>CM038713.1:41436036-41743536 GCA_021613375.1 Megaleporinus macrocephalus
ACCACTACACCACCATACTGACCGCTACACCACCATACTAACCACTACACCACCATTCTAGCCACTACACCACCGTACTAACCACTACACCACCATACTAACCACTACACCACCGTACTAACCACTACACCACCATACTGACCACTACACCACCATACTAACCACTACACCACCATACTGACCGCTACACCACCATACTAACCACTACACCACCATTCAAACCACTACACCACTGTACTAACCACTACACCACCATACTAACCACTAACCACTACACCACCATACTGACCGCTACACCACCATACTAACCACTCCACCACCATACTAACCACTACACCACCATACTAACCACTACACCACCATACTAACCACTACACCACCATACTGACCACTACACCACCGTACTAACCACTACACCACCATACTGACCACTACACCACCATACTAACCACTACACCACCATACTGACCGCTACACCACCATACTAACCACTACACCACCATTCTAACCACTACACCACCGTACTAACCACTACACCACCGTACTAACCACTACACCACCATACTAACCACTACACCACCATACTGACCGCTACACCACTATACTAACCACTACACCACCGTACTAACCACTACACCACCATACTAACCACTACACTAACCACTACACCACCATACTAACCACAACACCACCGTACTAACCACTACACCACCATACTAACCACTACACCACTATACTAACCACTACACCACCATACTAACCACTACACCACCGTACTAACCACAACACCACCATACTAACCACTACACCACCGTACTAACCACTACACCACCATACTAACCACTACACCACCGTACTAACCACTACACCACCATACTAACCACTACACTACCATACTAACCACTACACCACCATACCAACCACTACACCACTGTACTAACCACTACACCACCATACTAACCAGTACACCACCGTACTAACCACTACACCACCGTACTGACCACTACACCACCATACCAACCACTACACCACTGTACTAACCACTACACCACCATACTAACCACTACACCACCGTACTAACCACTACACCACCGTACTGACCACTACACCACCATACTTACCACTACACCACCATACTAACCACTACACCACCATACTAACCACTACACCACCATACTAACCACTACACCAACGTGTCACCTAAAATATATATAGTGGGTGAAATTTGACAAAAAAATAAATCCCTTTCAGGTGGGGGTCTCTCTCTCTCTCTCTCTCTCTCTCTCTCTCTCTCTCTCTCTCTCTCTCTCCCAGTCTCTCTCTCTCTCTCTCCCAGTCCCTCTCTTTCTCTCCCAGTCTCTCTCTCCCACACACTGAATCAGGAATGGTTGAATTTGCTTCTTTGTCATTAATGTCTGGTTTTATTAATGTTTCTCTGATTAATTGGTTAATGAATAGTCCTTGGAGCTTAACCTTTTTTATTCCCCTTAAAAACCACAACCCTTTCCTGACTGATGATTTAATAAAGGGCATTTTAAAAGTCAAAGTCTCTCTCTCTCTCTCTCTCTCTCTCTCTCTCTCTCTCTCTCTCTTTCACTGGGTTTAACTGCAGCAACTGGATTCTCTTTCTGTTTTTCTTCTTTCAGCCTCGGTGGCGTGCGCCCACCGAGCGTCGTCTTACACGCTGAAAAGAAAATATTTAAATTTAGGACATCAAAAATGTAAGCAGTGTCTGTGCGCGAGGATTGAAGCCCACACTAAAACCTTTTTCACGGCATTAAATCTCGAGCACAATCTGATAGGATCAAAACCTTTAGATACTTGTGATCTCTACCTCCACTCCATTATGTTCCGGGCCGCCGCAGCGCCCTATATCTCCCTCGCGCTCACATCAAAGAAAAACGCCTTTATTTATTCCAACGGCTTTATAGTCTTCAAACCCCGGCCGCCTCCAGCTGCTGAAATATGTAGATATCATCCTTCTGCCACGCTAGCGCCGAGCTCCGAGCTAAAGCTCAGCGAACCCCGGTGTTTAGAACATTTAGGCCTGCTCTAAATTATTGATGGGATACAAGCTGGAAGAGGAGAGGATCAGCAGGTAGCAGAGAGAGAAAGGAGGAAATTGAGAGAGAGAGAGAGAGAGAGAGAGAGAGAGAGAGAGAGAGGAAAGAGAGAAGGGTAAAAAAAGGATAGAAAAAGTAAGGGAGAGAGGGAAATAGAGTAGGGCAGAAAGAGAGAGAGAGAGAAAAGGAATGAATGGAGTGAGAAAGTTGGGGAGAGAGAGCAACAGAAAGAGAGAGAAGAGGAAAAACTCTAGGAGTAGATAGAGAGAGATAGAGTAGGGTGAAGAGAGAGAGCAGGGCAGAACAAGAGAAAAAGGAGAGAGAAAGTGAGGGAGATAAAGCAACAGAAAGAAAAGAAGAAGAAAAACAGTAGGGTAGATAAAGAGAGAGATAGAGTAGGGTGGAGAGAGAGAGAAAGAGAGAGAAATGGCAAATGAGGAAGAGAGAAGGAAGGGTAATGGAAGGAGTGGGAAGGAGCTAAAGAGTGACAGAATAGGTTAGAGAGTGAGAAAGAGTGAGCAGAAGAAAATGAAGATAGAAAATAAGGGTGGAGGAGAGGGAGGGAGAGAGTTGGGGAAAATGAAGGAAAGGGGGACAGGGCCAAAAGAGAGAAAGAATAGGTTAGAGAGAGAGAAAGAGAAGGGTAGACAAGGAGATAGAGAGAAAGAAGAGAGTAAAAGTAGAGGGAGAGATACAAAAAGCAGTTAGGGGGGAAGAAAAAGTAAGCAGAGAAGAAGCAGAGAGAGAAGGGTTGGAGGGGAGAGAGGGAGAGAGAAGGGTAGAGACAGAGGAAGGAGAGAAAAAGGGAAGCAAGGAAGAGCGAATAGAGAAGAACAGGGTGAAAAAGAGGAGAGACAAATTATAGAGAGATAGAGAGAGGATAGAGAGAAAGAAAAAAGAAGAGGAAGACTGAATTAGCAAAAGAGATTCAGGAAAGATAAAAAAGGTGGGGGAGAGAAAGAGTGAAGGGGAGAGAATAAAGATATAAAAAGGTGGTGGAGAGGGAGTGAGAGGGGGAGAGATGATGGAAAGAGAAAGAAGGGGAGGAGAGGGAGAAGAAAGAAGTTCAGAAAGAGAGAGAAAGAGTGAGAAGGGGAGAGAATAAAGATAAAAAAAGATGGTGAAGAGAGAGAGAGAGAGAATAAAGGTAGAATAAAAGGTGGTGGAGAGGGAGTGAGAGGGGGGAGATGATGGAATAAGAAAAGGATAGAGGGGGAGGAGAGGGAGAAGAGAGAAGGAGAAGTTCAGAAAGAGAAAAAGAGTGAAGGGGAGAGAATAAAGATAGAAAAAAGATGGTAAAGAGAGAGGGAGAGAGGGAGAGAGATAGAAAGGGAGGAGAGGGAAAAGAGAGAAGGGGAAGTTTAGAAAGGGAGAGAAAGAGAAAATGGTAGAGAATAAAGATAGAAAAGAAGAAGAGAGAGGGAGAGATAATGAAGGTAGAATAAAAAGTGGTGAAGAGAGAGGGGGAGAGGGGGAGAGGGGAGAGAGATAGAAAGGGAGGAGAGGGAGAAGAGAGAAGGAGAAGTTCAGAAAGAGAGAGAAAGAGTGAAGGGGAGAGAATAAAGATAGAAAAGAAGAAGAGAGAGGGAGAGAGAATAAAGGTAGAATAAAAAGTGGTGAAGAGAGAGGGGGAGAGGGGAGAGAGATTGAAAGGGAGGAGAGGAAGAAGAGAGAAGGAGAAGGTTAGAAAGGGAGAGAAAGAGTGAAGGGGAGAGAATAAAGATAGAAAAGGGTGCTGAAGAGAGAGGGAGAGAGGGAGAGAAGGGGAGAGAGATAGAAAGGGAGGAGAGAAAGAAGAGAGAAGGAGAAGTTCAGAAAGAGAGAGAACGAGTGAAGGGGAGAGATTAAAGATAGAAAAAAGGAGGTGAATAGAAAGGGAGAGAAAGATGATGGAAAGAGGAAGAGAGAGATAAAAGGGGAAGAGATGGAGGAAAATAAGATACAGGAGAGAGAGACGGGGTGAACGAGGGAGAGAATAAAAGTTTCTTCTACGTAATTAACACATCAAAATCACGAACTTGTAAATGAAACAGGAGATTAAAAACAAACCCTGCTTCATTAACAGATACACGACTTCACTGAACACCCGCCTTCACATACGAGCGTCCGCACAGGTCTGATCACCTGATCCACTTCCCCCTTCATTAAAGAGATAAAAAGGATTAAAAATAATCTTATTTATTTATTTATTTATTTATTTTAGAACTAGGCACATGCGTTTTGCACATACACATATTGAACATACACACTAGGGGGCAGTGAAACACCAACATACACACACTAGTGAACATACACACTAGGGGGCAGTGTGTATGTGTATGTACACCCACACTCACTTGTGTATGTACATTAGGGGGCAGTGAAACACCCACATATACATATACAAGTGAACACACACAGTGAAACACCCACATATACACACACTATTGAACATACACACTAGGGGGCAGTGAAACACCCACATATACATATACAAGTGAACATACACAGTGAAACACCCACATATACACACACTATTGAACATACACACTAGGGGGCAGTGAAACACCCACATATACACACACTAGTGAACATACACACCAGGAGGCAGTGAAACACCCACATATATACACACACTAGTGAACATACACACTAGGGGGCAGTGTGTATGTGTATGTACACCCACACTCACTTGTGTATGTACATTAGGGGGCAGTGCAACACCCACATATACATATACAAGTGAACACACACAGTGAAACACCCACATATACACACACTATTGAACATACACACTAGGGGGCAGTGAAACACCCACATATATACACACACTAGTGAACATACACACTAGGGGGCAGTGAAACACCCACATACACACACTAGTGAACATACACACACTAGAGGGCGGTGAGCAAACGTGCCCGGAGTAGTGGGCAGCCTTTATCCACGGTGCCCGGGGAGCAGTTGGGGTTAGGTGCCTTGCTCAAGGGCACTACAGTCATGGCTTGCTGGTCCCGGGGATCTAACCAGCAAACTTCCGGTCACAAGACCGGATCCCTAACCTTCAGGCCATGACTGTACCTAGAAAGAAACTGTCCAAAGAAACCCATCTCTCCATTTTTGTTCATTTTCATTTTTCTATATCATTCAAACACGACAGCTGCTTTTTACTGCCTGTGAAGGTTTCGTGACGAACGGACCAATAGAAATGCTCCAAAATCAGCAGGAATAAAACCTCTTTACACTGACTTACACTGAAGATAAAGAAGGTTTTTGTCCTCTCCTGTGAAGTTTCTTGTCTTCAACAGAGCTGCAGTTGGCGACAGTGGCTGAGTGTGAAGCCTGGGTAACTGTCGGGCTAGCTGGATGAATGAATTCCACCGAATATGAATTTAATTCTGAAAGCCAATGTGACAGAGTCGGTCTAAATACCCTGAAAAGAAGCTCCGACTAGTTCAGCTCTCACACGTGCTTTCATGGGAAAAGACAGTGAGAGCCAGAGAGAGAGAGAGAGAGAGAGAGAGAACGAGAAACCGAGAGAGAAAGATGTGATTATATGAGGATAAAATGTGGAGACAGCAGTGAATAATGTGTGTTGTGTGTTACGGGCTGGTGAATACACACACGGCGGGAGTTAATGTTGGCGTGAAAGAGCTTTTTGTGAGCTGCAACAATAGACGATTGCTCGCTTTCTCTACAATGAAATTCTCTCATCGATCACGCAAAACAAACTCTCCACCTCTTACTCACACCTCTTTTACAGCTGTCATCTGTACGTCTGTAGCGGAGAGAGAGAGAGCGAGAGAGAGAGAGAGAGAGAGAGAGAGAGAGAGAGAGAGAGAGAGAGAGAGAGAGAGAGCTTTTCTGCAGTGAGCTATGTTGTGAGCCCAGGGGGTTGTTGACAAAGGAAGCCCCCCTTTAGGACTGAGGTACAGTGAACGAGCATTTTACATAACTTACCGCTTCCTCTGCCGCCCACCACACCGCGGATGTTTACTATGGAGCCCCGACTCTCACGCTGCTGGCACCTGTTGGAAAGGCTGCAGGAGGGTCTGGGTGAACGTAGCCACCCTGGCAGGCTGTATCTTCTACTCTAAGTTTCATCAGCGGTTTCTTCTCCCTTGCTGAGCTGGTTCCTCTCAAGGTTTCCTCCTCTTGCTCTGACGAAAGGTCTCCTTGCCAGTGGCGCCCCTGGCTTGCTCACTGAGGCAACCCCAGATTTTCTGTGGAAGGCTCATGTGAAGAAACCTTGACTTGACCTTTGGTTGTTTAAGTGCTGTTCCCACTTCTGACACCAATGTGACTCATTGAGTGAATGCTCTTTTACTGAACCCTGCAGAAGAAGGAAGGTGGTCACCAGGTCACCTGGAATCACATCTAATCCAGTGCATGGTAGATGTTAACACTGACCCATCTGCCCCACAGACCCAGCATAGAACGACATATAGCATGCATGTGGGCATCTCGAGCTGAACATAAACAAAAGCTCTTCTACCACATAAGTGAAAAAAAAGTATGATGGTTTGATGGTAGACTCAATCGAAGACTCGACACTACAGTGATTTATTATCACCTCTTCAGGCAGAAAGTGGTAGTACAGTGACTCACTATCACCTCTACAGGTACACAGTGGTAGTACAGTGACTCACTATTACCTCTTCAGGTACAAAGTGGTACTACAGTGACTCATTATCACCTCTACAGGTACAAAGTGGTACTACAGTAACTCACTATCACCTCTTTAGGTTCAAAGTGCCACTACAGTGACTCACTATCACCTCTACAAGTACAAAGTGGTAGTACAGTGACTCTCTATCACCTCTACAGGTACAAAGTGGTAGTACAGTGACTCTCTATCACCTCTACAGGTACAAAGTGCTACTACAGTGACCCACTATCACCTCTTCAGGTACGGAGTGGTATTACAGTGACTCAATATCACCTCCTCAGGCAGAAAGTAATACTACACTGACTCACTTTCACCTCTACAAGTACAAAGTGGTACTACAGTGACTCTCTATCACCTCTTCAGGCAGAAAGTAATACTACACTGACTCACTTTCACCTCTACAAGTACAAGTGGTACTACAGTGACTCTCTATCACCTCTTCAGGTACAAACTGGTACTATAGTGACTCTCTATAAACTCTACAGGTACAAAGTGGTATTACAGTGACTCACTTTCACCTCTACAGGTACAAAGTGGTGCTACAGTGACTCACTATTACCTCTTCAAGTACAAAGTGGTACTACAGTGACTCTCTATCACCTCTTCAGGTACAAAGTGGTATTACAGTGACTCACTTTCACCTCTTAAGGAACAAAGTGGTATTACAGTGACTCACTATCACCTCTTCTGGTACAAAGTAGAATAAGAGACAGGTGCTAACTGGTTAGCACTTTAGAAATCGCTGCTACATGATACATAGATGTTTTAGATATACCATTAAAACTCGTATTTCTTCACAATCTGTTGATAATTGTACTTAAATTTAAGCAAAGCACTTACAAAGGACATTTATTGTGGTTGTTGTTGTTTAACTGTTTGAAATGTGTTCAGGAGTCTAATTTTCTTACATACACAGAGACAGAATGAGATAGAGAGAGAGACAGAGAGAAATATAAAAGAGGGAAAGAGAGATAGAGACACAGACAGAGATAAAGTGAAATTGAGAGAGAAAGAGAGAGAGAGATGCACAGAGAGAAAGAGACAGAGAGAGAGACAGGGAGATAGAGATAGAGAGAGTGATGGACAGAAAGAGACAGAGAGAGACAGGGAGACAGAGATAGAGAGAGTGATGGACAGAAAGGGACAGAGAGAGAGACAGAGAGAGATAAAGAGAGAAAGAAAGAGATATAGAAAGAGAGAGATAGATACATAGAGAGAAAGAGACCGAGGGAGAGACAGAGAGAAAGAAAGAGAAATAGAAAGATAGAGAGAGGTAGAAAAAGAGAGAGATACACAGAGATAGAAAGACAGAGAGAGATAGATAGAGAGAGATACAGAGAGATAGAAAGACAGAGAGAGAGACAGATAAAGAGAAAGAGAGACAGAGAGAGATATAGAGAGAGTGATGGAAAGAAAGGGACAGAGAGAGATAGAGAGAGAAAGAAAGAGATATGGAAGGAGAGAGATAGATACATAGAGAGACGGAGACAGAGGGAGAGAAAGAAAGAGAAATAGAAAGACAGAGAGAGAGATAGAGAGAGAGACATAGAGAGATAGTGGCAGCAGATGTGTACCTTTCTCCACTGAGGTGTTGTGTGATTGTGAGATTTCTTCAAAAGCTATTTTGCCTCAGTTTCATTTTTCATGTTCACCTAGTTAACTACAGATTATTAAAACACCACTCTGGGCTAGCTATCTAATTGCTTCAAATAAAATGCAGCGTGTGGCACGCAGAGGGCAGACGGAGTGCAAGAGAGAGAATTTCTGTAAGTAGCTGATCAAAAGCTTTGGACTAATGAAGTTTCTCTCTCTCTCTCTCTCTCTCTCTCTCTCCCTCATTCTCGCTCTCTCTCTACAGCCTCACTGAGACCACTTCTCTCAGACGCCCTAATCTAATTGGTTGCATTGCCGAGACTTCTGAAACAATTAATTGGGAGCAATTTGAATAAAACACTAAATTCTCTGGATGCGAGGGAGAGAAAAGGAGGAAGCCGTTATTCCGTCTCAGTCAACAAAGATAAGAGCGCTCGTGTTTTAGCGTTTCTTTTACTTTAATCTGTATTAACACACTTGGGGATTTGCAGCAGTTTAGCCTGCCGCAGGGGAAGATAGTGTTGTCTCGCCGAAGCCCTCCATCGCTTTAAGATTGATACATCAATCACACGGCCCCATGGGACCATGGGACAGGAAGAAGTTGCTGCTGCATGCTGGGCGACGCTAGTATCTGAATAGCAGCTTGCCTGCAGGAGAATCTTATGTGGGAAATGGGGACATTAGTGGCTACAGCGAGTAAGCCTTTAGATATGGAGGAACCTTATAGGCCACTTTGTTGGAAACACTTATCTTGTATTTTGACTCACTGGCCACTTTATTAGAAACATACACATCATATGGCCTTTCACTGGACACTTTATTGGAGGCATTTCACTTGTACTTATTCTCACTGGCCGCTTTATTAGAAACACCTACCTTATATTTTAACTCACTGGCCACTTTATTAGAAACATATACATCATATGTCCATTCACTGGCCACTTTATTAGAAACATACACATCATATGTCCATTCACTGGCCACTTAATTAGAAACATACACATCATATGGCCTTTCACTGGACACTTTATTGGAGGCATTTCACATGTACTTATTCTCACTGGCCACTTTATTAGAAACACCTACCTTATATTTTGACTCACTGGCCACTTTATTAGAAACATATACATCATATGTCCATTCACTGGCCACTTTATTAGAAACATACACATCATATGTCCATTCACTGGCCACTTTATTGGAGGCATTTCACTTGTACTTACACTCACTGGCCACTTTATTAGAAATACATACCCTGTACTTCCCATCACTCGCCATTTTATTAGAAACACATACCCTATACTTCCCATCACTGGCCATTTTATTAGAAACCCATACCTTGACTATCCATGCACTGGACACTTTATTGGAAGCACCTGTCGTGAATATCCCTTCCGTGGCCACTTTATTATAAACACCTACACTGGCCACTTTATTATAAACATATACCTTGTACTTATGCTTACTGGCCACTTTATTATAAACATATACCTTGTACTTATGCTTACTGGTCCCTTTATTAGAAACACATACCTTGAATGTCTATGCACTGGTCACTCTATTAGAAACACCTGCCTTGTACTTCCCATCTCTGGCCACTTTATTAGAAACACATACTTGAATGTTCATATACTGGCCACTTTATTGGAAACACCTGTCATGAATATCCCTTCAGTGGCCGCTTTATTAAAAACACATACACTGGCCACTTTATTAGAAACATCTACCTAGGAAATGCCTGTCTTGTACTTCCTCTGACTGGACACTTTATTGAAAACACACACATTGACCACTTATACTTATGCTCACTGGTCACTTTATTGGAAACACCGACCTTGTACTTCCAATCACTGGCCAGTTTATTAGAAACAAATACATTTAATGTCCATGCACTGGCCACTTTATTGAAAACACTTTATTAGAAACTCCTACTCTGAATGTCCATTTACTGACCACTGTATTTGAAACACCAACACCATGTGCTTCTCCTCACTGGCCACTTTATTAGAAACACCTGCCATGCATGTCCTTTCAGTGCCAACTTAATTAGAAACACCTACATTGTATTTCACCTTAGTGGCCAGTTTATTAGAAACACATTGCATGTATACCAACTCAGTGGCCACTTTATTAGAAACACCTACCTTTAACTTCCACTTACTGTGGAGGTTGTAAATGTTGTTTAAGTGCACTGGCTTATGGAATTTGGGGGCGGGTTTAAAGGGGCGGAGCCATATTTAAGTCAGATTTTTGCCGCAGTCCAACATTAAAATGAGTAAACCGTCTCCATCCAAAAATATCCAGCCAAGAGAAGCTCTGTGATCAGAAATGGCTCGACCTCATTTGCTGTTGTGTGTGTTTTCTCTGGTTGTTGTGTTTTGAGGGCAAAGTATTAATGAGATGAGTATGTTTTTCATAATACACTCGAACCTCTAACAGCCAAACCTATTCTGTCTAGGGCAGAAACTTGAGTGAGTTCCTTTCTTCATAATCAAGAATACTTACATATGGAGCTCTCTCTCTCTCTCTCTCTCTCTCTCTCTCTCTCTCTCTCTCTCTCTCTCTCTCTCTCTCTCTCTCTCTCTTGCTCTCTCTCTCTCTCTGGGTCTGAAAGTAAGTGTAAATCTAATTAGTGGCGATATTATCCAGAGTCTGGTCATTAAGGCCTCTCACCAGGCTTCCCCCCGGGTGTGTATGATGTATGGCGCAGGGTACAGTTCCTGAACCCACTTAACTATCAGCAGCCCTACAGAGAGAAAAGCCTGAAGACTTCTCCTCTCTGTGAATCTCCTGAGCTCTACACCATATGGGGCAAAGAACAAAGTACAGAAAGTATCAGGAGATACTTAAACTCCATACTTTGGCTTACAGGTTGGTTATAGCACAGAGAAAGTCATGGTACTCATTATGGTACACATTATTTATTTTTTTATTCATTATATAATTATTTATTATATTACTATTTACACAAATTGTTGTCCTCAGTCGTACGAAGAAAACAACAAAGGAGAAGTTGAAATAACTGGAATTGTGTTCTTAACTGTGCAGCACACTATTAATACGTGGAAGGTGAAGAACTTTAAACTTTCCAGAAGAAACGTGATTGAAAAAGAACCCTAAATGACTTTGATGGGAGATCATCTAAACATTTGGTGAAAAGAAAAGAAATGCACAGTAATACTCACAACTATGTTGAACAGTGAAAGTAGCAGCATTTCCACATGACCAGGTCTCACAGGATTGGGATTGAACATCTGTCTGGACATAAGAAAACCACTTGTTAGTGAGGCTAATTGGAAAAATGCCTTTAATTTGCTGGGGAGCCTAAAGACTGGACTCTAGGTCATGTGGTCTGATGATCCCACGTGGACCCTACTCCAGAGTGAAGGGAGAGTTGAGATAAGAAGGGAAGCACATAAAGTCATGCTCCCATCATGTCTGGTTCCCACTGTACAACCCTTTGTAGACAGTGTTAGGATCTGGATTCTTGATGTTAACTCCATTGATAGACTTTGGGATGAGATGGAGCAGAACTTTCACATCATCAATACACTCCAACACAAAAGAATGGGCCAAGCTCAAACTGATTAAACATAAAGCAACTAATCATTAATCACACAAACTTAGTAAGTTGGTTTGGGAAGAATTTCTCTTTTATTACTTTAAATAGTAAAGTTTCTTTATTTGGTCACTAAATAGTTTCTTTATGTCTTAAAATGTTTTTATGACTTTCAATTATTTAGTTACTGAATAGTTTTTCTACATTTTTTGTAATAAAGTATCTTTATTTGATTTTTTTAATGGTTTCTTTACATTTTTAATTAGTAAAGTTTTTTTTATTTGAGTACTAAATAGTTTATTTACATTTTTAAGTAGTAAAGTTTCTTTATTTGATTACTAAATAGTTTATTTACATTATTCTTTTATTAGTGAAGTTTCTTTATTTGGTTAGTAAATAGATTCTTTTCGTTTTTACATTTTTTATGACTTTAAATTATTTAGTTACTGAATAGTTTCTTTACATTTTTATGTAATAAAGTTTCTTTATTTGTTAACTAAATAGTTTCTTTACATTTTAAGTAGTAAAATTTCTTCCTTTGGTTACTAAATAGTTTCTTTACATTTTTAAGAAGTAGTTCCTGTATTTGATTACTAAATAGTTTATTTACATTTTTAAATAGTAAAGTTTCTTCATTTGATAACTTAATAGTTTCCTTTCATTTTGAGTAGTAAAGGTTCTTTATTTGATAACTAAAAAGTTTCTTTACATTTTAAGTAGTAAAGTTACTTTATTTAATAACTAAATAGTGTATTTACATCTTTAAATTGTGAAGTTTCTTTATTTGATTTCTAAATAGTTTATTTACATCTTTAAATAGTGAAGTTACTTTATTTGATTACTAAACAATTTATTTACATCTTTAAATAGTGAAGTTTCTTTATTTGATTACTAAATAGTTTATTTACATTTTTAAGTAGTATAGTTTCTTTATTTGATTACTAAATAGA
Source organism: Megaleporinus macrocephalus (assembly GCA_021613375.1). NCBI lineage: Eukaryota > Metazoa > Chordata > Actinopteri > Characiformes > Anostomidae > Megaleporinus > Megaleporinus macrocephalus. Next base: position 41,448,850 of record CM038713.1, read on the forward strand.
TTATTTACATTTTTAAGTAGTAAAGTTTCTTTATTTGATAACTAAATAGTTTCCTTTCATTTTAAGTAGTAAAGTTTTGTTATTTGATTACTAAGTAGTTGCTTTTCTTTTTTTAAGTAGTAAAGTTTCTTTATTTGATTACTAAATAGTTTATATACATCTTTAAATAGTGAAGTAGGTTTGTTTGTTTGGGTTCAAAATAGAAAAAACACCTCAACCAACTACAATAATAGCATCTTGCTGTTACTATTTGTGACACATTGTTTATCAGGATACAATATATTCTTCCAAACAATTATCATATAATCACAATTTCATACTGTTCCTAATTGATCCCCATTGAAACTAATCGTAGTGACCCACTACTGATATGCGGACTTATTGGAGGTATGGCCTTGTGAGACACCATGGCTGCTGTAGCAGAGACTTATCTTTAAAGAACTTGTTTTTAAGAATGTTATTATTGTCTTATTAATGCATTATTACTATTATTATGATTAGCACACTATATATTCCACATCTTATTCTGTGCTGATGCCACACTACCCTTGGTGGTAGGAATAACAGGTTAAAACATAAAAAAATATATAAACAAATAGAAATCATTGCTTTCTAATGGTTACCATTACAAAACACTATTTTTCTGTAGGAATACATTTGATGGTTTCCTAATGGGATCTAAATGCACCACCAGAATCCTTTACACTGCGTTATCACTGTGAAGGCCACAAGGAATGCTGGGAAGCTTCACTCCAATCACTACTATAGTCAGAGACAGGCTGCTTAAGTAGCAGCTACTTTCCCAGTACGCTCTGTGAATAGCAGCTAATTACTGTGAGGTCCAACATTAACAATTTTACTTCTTTGGCAAGAAGCTGGATTTGTTTCTCCCATAATGCACCAGTTTTTAAGGGAGCTGTGAATGTGTATCAACAAACACACCGACATAAATCAAATCCCTCGTTTTCCTGAGTAAATAAATGCGTACAGATCAGGTAAACAGATGTATGTATATTCCTCTGTACGTTGGACACAGCAGGGTGACGACTGTAGCTTGGAGCCTCGGGCGTGTATTGATACAGCGTTAATCTCTTAAGTGTGTGACTGAGTGTGACTGTGTGTGTGTACATCCTCATACGCTGTCAGGTAGCAATGGATTAACCTTTAGTGCTCATCAGGAAAAGTAATGATTTAGTAGCCCGAACAGATACAGAGAAAGATTTGGAGCCACAATCGATCTAAAGCTCTCTCGCTCTGTATTCACCTCCTCAGCAGCGCTTTCTATGCAGGGATGTTACACGTCGCCTTATCGCCAAAGCAGTTAATATTAATAGGACGTGAAAGGAGTTATAAGAATATGAATTGAAAAACATTAAAATAAGTGTCTGGTGTTTGTCATGACTGATGTCATAGTATCTGATGTCATGATGGATAACAAGAGTAGGCTTAGCACAAACTGTAACACTTTATTGCAGGGTTTGCTCATAAGGCTACATGAGCCCTACATAAGCTGGTGATGACAATCAACATAACTCTACAGAAATGTTTATAAAAGCTTAATAAAAGCGATATTACATTACATCACTTTGATCAAATCTGCCCAATGTAGGCTTTATTTACCGTATTTCTCCACACTTTCAAGCGTGTGTTTCTTCTGCCTTTGTGTTAGAACTTCCGGTCAGCTAACAAAAATGAATACCGGTACATGCGAGGAGACCAGAGAGACAGTAAGAAGGTCTAATGGGACAACACTGTCTCATCCCAGGTTATTAACACAGTGGGTGGGTGATATGAGAAGGTGGTCTGAGGTTACTTATAGCGACATGTTTAATTACTCTGTACTCTCGGAAGGTGTAGACGGTTCGCCAATGAAAAACTATACAAGTACTGATACACTTCACACTCGTAATTAGTTTCTGTGTAAAGAGTTTGTGTAAATTCCTTAAAAACTAAAGTTTTATTGGATTACTTAAAATGTTTAGTATGTTCTACTATTTTGAAAGAATCACTGAGTACACTAATATTTTTAAGTTGAAAAAACTTCAAACATCAGGTTTTATCTTGGACCACGCCCCTGTAGCACCTTGCCAGATTCTCATTGGTCAGTTCAGTCAAGACTAGTTTGAGCTTGTTTAGTGGAGCTTGTAAAGGTTTTGAAGTCTTTTTCTATTTTTCACTGTGAGATTTGGTGTTTTCTGAGTTTAACTTCTTTTCCTCGGACAGAAACTCTGTAGTGCTGGGATTTCTCAATAGTGGACATTTTCTCCATTGTTTTCTTTTCTTTAAGGACTACAGAGGACTACAATTAACCAAGCCGCCATCTTCCCTCTCTTTTTCACATTCTGGAACTTGGTAAGTTGTTTTCCGTGTTCAAGTGGTGTAAAACTGTTGTTCTGCAGTTGATGCTGATCTAAAGTTAGAAAATGTAATTTACTGTGTTTTTATCATTTCAATGTGTAAACTGTATTTAAGAATTATTGTAAGATAAACAGTTTTCTAACTAGACCAATCAAAACCAGTCATCATCACTACTGAACCTCATCCTAGATGATCCCAGTGATGTAATGTTAAATAAAATGAAACTAAATTTAACTGCTGTTTGTGTTCTTTTGTCCACTTTACAGTGTACACACAGACGGTGAGTTTATATTTCTGAAAGCCGATTAAACCCAAGTCAAGCCAGCTGCCTGAGCCACTTTGCGTGGATGTGTGTTACAGCCTGATAGACTCACCAGCACCAGAAGCACCTGCTTCCTCTGAGCTTCATAAGTGAGACATTTCTCTGGATAAGAATGCTCTGGTGCTGGTTCTTCTCCACAGAATGGCAAGAGCAGACATATAGAGGTTTGGGTGGATGTTTTAATATTAGCACCTCCAGCCATAGACTTAGGTACTCTTCTTTGGAAGGAGGCCCCCCAACACTCTGATCTTTATGTGCTGTGTTGGTAATTCTGTAGTTCTGTAGTTTTCATCTTCTTCCATTACTGACTCCCTCTAACTGAACATATTATGCTGGTCATTTTATAGGTTTGTTATCGTTTTGCTTGTAATCAGTATCAACGTATCCGCAAGCGGAAGTTCTAACACAAAGTAAACAAAGATGGTGCCCCCAATGTTGTCATGGAAAATAGCATGAATAACGACTAACGACTACTGGTATAAGCCTTTATACACAAATATGTCATAACAAGTGTATGTAAGTGTTGTGTAGCCTTATGAACAGTACCCTACAATAAAGTACAACCATATAAATGAACCTAAGCTGACCTAAGCTGTTAAGTCTATTACCACTAATAGTCTCTCAGCACTATGCGTTTAGATAGAACAAGACTGATGATCTGCTGTGACATGTTCATGGCATAATTATGTCAGTGTTATGTAGCAGAGTTCAAGATTGCCAGAGAATCATTTACTCCTCCAGGTGAGGATAAAGCCACTAAGCTATTATGCCACCAATAACAAGTCAAGTCACGGTTTATTTATGTGCACCTTTTACAACAGGTCACAAAGCAGCTTTACAGGAAACTCCGGGCCTCCAATTGAGTCAGCCGAGGAGGCTGGTCATGCAGAGTGTAGGCGCTTGGGTGACACTGTGGCTGCAGTAGCAGAGACTTATTTGTAAATAATAAACTTATTTGTTGTTTGTAATGATGTTATAAGTGCATTATTAATATGATATTAGTGCATTGTTATAATTAATGTTGTACATGTTCTGCGTTTTATATAATAAGAATAACAGGTAAGACAAAACACTACTGTCTGCACCATTAAAACCAATAGAATTATCTGCTCTCTAATGGGAATTAGCTTAATGGTTACAGGCTGGTTAGGTTCTCAGGAGACATTGTGGCTGCAGTAGCAGAGACTTATTTGTAAACAAGTTGTTTGTAATGATGTTATCTGTGTGTTATTAATGTACTATTATCTATTATGCATCATATTTTATGTGGTAAAGAATAACAGGTTGCAAAGAACCAATAGAAGCAGTAATACTGTTTGCTCTGGGAATTGGCTTAATGGTTACCATTACAGAGCCCTAGTTTCCTGTGGGAACACCTGCAGATAGTTTAAGTGCAATAACACCTGTTAAACCATTACAGCCCTTTACACTGTAATATCAACCATTACTTACACCACCAGGAAGCAACAGGAACTAGAATTATTAATTTATAAAGAGTTCATTAAGGTAGTTTAAGCTAATTAGGCAGCTGAAAACATCAGTACTAATGCTGGGCCAACAGGATTATTTGCTCTCTAATGGGAATTGGCTTAATGGTTACCATTAAAGACCACTAGTTTCCTGTACGGACACCTGTAGATGCTATAATGTGTTAAACCATTAGAATCCTTTACATGGTGATATCAACCATTACTTACACGACCAGAAACATTGCTATTTTTTTACAATTGCTGGTGAATGTCCTTATTAGAAAATGTTTTGAGCATTAAAAGTACAACTGAAATGTTATAATAGTCAATTTTTTGAAATATAGTTATATATGATGAAAATTTCATACTGTTGCAACCCTAATACACACATACTGTAGTGGTCCACTTCTGGTTTGCGACTGCTTATTAGGTATGGTGATGTAGAGGGTAGGCTCTTGGGTGACACCGTGGCTGCGGCAGCATAGACTTCTCTGTAAATAAGTTGTTTGTAATGATGTTATCAGTATGTTATTAATTGCATCTTTAATGTATTATTAGTACTTTATTATAATATGTTAAAACCAACAAGAGTATTTGCTTTTTAATGGGAATTGGCTTTAATGGTTACCATTACAGACCACTAGTTTCCTGTAGGAACACCTGTAGATGCTACAACACCTATTAAACCATTAGAATCCTTTATACTGTGATATCAACGTTTACTTGTACCACCAGGACCCAACAGAAACTTGACCATTTTTTGAATTATTTCTTTATAAACAGTTCATTAAGGTATGTCTTTATTAATATGTTGTTAGTGCATGATTATATTTAGTGTGCTGTATCATCTGCTTCATATTCTATGTAGCACAAAAACAGGTTTTTGTTAGCATCATCAAAACCAACAAGATTATTTGCTCTTTAATAGGAATTGGCTTTAATGGTTATCATTACAGACCACTAGTTTCCTGTAGGAACACCTGTAGACGACCTGGAAGACCTGTTAAACCATTAAAAAACTTCACACTGTGATATCAACCTTTACTTACACCACCAGGACCCAACAGAAACTTTGCTATCTTTTAGAGTTATTACTTTATAAGCAGTTCATTAAGGTAGTATGAGCTAATTAGGAAGCTGTATACGTTAGCTCTTAAGGTGGAACGGGTAAATGTGAGGAGGAAGCTGGTGAATGTCTTTATTAATATATTATTAGTGTATTATTATAATTAGTGTGCTATCTATTCTGCTCCATATTATATATGGTACTATGTGGTTATTGTCTGCATCATCAAAACCAACAAGAGTATTTGCTCTCTAATGGGAATTGGCTTAATAGTTACCATTACAGACCACTAGTTTTCTGTAGGAACACCTTTAAATGCTATAACACCTGTTAAACCATTAGAATCCTTTACAGTGTGATATCAATCTTTACTTACACCACCAGGAACCAACAGGAACTTTGCTATTTTTTAGTTTTTTAAGGTAGTATGAGCTAATTAGGAAGCTGTATTCACCGTATTTCACCACACCCACTTTTGAGCATGTGTTTCTTTGGCCTTTGTGTTAGAACTTCCGGTCAGCTAACCAAAATGAAAATATGTGAGGAGACCAGAGAGACAGTAAAAAGCTTGAATGTTACAACACTGTCTCATCCCAGGTTACTAACACAGTGGGTGGGTGATATGAGAAGGTGGTCTGAGGTTAATAACACAGTGGGTGGGTGATATGAGAAGGTGGTCTGAGGTTAATAACACAGTGGGTGGGTGATATGAGAAGTGGGTCTGAGGTTACTTATGGAGACATGTTTAATTACTCTGTAGTCTCGGAAGGTGTAGACGGTTCAGTAATGAAAAACTATAAAAGTACTGAAGCGTATCAGTACCTGCACAGTGGGAAGGTGGGCGTGTACTCCTACACACAGACGGTGAGTTTATATTTATATATAAGTCCAGCCAGCTGCCCGAGCCCCTCTGCGTGGATGTGTGTTACAGTCCAGATAGCCTAGCGCGGTGGACACTGATCAGAGAACAGTTACTGAACTGATAGACTCACCAGCACCGACACGTCTGCTTCCTCAGAGCTTCATAAGCGAGACATTTCTCTGGATAAGGAAGCTCTGGTGCTGGTTCTCCTCCACAGAATGGTAAGAGCAGACATACGGAGGTTTGGGTGGATGTTTTAAATTTAGAGCTTCAGTCATAGACACAGGTGGTCTTCTTTGGAAGGTGGCCCCCCAACACTCTGATCTTTATGTGCTGTGTTGGTAACTCTGCTGTTCAAGCCAAGTTTTCCTCTTCTTCCAATTACTGACTCCCTCTAACTGAACATGTTATGTTAGTCATTTAATATGTTTGTTGTCGCTTTGCTTGTAATTAGTATCAACGTATCCACGGTCGCACCGGAAGTTCTAACACAAAGTAAACAAAGATAGCCCCCCAGTGTTGTCATGGAAAATAGCATGAATGCGTCAGCTCTTAAGGTGGAACGGGTAAATGTGAAGAGGAAGCTGAGATGTTTCTTAATTTTTGAAACACAGTAAGTTATATGTCCTTATTTGCTGCCCCTTAGGATGTGACAAGATGCCACAAATCTCACAGCTACAAACCAGCCCACTCTTCTTTCCCAACACACCAGGCAGTTCTCTCTCTCTCTTTCTCTCTCTCTCTCCCTTCTGTATTCATTTCAGGGAGAGCGTGGGCTCCGCTTTTGATTGATGAGTTACAAAACCTCTGAATCAGGCCACAGCACAGCGAGCAGGAGAGGAAGCAACAGCAGAAGAAAAAGAAGAAGAAGAAAAAGAAAAAGAAGAAGGAGGAGGAGGAGGGTTTTATCAGTTTCCTTTTTTTTCCCCTCTTCTTTTGTTTTTTCCTACTTTAAGTGCAGAAGGATGACTTTTCTGAAGGTAACTCGAGGCAATAAAACACTATAGCAGCCCCGGCGTCTCTGGAGTCTTCTCCATCCCTCCCTTTTCCTCGCTTCTAATAAATTACGGAATCAGCGGGGTTACAGGAGGCACGTTTAGATTTGATTATGGCGTTATTTCCTCCCGCCGTTATTGCCTGCCATCCCTCGCGAGGACGAAGCGCCGGCAGAGGCTCCCGGTGAAGCCGGAGAGGAGGACGAGGACGAGAGACAGCCAGAGACAGAGAGAGGGAAGAAAGAGAGAGAGGGGTCGCTGCTCAGGGTGACCAGTTCACCCTTAATAAAAGAGAAAACGGCAGGAATCTGCCACGGCAGCCAGAAAACCACCCGAGCCTGAAAACAGACACGGCGAGTAAAAATCAATCACGCACTCAGTCCGGACTAATGGACTGATTGAAAGCATGTGTCTCCGGACAGGATGAACTTTAGCGGTGCGGAGAACACGCTTTAATCACGTTAGGTCACGCGCCCGCTGTATGCCGCGCTGTACGTTTTAGAAGTTATGATTTAATAAAGTGTAAATGTCGCTTTTCATCCAGAAAAATTAGGTTATTAAATCACGGCCGGTCCGGCTGGAGGGGAAAGGCGATCGGAATCTTCTCGGTGGGCCAGATTTACGTGGAGAGAGATTCTCTCATGGAGCTCTGAGGGTCTCTGATTAATGGAGCTGCAGGTGAAGTTTCTGTGTTTCCAACATAGAATCAGAGCCAAAGCAGAAACATACATACACAGTCAAAAACTAATTGGATAGATTTCTCTCTCTCTCTCTTTTCTCTCTCTTTCTTTTTCTCTCTCTCTTTTCCTTGCTCTCTCTTGTTTTTTCTCTCCTTCTCTCTCTCTCTCTCTCTTTCTTTTTCTCTCTCTTTTCTCTTTCTTTTTCTCTCTCTCTTTTCCTCTCTCTCTCTCTCTCTTTCTTTTTCTCTCTCTCCTTCTCTCTCTTTCTTTTTCTCTCTCTCTTTTCTCTCTCTCTTTTCTCTCTCTTTCTTTTTCTCTCTCTCTTTTCCTCGCTCTCTCTCTCTATCTCTCTTTCTTTTTCTCTCTCTCTTTTCTCTCTCTCTCCTTCTCTCTCTTTCTTTTTCTCTCTCTCTCTTTTCTCTCTCTCTCCTTCTCTCTCTTTCTTTTTCTCTCTCTCTTTTCTCTCTCTCTTTTCTCTCTCTTTCTTTTTCTCTCTCTCTTTTCCTCACTCTCTCTCTCTCTCTTTCTTTTTCTCTCTCTCTTTTCTCTCTCTCTTTTCTCTCTCTCTTTTTTTGCTCACTCTCTCTTGTTTTTTTCTCTCATTCTCTCTCTCTCTCTCTCTCTCTCTCTCTCTCTTTTCTCCTTCATCCTCCTTTGCTCTATCCTCTCATTCATTCTTCTATCATCTTTTCCTTTCTCTCCTTGTCTAACTCTTTCTCTCTCATTCTCTCCTTTATCCTTTTTTACTCTCTCACTTTTTCTCTCTCTCTTTTCTCTCTCTCTCTCTTTCTCTCTCTCTCTCTCTCTCTCTCTCTTTTCTCTCTCTATTTTCTCTCTCTTTTCTCCTTCATCCTCTTTTGCTCTATCCTCTCATTCATTCTTTTATCATCTTTTCCTTTCTCCCCTTCTCTAGCTCTTTCTCTCTCATTCTCTCCTTTATCCTCTTTTACTCTCTCACTTTTTCCCTCTATCGTCTCCTTCATTCTTTCATCCTCTTTATTGTCTCTTCTGCTCTCATTCTCTCTCATTTCTTAATTTCTCCATGTTCTCTTTGTTGCTTGTTTTTTTCTCTCCTTCTCTAACTCTTTCTCTCTCATTCTCTCCTTCATCCTCTTTTGCTTTCTTACTCTTTTCCCTCTATTTTCCCCTTTTTTCTCTCATCCTTATTTGCTTTTTCTCCTTCTCTATCGCTTTCTCTCTCACATTCTCTCCTTTATTCTCTTTTGCTCTCTCACTCTTTTCCCTCTATTTTTCCTTCTTTCTTGCATCCTCTTTTCCTTTCTCTCTCATTCTCTCTTTTATCCTTTTTGTTCTTTTACTCTTTTCCCCTTTATCCTCTCCTTCATTCTTTTATCCTCTTTCATTTCTTCCCTGCTCTCTTTCTCTCTCATTCCTTCATTCCTCCTTTTTCTTTTTCTTTCTCTCTCCCTTATTTGCTTTTTCTCCTTCTCTAGCTCCTTCTCTCTCATTTTCTCCTTTATCCTTTTTTGTTCTTTTACTTTTTTCCATCTATCCTTCCTTCATTCTTTTATCCTCTTTCCTTTTTCTCCTACTCTTTCTCTCTCATTTCTTCATTCCTCCTTTTTCTTCTTCTTTCTCTCTCTCTCTCTTTTTAACTTGTTCTTCTTCTTTAGCTCTTTCTCTCTCATTCTCTCCTTTATCCTTTTTAGCTCTCTTACTCTTTCCCCTCTATCTCCTCTTCCCTAATTCTGTGACTTATAGTAATAACAAGCGAATCATGTATACAAAACAAAACTAACAGAGAAATGCATATTACTCTCTCTCTCTCTCTCTCTCTCTCTCACACACACACACACACACACACACACACACACACACACACACACACACGGTCTTCCTCTCTTGAAAAAGGAGAGAACAAAATATATTTGAAATAGAATTATTTATGGTCTGCCGCACAAAGTAAAAATCAATCCTCTATTATAGAAATAGGATACGCAGATGAATTAAAGCTTAATGAGGTTTTCCGGGAAGAGTCGTGGACTCTCTCCACAGGGAACACACACACACACACACACACACACAACAACAAACATGCACACAGAGGACTGAACATGTCTTCAGTGAGTTCCGCCCTCTGTCTGTCAGTCTGTCTGTCAGTCTGTCAGTGATGTGGTGTATCTAATGACCGGACTGTTAGCTGTTACTTCACCATATAAATGTTTACAGTCTGTAAATTGGCATTTGGAATCCAGCCGTCACCTCGGATTCCATCAAATGTCACGCTTTTCCACATCCACCGTCATGGCACGGCATAAGAGGAGCAGGCCGAGACTCGCCCTGACTCGAGGAACGCAGCTCAGAAATGAGTCAGAATCGCACTCCTCTGGTGTGACACTTCCATTTTTTTCCAGGAAAACAAAAAATAAAGCATTCCGCAAAAACTCCCAGATTCGGCCGTATTGATCAGCTCGCCTCCAGCTCATCCGCCAGGGCCATAAACAAATTATTGTTGTGTCATAAAGAATTATGGATTTTCACATTAGTTTATTTAAGCCTTTAAAAAGGCAGAGAGCACGATTATGATAAATGCTGAACTCCGAGATGGATAATCTATTTTTAATTACAACCGAATTGGATATGTTTGGGAGGCACAGTGTATTTTGCAATGTATTTTTTTTAAATATGCTATAAAATTAGAGAGCAAATGAAGTTCAGGTGAGGTAAAAAAAAAAAAAACAGCTACGTTTGTCCTCCCCCATGCTTTCTTTTCCTTTCTGTTATATTAACGGCGAGTCGCGATTGATTCCCATGTGATGTTTTTGGCTTTTTGCTATTTGTCTTGATTTGCCGGTGCGTGAAATGTCATTGTGTAGAACACAGGCAGCCGAACCGCATCATGAAAGCATTCTCATGGATTCAGGAGTCACAGTGCGAGACGGGATACACATATAGGTCACTCAGAGTCTCATGTTTGGCTTTCGAATTCTGCTGAAGCGTTTTCTATGATTTGCTGGACTACGTTAGCCCATTCATATCATTATTACAGTTGATTTGCTTAAAGAAATAAAAATTATTCAGTGTTTTGAGGATTAACTGTGCCATAGAATGAAAATCTGTGTTTACTGTATATTCTAAATAGGAGAGCTCAGTACATAGAACTGTACATACCCTGAACCTTAAACACTGTCCTTCAAATACAAACCCTGCTTTTACAGAAGAGGGAGGATAAACCAGACCGAGATCAAAACCCTACACTGTAACATTTACAAACAACCAAACTGGTGACTATGTGGAGAAGTCCAGCGTTCCAGGCTGTGAAGAGAATGTCAAAGCTCCATGGTTGATGTTCATCTCTAGTCAAGTAAAGTTTTTTACAATGTCGTTGTCACAAAGCAGCTTTACAGAGTTTAAAAGCATGAAAACATGAAGTCACAACACTTTATCCACTGTGAGTGAGCCAGAGGCAACAGTGGCAAGAACAACACCCTCAGACTGGAGGAAGAAACCTTGGGAGGAACCAGACTCACAAGCAGAGACCCATCCTCCTCTGGTGGAGCGGTATTTACAGTTTATTAACTAAAGCTGAGTCTAAAGGTAAAAGCTTTAGAAGCTGTACAGGTGCTACATCAGGTGTATGATACAACGATGCAGTCAAGGATGGAGCAAATGGCACTAAGGGAGAGAAGAACTGGTTGGTGCCGGGTGACGGGGGGGCCCTGGTGGTCAGTCTTTACAGTATTCGGTGGGACAGGTGGGCGGTTATTACCTCAGAAAGAGAAAAGAGACAGAGTTAGTTCTGGTTTGGGTTAGTACAGAGAAAGAGTTCGTTCTGGTTTAGGTTAGTACAGAGACAGAATTAGTTCTGGTTTGGGTTAGTACAGAGACAGAGTTAGTTCTGGTTTGGGTTAGTACAGAGACAGAGTTAGTTCTGGTTTAGGTTAGTACAGAGACAGAGTTAGTTCTGGTTTGGGTTAGTACAGAGTCAGAGATAGTTTTGGTTTGGGTTATTACAGAGACAGAGTTAGGTCTGGTTTGGGTTAGTACAGGGACAGAGTTAGTTCTGGTTTGGGTTAGTACAGAGACAGAGTTAGTTCTGGTTTGGGTTAGTACAGGGACAGAGTTAGTTCTGGTTTGGGTTAGTACAGAGACAGAGTTAGGTCTGGTTTGGGTTAGTACAGAGACAGAGTTAGTTCTGGTTTGGGTCAGTACAGAGACAGAGTTAGTTCTGGTTTGAGTTAATACAGAGACAGAGTTAATTCTGGTTTGGGTTAGTACAGAGTCAGAGTTCTGGTTTGGGTTATTACAGAGACAGAGTTAGTTCTGGTTTAGGTTAGTACAGAGAGGGAGTTAATTCTAGTTTGGGTTAGTACAGAGACAGAATTAGTTCTGGTTTGGGTTAGTACAGAGACAGAGTTAGTTCTGGTTTGTGTTAGTACAAAGACAGAGTTAATTCTGGTTTGGGTTAGTACAGAGTCAGAGTTCTGGTTTGGGTTATTACAGAGACAGAGTTAGTTCTGGTTTAGGTTAGTACAGAGAGGGAGTTAATTCTAGTTTGGGTTAGTACAGAGACAGAGTTAGTTCTGGTTTGGGTTAGTACAGAGACAGAGTTAGTTCTGGTCTGGGTTAGTACAGTGTCAGAGATAGGTCTGGTTTGGGTTAGTACAGAGACAGAGTTAGTTCTGGTTTGGGTTAGTACAGGGACAGAGTTAGATCTGGTTTAGGTTAGTACAGAGACAGAGTTAGGTCTGGTTTGGGTTAGTACAGAGACAGAGTTAGTTCTGGTTTGGGTCAGTACAGAGACAGAGTTAGTTCTGGTTTGAGTTAATACAGAGACAGAGTTAGGTCTGGTTTAGGTTAGTACAGAGACAGTTAGTTCTGATTTGGGTTAGTACAAAGACAGAGTTAATTCTGGTTTGGGTTATTACGGAGTCAGAGTTCTGGTTTGGGTTATTACAGAGACAGAGTTAGTTCTGGTTTGGGTTAGTACAGAGACAGTTAGTTCTGGTTTGGGTTAGTACAAAGACAGAGTTAATTCTGATTTGGGTTAGTACAGAGTCAGAGTTCTGGTTTGGGTTATTACAGAGACAGAGTTAGTTCTGGTTTGGGTTAGTACAGAGTCAGAGATAGTTCTGGTTTGGGTTAGTACAGGGACAGAATTAGTTCTGGTTTGGGTTAGTACAGAGACAGAGTTAGTTCTGGTTTGTGTTAGTACAGAGACATAGTTAGTTCTGGTTTGGGTTAGTACAGAGAGAGAGTTAATTCTAGTTTGGGTTAGTACAGAGACAGAGTTAGTTCTGGTTTGTGTTAGTACAGAGTCAGAGATAGTTCTGGTTTGGGTTAGTACAGGGACAGAATTAGTTCTGGTTTGGGTTAGTACAGGGACATAGTTAGTTCTGGTTTGGGTTAGTACAGAGACAGAGTTAATTCTAGTTTGGGTTAGTACAGAGACAGACTTAGTTCTGGTTTGGGTTAGTACAGAGACAGAGTTAGTTCTGGTTTGTGTTAGTACAGAGACAGAGTTAGTTCTGGTTTTGGTTAGTACAGAGTCAGAGATAGTTCTGGTTTGGGTTAGTACAGGGACAGAATTAGTTCTGGTTTGGGTTAGTACCGAGACAGAGTTAGTTCTGGTTTGGGTTAGTACAGAGACAGAGTTAGGTCTGGTTTGGGTTAGTACAGAGTCAGAGTTAGTTCTGGTTTGGGTTAGTACAGAGACAGAGTTAGTTCTGGTTTGGGTTAGTACAGAGTCAGAGTTAGTTCTGGTTTGGGTTAATACAGAGACAGAGTTAGTTCTGGTTTGGGTTAGTACAGAGACAGAGTTATTTCTGGTTTGGGTAAGTACAGAGTCAGAGTTAGGTCTGGTTTGGGTTAGTACAGAGACAGAGTTGTTCTGGTTTAGGTTAGTACAGAGACAGAGTTAGTTCTGGTTTGAGTTAGTACAGAGTCAGAGTTAGTTCTGGTTTGGGTTAGTACAGAGGATGAGGAGCACTTCAGAGTGGCAGACCTGATTATAAACAGAAATGAGGCTGAAGTTCCTATTCGCCAGATTCTTAATTTGATGCTCCACCTTAAATGCTGCAGCCTGTACAGAGGCCAGAATCTTGCTCCAGCACCATTTAAGGTGGAACAGAAACATTTTCAAAACAAGCTGCTGAACTTCAGCTCCCACATCTTTAACAGGATCATGAGCAACTTTAACTCTGCAGTCTGTATGTCTCTCTCTATATGGTTTCTCAAACCCTGGAGCAGCTTCAGCTTAGCTTTTAACCCTGAAGAGACTGAAGAGACGAGCAGCTCTACCTTTATTAGCACCACAACCTCCAACAGTGACTGTAAGTAGCAGCCATGCTGTGTGAGTGGATCACTGTGTGCTGGTTGAAGCAGATCATCTTAAACTGAAAGTTTCACAGAGACACCTTTCATCTACTTTGTGTTTGATTTTTCACATTCTGGAACTTGGTAAGTTGTTTTCCGTGTTCAAGTTGTGTCAAACTGTTGTTATGCAGTTGATGCTTATCTAAAGTTATTACTTCCAGTCCAGATTTTTTCTATTTTGCATTACTTAAATATTTTAAGACAATCACTCAATCACTCAATCAACTTATCCAGGTTTACAGTGAACCTGAAATTTTATGGATGAAATGTGGGTAGAAAATGTTATGACTGCATTTCAATGACTGAGATCACTTTAACACTTGGTTAAGTCAATTTAACAAAACACATACATTCACTAGTGAAAGTAAAAAGAACTTTAACACACAATGTGATGGGAATTTAAAAGATTGGGACTAAACAGCTGTGAGGTCATAAGAAACCCACTTGTTAGTGAGACTAATGAGAGAAAAAAGGCTTTATCTTGTTAGGGAGGAAAAAAGACTGGACTCTGGATCAATTTCAAAGGTCCTGTAATCAAGATTGACCCTACTCCAGAATGATGGGGGCATCAGGAAAAGAAAGGAAAAGCATGAAGCGATCATGCATAGTGCCCAATTTATGAGCCTCTGGAGGCAGTTCTATAATCTAGGGGGCTTCCATTGGTCAGGTCGAGGTTCTGCAATGTTATGTGGCTATAAAATAAAGTCAGCTGACCATCTGAATGTACTGAACGATCCCATCAATGCCTTTACTTACTTCCCAGATGGCGCGGCCATATTCCGGGACGACGACGATGCCGAGATTCACTGGGCTCAGATGAAGAATCGTTTTCACACATTAATTAATCATCCACTCCTGACCTCAACCCCATTGAAAATCTTTTGGAGGAACCTTTATGGAGTGGATAAACCCTTCAGTCGTCAATACAAGATCTTGGTCAAGAATGAAGGCAATTTTGCCCACATCCTGATCGTAAGGTCAACCATGACACGGAGCTATTGTACACATTCTGCTTAATCTAAGCCAAAAAGCTGAAAGCAACTAAAACTGGCTATCTCTGTATCTCTATAAAAAAAATAAACTTTTAAAAGACACAGTCAGCAGATAGCAAGGACAGAGAATGGAGGGATGAGAGGAGGTGTAAAATAAGGCTCAGAGAAACTGGATGCATGTGCAGGATTCTTAGTGTATTAAAAAAAAAAGTGGCAGAGTCGAGAAGCAGTCCAAGGTTGAAACAAGCTACAGTAGAAGAATCTTAAAAAAGGACAGAAATAGGAAAAAGTCAGAACACAGGAAAACCTTAGGAAAGACAAATTTGGCCAGCAGGAAGCCGGCGAAAATCAATTACACCGTGAATCAAAACAGGATAAAGAGCACAACAAGGATAAGGCCAGGAAAGCTACTCCCAAACATGAAGATATGAATTATTCTTTTTGGGGGAAATGCTATGGAGGAGCTGTTTAAAGTGTTTTAAATACATATGCAGGAGTAAAGAACCTCCTTTCCAATGTAAAGAACCTCCGCATGTAGTGGGTCTATACAAAGAAAAGATAGATTCAAAGGCCATTTAGAAACCCTGAGTATTTCGCAGTATGGATCTTGTATGTTCTTAATGGACTTGCTTGATGTTGTGTTTCATTGACATAGTCTCATTGCATTCAGTATTGAAGAACATGAGTACTCATACAGCTCCTGTTTTCTTCGTATGCTTACATTAGTGTTCCCCAATAGGCGGCCCGCGCCAAACACCTATGTTTGTGTATTTACCTTATGACTAAAATACGAGAGCAGAGCAGTATAGCCAACGGTTGACGAGCTCCCTCTGTAGAACACTGTAGAGCATATGTAAGTCCTGCTTACACAAAAACACGGCCAGCTGATAACAAACATAGACAGTTCAGTTTAATTTTACCAGCAGTGCCAACGCTAAGCCAGCTAGCTTACTATGCTCTTGAGCTGTAACCGTATGCAAGGTGGCTAACATAAAGCAACACTTCAAAACACACCACAGTCATTTCAATCACAACTTTCCAGCAAAATCAGAGTCGAAGATAAAAGATTGCAAGTTTGATTGCTGCCTACAACCATTCTGTTACTACCATCCATAAGGCATCATCTGAAAACGCAACAACTGCATCTCTGCGCATATCATGGAAATTATTAGCAAAAGCTAAACAACCTTTCACGGAAGCCGTGTTGATAAAGACGTGAGCGATTGATATGGTGGAAGAAGTTCTGAGCCACGACGAAAAACAAAGAAAACTGTCGTAGACTTGTTCAATCGAGTACCGTTCTCTGATAACACTGCGGTGAGAAGAGTGGAGGTGTTATTGGAGGACTGCTTGTGTGTCCTGCTCTTTCGTCTGAAGAAAACGGACTTCATGTCTCTCGCCATTGACACGTCTCGAGATAGGACAGTCATAGGAGCTGCTTTGTTTGCTGCCCTACTGCTACTTACAGTATTTCCCTCCACCTATATCTGTGAGACATAATTATCTTCAATTACCAACAGCCGGGACAGAAACAGACTCTCCAGTGCACACCTACATCAGTGTCTTCACATCGCCACAGTAGAGCATCGCCCCAACTTCAAGTCTCTTGTTTAACAGACTGTTGTCTCTTCTCTTATTGAATGGTGAGTAAGATCATGCAGCTGCAGTCAACATACCTAATTAATGGCATGCACTAGAACAACAAAGAAATAATTACTGTACAATCTGCCTTATAAAATATTATACGACTAATGCGCTGGCCCTTGCGTTTGTGGTGTTGGCTAAATGCAGCCCTTAAATAAAAAGGATTGGGGACCCCTGGCTTACATGCTGTCCTGTATTATTAGAGATTGTGCAATGAAGGAACATGCGCAACACTACTGTTATCCAGTAATAATAATAATAATAATAATAATAATAAAAATAATAATTAATTCTTATATAGCTCTGAAAAAACCCAAAGACGCTTACAATCATTAGCAGATTACAATCCTTTGTAGAAAGAAAATAGAAACATTAAACACACAAAGAGTAAAGAAGAAACATCAACCTGACAAAAACTGGACATCAGAGATGAGTGGACGAGGAAGTTAAACAGAGGGAAGGTCGTAGGCAAAGGAGATAAGGTGAATCTTAAGATTAGATTTAAACATGGAAAGAGAGGAAGATTGCTGGACCACAGGTGGGAGAGAGTTCCACAGTCGAGGAGCGAGTCTAGAAAAGATCACCAAAGCCACAGAGTTTAGAAGATGGGATATTTAGAAGCCCAGCAATAGAAGACCTAAGAGACTGAGACAGCTTGTAAGGAAGAAGGAGGTTGGACAGATAGGGAGGTACAAGATTGTTTAGAGCTTTATAAGTAAGTAAGAAGGAGAAGCTTGAATTGGATCCTATATATTTAACAGGGAGCCAGTGAAGATGCTGAAGAACAGGTGTAAGGTCACGAGTGTAAGTGAGTAACTGAGCAGCAGAGTTTTGTACAATCTGAAGCTTATTGAGGAGCTAATGCCCGCCAACAAGGAGTTACAGTAGTCTAGTCGGCATAAATGAGGATTTCAGCAGCGAACTGAGAAAAAGAGTTGTTTTACTGAACATTTAAATAAAAAAAACAAGGCTTTTTTTATCAACTTCCCAAAACTGTTTATCAGCATGTACACTATCTTCTTCAGTCCTGTTAGAGAAGCAGCTCATGTGGCTCCTCGTGAAGCTGCTGGTCAGAATGTTCAAGGTATGTAAACCTGCATCAGAGCAAATGAGCTCATTTCTAAAAGACCCTCTAAACATTCTTTAAACACAACCAGATGTTTTATTCTGCTCCAGCAATAATTCCATACCTCTTATTCTATAGTTTTGATCTCGTCACACTTATTCACTAATATTATTACTATAAATATAGTACAAATAAGAACATCCTCGGTAGGTATCTCCAAACTTTTGACTGATCGTGTTACACTAACCGTCTGTTAGACACCGTCTAACAGTTTTCAAGATTTTAAAACTGCTCCCAATCCAGAATGGCTGGTCTGATCAGGAATGCTGTA
Source organism: Megaleporinus macrocephalus (assembly GCA_021613375.1). Lineage (NCBI taxonomy): Eukaryota > Metazoa > Chordata > Actinopteri > Characiformes > Anostomidae > Megaleporinus > Megaleporinus macrocephalus. The sequence goes on from CM038713.1 coordinate 41,466,971, forward strand.
CATTTTGTGCACAATCTTCCTCAAACAACAATTGTCTTCCTTTTAGAAATAAATTAAATGTGTCTCATCCACAGCCATACTGACTCTCACCCTGTTATGGGTCTAATCCACAGTCTTACTTATCCTCATTCCTGTATGTGTCTAATTTACAGACTTATTGATCCTCACTCATCTATCTATCTTTTCTACAGACTTAATGATCCTTACTCATCTATGTGTCTAATCCACAGCCTTACTGACCAACATTCCACTATGTGTCTAATCCACAGTCATACTGACCCACACTCCACTATGTGTCTAATCCACAGTCATACTGACCCACACTCCACTATGTGTCTAATCCACAGTCATACTGACCCACACTCCACTGTGTGTCTAATCCACAGTTATACTGACCCACACTCCACTGTGTCTAATCCACAGTCATACTGACCCTCATTTCATTGTGTCTAATCCACTGCTATACTGACCTCACTTGTGTGTCTAATTCACAATTTTACTGACCCACACTCCACTATGTGTCTAATCCACAGTCATACTGACCCACACTCCACTATGTGTCTAATCCACAGTCATACTGACCCACACTCCACTATGTGTCTAATCCACAGTCATACTGACCCACACTCCACTGTGTCTAATCCACAGTCATACTGACCCACACTCCACTATGTGTCTAATCCACAGTCATACTGACCCACACTCCACTATGTGTCTAATCCACAGTTATACTGACCCACACTCCACTGTGTCTAATCCACAGTCATACTGACCCTCATTTCATTGTGTCTAATCCACTGCTATACTGACCTCACTTGTGTGTCTAATTCACAATTTTACTGACCCACACTCCACTATGTGTCTAATCCACAGTCATACTGACCCACACTCCACTGTGTCTAATCCACAGTCATACTGACCCACACTCCACTATGTGTCTAATCCACAGTCATACTGACCCACACTCCACTATGTGTCTAATCCACAGTTATACTGACCCACACTCCACTGTGTCTAATCCACAGTCATACTGACCCTCATTTCATTGTGTCTAATCCACTGCTATACTGACCTCACTTGTGTGTCTAATTCACAATTTTACTGACTCACACTCCTCTGTGTCTAATCTACACTCATAGTGACCCTCACTCCTCTATGTTTCTAATCCACACTCATAGTGACCCTCATTCCTCTATGTATCTAATCTGCAGTCTTACTGACCCTATAACCATCACCTAGCATCTCTCTAACAACTGCCTAACAATACCCTACGAACAAATCGGGAAATGCCTTAAGATCAGTTTTTTTTTTTTCAAGGAATACAAGTTAGAAGTTTAATAAATATAATTATGTCATCAGTGATCGTGCAATTCAAAGCTGAACGTTTGATTAACATGAAGCTTGCGTGCTTTTGTTGTTGTGGTCATGACTGTGTCTTCGAATGTCTAATAAATCACTGCACCCAAATAGTATTTTACAAAAAACCAAAAACAGAGATAAGAAATTGAAGTTGAACTCACAGAATTCTTCAACCCAAGAATACCAAGCCTGTTCTTTGTGTCTCTGCTTCTGAGAATCTGCTCTGTTTTTAACTAATGGAAAAACATGTGTGCTTGATGAAATCTTAACAGGGAAGAGTTAAATTTAATAACGAGCCCAGCAGTAGCTTTCATTATTTCACAATGTGGATTCTGTGTAAGTGCAAATCACTTTAATTAGTGAGTCATAAGGAAACAGAGCATAATTACAGAACATCAATGATAAAAACCTACAAATATATACACAGTGCAACTGGAAAGTAATCACAGCGCTTCACATTGCCCACATTTTGTTATGTTATAGTCTTAATCCAAAATAGATTTAATTTATGAAAAAAAAAATCTATATACAGTACCCCTTAATGACAAAAAAATGTTTTTTTCTTGCAAATCACATGTACATAAGCATTCACAGTCATTACCATGACACTCATCCTTCAGCTGTTTCCACGGTCTGATGAAACAAAGTCTGTAGGAAACCAGGCAACTCATTCTCTGGCCAATACCAGCCCTACAGTAAAGCATGGTGGTGGCAGCATCATGCAGCAGCAGGAACTGGGAGACTAGTCAGGTCTGAGGGAAAGATGAATGCAGTAATGTACAGAGACATCCTTGAAGAACACCTGATCCTCAGACTGGGACAACAACCGAAAGCACACAGCCAAGATAACAAAGAACAAAGGAGGGGCTTCGGGACAACTCTGTGAATGTTCTTGAGCGGCCCAGCCAGAGGCTAGACTTAAAAACCAATTAAACATCTCCAGAGAGATCTGAAAATGGCTGTGCACCGACGTGCCTCATCCAACCTGATAGAGCTTGAGAGGTTCTGCAAAGAAGAACAAGAGAAACTGAACAAAAATAGGTGTGCCAAGCTTGTAGCTTCATACTCAGAAAGACTTGAGGCTGTAATTGCTGCCAAAGGTGCTTCAAAAAAATACTGAGCGAAGGCTGTTATAGTTTATATTTTTTTAATGAATTAGCAAAAAATTTAAACTAACTTTTTTTTACTTTGTCCCTTGGCGTATTGTGGATAGAATTGTAAGGCAAGAATGAATTCAATCCAATTATAACAAAAGGAGAAGCGCTCTAAATATTTCAGATGCACTTTCTCTCTCTCTCTCTCTCTCTCTCTCTCTCTCTCTATATATATATATATATATATATATATATATATGGGTCTTCACTGCTACCATGTTCAATAAAAGAGCACTTGTTTCAAAACGCCAAGTTTCCAGCATCTCCTTAAATTTTTATTGAATTCATCTTTATTGAATTCCTCAACCTTAAACCTAATACTTACCCTAACCCAGAACTCCACCCTCATCCTGGTCCAAATTCTAAACCTAACACTTTCACCAGTTCATATATTTGTAACTAATCTATAGGAGTCATGATATCAAGTCTTACTGCTTTAATATACAATAATAAAAAGTTGAGAATGTTAAGAACATTTTAGAGATATGAAGTCTTGTAACAGAATAACTGATATGAGTATAAGATGTACTGTCCATGCATAACTGACCATTTAAATCCTGCCTTATTTTAAGATGGGTCACACTTCTACTGCTGTTTCCAGGTCACTAATGAAAACCCTGCTCCTCATACAGTCAGGACATCAATGTTTCAGTCTGAAAGCCACTTGCACCACAATTCAGAGACTTGTAATCACTGGAACCTCTCGCTAGCCCAACCAAAGAGTGTCATTCCCTGAAAGTGGAAAGACCACCAAGGTTGGCAGGTGGAAAGACCACTTTTAAACTACCATTAGGGGAGAGCATTTTGCTAAACTGTGTTCACATTTCACTTCGCACCACACATCCATTTTGCTCCGGACGTATGGCTGAAAGCTGAAAGCCTTGACCTCCACAGCACAGCACATACAGCGGAGTTAAGATGGAGCACCGCAACAGTTACAGAACATCTTTTAACTGCAGGGAACCAAAGAGCTCAGCGTTAAAATGGATCCGACTGGCTTATGTTAGTGTGGCAGTACTTGCCTGGTCTGGGTCTCGAGACCTCTCTCAGGGAGAGGAGGACTCACTAAGTGTTTTTGAGACCAACCCTGTGCTCAGTAGCGATTGAACTTTCATTACTAGCTATTAAGAAAGGGGTGTCCACATCCAGTTCTGTTGATCGCCCCAAGGAGTTTGTTGTATGTTCCAACATTCCGGGCTCTGATATTCGGATGCTCTGGAAGGCTTTGGCAAACTAGATCAGATGCTTTAGATCATGCTTAAACTAAACACTTCACTTGGGCACCCCTGAACTAACCCTATGACCAAAGTCATACATTTTTGGCTATTTTTTTGGGTTATGTTTGTTGTTTTTCTATGGTGGCCCGGCACACAAACAAATTAAAACAGACAATTCTCTACACGTTTAAAAGAAATTCTTAACTCCAATGCACTCAGATTGACGAATGGAAAAAGAAGCAGAGGCACACCCAGCTAAAGCTCAAATTCTTAACAATCGTCACCTCACAGCAAATGTGATCAAGGTTCGATTTCTGGACCGGGCCATTCTGTGTGGAGTGTGCATGTTCTCCCTGTGCTTGAGTGGGTTTCCTCCGGGTACTCCAGTTTCCTCCCACAGTCCAAACACATGCATGTTAGGTTGATCACTCACTCTAAATTGCCCATAGGTATAAATGTGTGTTGGTCATGCGATGGACTAGCAACCTGTCCATGGTGTACCTGCCTTCGCCCAATGACACTGGGATTGACTCCAGCCCCCTGTAACTCCGCATAGTGGGAGTAAGCAGAAGACAATGGATGGATGGATAGATGGATGGAGAATGCAGAGCTGGACCAAGACGGTTGGTAATATTTTTCATTATGGAAACAAAAACAGTTGATCTGATCTTGCTCTAGGCTCAGACTGGCCTCTAAAAGTATCGACTTATCTACTACTACCTCATACAGCTAGTAAACCCACTCAAACCTCATAAGTAGACAGTAGAGAAAAAAAAAAACCCAGAAAAATACAGGATACATAAAATCTGATTCAATACCAGACAGCTCTGTGATTTCTTTCACAAGTAAACAAGTAAATGACATCTGTATTCAGCTCGGAAGATTGAAGACCACAGGCTACTTGCAGAAGAAAAAACAAGAGCTGTGCTTTACTCCTTATTGCCGTCCAAGCACTTTTCACCAATATGGGATTATGCTGCAGATGTTTACCAAGTCTGTGGATTGTCAGGCTTCTCTAACCTTGTGCAAAGGAAGATTAAATCCAATTGGCTATATCGGTTCGTTCCCGCGGATCCATTCGGCAATTCCCCCTAAAAGTTGCAATATGTAAAATCCCATTTACATTGAGCGGTCAAGGAAACGACACGTTATTGCACCACAGGTTCTTGCATGCTGCTTCATAAGAGGCCTTGCACACATGTAGCAACATCAGGGGAAGATGTATCACCAGGTTTGGTGATTATCGCTCATTCTGCTAAGGCGCATGACAAATGCAAAACAGCTGACAAAAGAGCTCCCGCTGCCGGAGTCCACTTTAACTCGAGGGCCATCTCAGAGGGCTTGGTGTGAATTGGTGTTCTAAATGCAGCGTAGACAATGCAACAGCTTTTGAATTGCCTGCAGCAAAGTGTAGTATCTTAATAACCCTGCAGGTGTTTCAACTTGATGTTTTTGTGTTTTCCTCACGGTGATATTGCGTGTTCCTATATTCGTTGATCTGTCAAGGATTCAAACCTGAATTGAAGCACTTGGTGTATCCTTAATGGTTTGCATTGTATTGCAATCTGAATGAAGACCCCTTTAATGTAACTACTATAGTTTGCCTGCACTGAACAGTCACCGTTTTTACATTTTACATCAAACTTGTTGTGAACTTAGAGTAACTTGGTAAACTGCCATAGTGGCACATACACATCAGCCACAGCAAAGCATCTCAACAAGCTTGCAACAGTGAATATATAACTATAGATGTTTAATAAATAGTGACCAGATATCGAGTTCCCCATTTTTAACCCTGAATTAAAAACACTGGGAAGGCCTGAAGTCAAGCAGATTGGCAGACATCTTTTGCTTATTTTGGCCAACAGAGGGGGCTGCTGCTATCCACTAGCCACTTTTACCACTTAATACTGGTTTACAAAGTGGAATTTTGTCACTTTATTAATACTGTTTATTACATCCATCCATCCATCCATTCATTATCTTCTGCTTTATCCCGCTTGTCGGGGTGACGGGGGGAACTGAAGACAATCCCAGCATCATCGGGCGAAGGTGGGGTACACCATGGACAGGTACCCAGTCTATTGCATGGCCTTGTTTATTACATTGCAACAATTTCATGGTCAAAATACATGAAACTGGAATCGCAGATACTTGAGTACCTGGGTCAGCTGCTTCGGTGACATTGCACTGCAGCTAAGAAGCTGCCTGGACTGGTGGTGTTCAGCGTGAGATCTTCAAACAAAGTGAAGGCCTCTTTCCAGGATAGCTGCGTGTGTTGTTTTATTTAATGTTGATTATCTACTTTGTAGCTATTGTCATTGAGCATCAAAGTGGTGCTATATAAATGAAAACTGATGATGTTTACCAGCTCCTAATAGAGCAGACACAACTGGAGTTCAAATGAACAAACTCAATGCTGCCCTCCAAAGTCAGGAGTTAAAATGTTTGCTGCTTTGTAAGACTTAATGTTTTTATGTCAGTTCACATAAAGAAAATACATTCAATTCACATTCTATTTATTGTGATGTGAACAAACAACTCTGGGAAAAAGAATTGCAGCCTAAAAAAACTGCAACCAGACAATTATGCCTTAATTGTGACAGGTCTGCCTATGTACTCCCTGCATACTCATACGCATCAGACGGTTCCAGAACTGATCATTAACAATCAATGAAAACTGAGTTGTTTCAATCAATATTCAATACTGGTGATCGTAAAGTAATCACAATTTCCTTATATTGATCACCACTAAAATGAACTTCTCCAGGGCTGGCCTGAATAATGCAAATAATTGAGTGCTTGCTCGTTATGTTGGTATTTGGCTCTTTGTTAAGTATTCAGAAGCTTCATCTTTTATCGAGCCAGTCTACACTGCAGTCTACACTAAACTACAAGTTTCATCAGTCAAAGCAGTTCATATATGGAAAACATGAACCAAACTTGGTAGAACATCATAAATTTATGACTGATATTCTTGTCACCTCGTTCTGCTCCATTCCATGAATGGCATAATTTAGTTAAACATTAAACTAACAGGCCAATCACAAGCCAGGGTGGGAAGCCAGTACCTAGTGAAAGCTGAGGAAGCAACCGGAGGACAGTCCCCAAGCCCCTACCACTGTACTTCCACTGACATTTGAGCCTGGTGGCTGGACTGTGGAGCGGGGACGATGACGGGGATGCAGAGCACCAACTCTTTTTCCCTTCCAGCTCAGGTGCACTCTCTGGTTAGGCTTTCATGAAAGATATCTTGATCTCATCATTTCAATCCATCCATTCATCCATCATCTTCTGCTTTATCCTGCTAGTCGGGGTCACAGAAGGGGTGAAGCCAATCCCAGCATCAATGGGTGTCAAAGGCGGGGTACACCATGGACAGATCGCCAATCCATCGCATATCCAACACACACTCACACCTACGGGTAGTTTAGAGTGACCAATCAACCTAACATGCATGTGTTTGGACTGTGGGAGGAAACCAGAGTACCCGGAGAAACCCACTCAAGCACAGAGAGAACATACACACTCCACACAGAACCACCCGGACCGGAAATCTTACTGTGAGGAGACAGTGCTGACCACTACACCACCGTACTAACCACTACACCACCGTCCTAACAATTACACCACCGTACTAACCACTACACCACCATACTAACCACTACACCACCGTACTAACCACTACACCACCATACTAACGATTACACCACCATACTAACCACTACACCACCATACTAACCACTACACCACCGTACTAACCACTACACCACCACACTAACCACTACACCACCGTACTAACCACTACACCACCATACTAACCACTACACCATCATACTAACCACTACACCACCATACTAACCACTACACCACAGTACTAACCACTACACCACCATACTAACCACTACACCACCATATTAACCACTACACCACCATACTAACCACTACACCACCGTGCTCACCACTACACCACCATACTAACCACTTCACCACTGTGCTACTTGATCTAATCATTTGTAGAATAGAATACTGACTGTGTATAACATCTACAGCATGTTGGTCAATTGAATGTCGTGTAGCACTTACAATGAATCAGTAATGCAATATGACCTCATGAGTAGGCCTAATAGCATCCATTGCATTGGTTTAAATGCAAATCCAAGGAGATACCACTCAACCCCTGCTTACTTGTTTTAATTAATTTACTGCACACCTTGATGAACATGCACACTCTTCCAGCCTTTAAAGCCACTCCAAAAATGATTTAAACCATTAACAATATTAAAAAGAGAAACTTTGTGAATGTAGGCTGTATTGCATACAAGAGTCTGGACAATGAAACCCTAAAGTACCTTCTTACCCAAGAGTCCAAAACAATAGACTACCTCCTCAGATCTAACCTGCCCCCTACTGTGTTTATATGTTGGGTTGCCGTGTGCTGTGAGATGAATGAGCTTGCCAACTCATCATACTTCGTCAGGCTGCTTTTAAAGTTCAGGCCCCTCCTCCCATTCCAAAACGCAATGTTTTGATTGGTTGGTAAAACTGGATGATGCAGAGCCTTCAATGATGTTTGACACCTCGACCATCCTAGGAAAAAGATACAAGAGGAAACAAGAGAGAGAGAGAGAGAGAGAGAGAGAGAGAGAGAGAGAGAGAGAGAGAGAGAGAGACCAGATACACCGAGCCTGGGCACATAACAAATGTCACATAGAGAGAGTCAGTTCTGATTCTTGAGATGGCATTGTGTTTGAAACGACTTCAGAGTGAGAGACGCCGTTCAGAGAGGGTGCAGCTCCCACTCTGCACCACTCATACAGTCTTCTCTGTCAGATAGTTTCTTTTTTTTACGCACTCCAGCTTACAATGCTTTAGACCCCATTCTGGAGGGTGTAAATGGTCCCAGTTTAATCGATGCTGTTACCTAGCAGTTCAGAGCCAGCTGAGTCCAGAAGGACAGTTAGGTACCTGCTGAGCAGCTTCCAGGATGATGCTGCCAGTTCAACTTGAGCTCAACTTGCCTTCAAGGCTCCTTCCATGATCAAAAACCAGCCAATTAGCCAATAATAAAAATAAAACCATGATCTTTAAAATGTGTTGCACTCTTAGTGTCTAGATATGTGTGGCTATGCTTTTGAACTACAGTAACCAACCTACTAAGAATTATGGTTAATATTTATTATGATACATTTTTAAACTGTAAATACTGTTGGACCAGTGGAGGACGGGTCTCCGGACAAGTCTTGGATCCTCATAAGGTTTCTTCCTCCAGTCTGAGGGAGTTTTTCCTTCACACTGTCACCTCTGGCTTGCTCATATGTTGTAACAGTCTGTTTTTAAACTTTACCACATTGTTGTAAAAACCTCTACACAAACAAACTGTCATTGAATGGAAATAAAAAGCAAATAATATAGGTTTAAGATTTTGAGAACAAGCATTCATGCACTCCTTTGGAAAACACATTAAACCCTATTGAACACCAAAGCACTGCGTCCTCCTCCTTAGTGTAGCAGAACCCCTTGTAGACACAAACCTCGCACCACTAGGGGCAGCAACAACAGCAACTGGGTACCCTCAACAGCAACTGGGTACCCTCAGACATCCCTGACTCTCGGCCTCGGCCTGTCACATGAGACTTTTTACTTCTGTTCCTTACATTTACACTCCATTATCAGTAGTTTCGACTCTTTACATTTACACTCCATTATCTGTGCTTTCTACTCCTTACATTTACACTCCATTATCAGTTCTTTCTACTCCTTACATTTACACTCCATTATCAGTACTTTCTACTCGTTACATTTACACTCCATTATCTGTACTTTCTACTCCTTACATTTACACTCCATTATCAGTACTTTCTACTCCTTACATTTACACTCCATTATCAGTACTTTCTACTCCTTACATTGACACTCCATTATCAGTACTTTCTACTCCTTACATTTACACTCCATTATCTGTATTTTCTACTCCTTACATTTACACTCTATTGTCAGTACTTTCTACTCCTTACATTTACACTCCATTATCTGTATTTTCTACTCCTTACATTTACACTCCATTATCTGTATTTTCTACTCCTTACATTTACACTCCATTATCTGTACTTTCTACTCCTTACATTTACACTCCATTATCAGTACTTTCTACTCGTTACATTTACACTCCATTATCTGTGCTTTCTACTCCTTACATTTACACTCCATTATCAGTTCTTTCTACTCCTTACATTTACACTCCATTATCTGTACTTTCTACTCGTTACATTTACACTCCATTATCAGTACTTTCTACTCCTTACATTTACACTTCATTATCAGTACTTTCTACTCCTTACATTTACACTCCATTATCAGTACTTTCTACTCCTTACATTTACACTCCATTGTTTGTACTTTCTACTACTTACATTTACACTGCATTATCTGTACTTTCTATTACTTACATTTACACTTCATTATCAGTACTTTCTACTCCTTACATTTACACTCCATTATCAGTACTTTCTACTCCTTACATTTACACTCCATTATCAGTACTTTCTACTCCTTACATTTACACTCCATTATCAGTACTTTCTACTCCTTACATTTACACTCCATTATCAGTACTTTCTACTCGTTACATTTACACTCCATTATCAGTACTTTCTACTCCTTACATTTACACTCCATTATCTGTATTTTCTACTCCTTACATTTACACTCCATTGTCAGTACTTTCTACTCCTTACATTTACACTCCATTATCAGTACTTTCCACTCCTTACATTTACACTCCATTATCTGTATTTTCTACTCCTTACATTTACACTCCATTATCAGTACTTTCTACTCCTTACATTTACACTCCATTGTCTGTACTTTCTACTACTTACATTTACACTCCATTATCTGTACTTTCTACTCCTTACATTTACACTCCATTATCAGTACTTTCTACTCCTTACATTTACACTCCATTATCAGTACTTTCTACTCCTTACATTTACACTCCATTATCAGTACTTTCTACTCCTTACATTTACACTCCATTATCAGTACTTTCTACTCCTTACATTTACACTCCATTATCAGTACTTTCTACTCCTTACATTTACACTCCATTATCTGTATTTTCTACTCCTTACATTTACACTCCATTGTCAGTACTTTCTACTCCTTACATTTACACTCCATTATCAGTACTTTCCACTCCTTACATTTACACTCCATTATCTGTATTTTCTACTCCTTACATTTACACTCCATTATCAGTACTTTCTACTCCTTACATTTACACTCCATTATCAGTACTTTCTACTCCTTACATTTACACTCCATTATCTGTGCTTTCTACTCCTTACATTTACACTCCACTGTCTGTACTTTCTACTAATTACATTTACACTCCATTATCAGTACTTTCTATTACTTACATTTACACTTCATTATCAGTACTTTCTACTCCTTACATTTACACTCCATTATCAGTACTTTCTACTCCTTACATTTACACTCCATTATCAGTACTTTCTACTCGTTACATTTACACTCCATTATCTGTACTTTTTACTCCTTACATTTACACCCCATTATCAGTACTTTCTACTCCTTACATTTACACTCCATTATCAGTACTTTCTACTCCTTACATTTACACTCCATTAATAGTACTTTCTACTCCTTACATTTACACTCCATTATCAGTACTTTCTACTCCTTACATTTACACTCCATTATCTGTATTTTCTACTCCTTACATTTACACTCCATTGTCAGTACTTTCTACTCCTTACATTTACACTCCATTATCAATACTTTCTACTCCTTACATTTACACTCCATTGTCTGTACTTTCTACTACTTACATTTACACTCCATTATCTGTACTTTCTACTCCTTACATTTACACTCCATTATCAGTACTTTCTACTCGTTACATTTACACTCCATTGTCTGTACTTTCTACTACTTACATTTACACTCCATTATCTGTACTTTCTACTACTTACATTTACACTTCATTATCAGTACTTTCTACTCCTTACATTTACACTCCATTATCTGTACTTTCTACTAGTTACATTTACACTCCATTGTCTGTACTTTCTACTACTTACATTTACACTCCATTATCAATACTTTCTACTACTTACATTTACACTTCATTATCAGTACTTTCTACTCCTTACATTTACACTCCATTATCAGTTCTTTCTACTCCTTACATTTACACTCCATTATCTGTACTTTCTACTCGTTACATTTACACTCCATTGTCTGTACTTTCTACTACTTACATTTACACTCCATTATCTGTACTTTCTACTCGTTACATTTACACTCCATTATCAGTACTTTCTACTCCTTACATTTACACTCCATTGTCTGTACTTTCTACTACTTACTTTTACACTTCATTATCAGTACTTTCTACTCCTTACATTTACACTCCATTATCTGTACTTTCTACTCCTTACATTTACACTCCATTATCAGTACTTTCTACTCCTTACATTTACACTCCATTATCTGTACTTTCTACTCCTTACATTTACACTCCATTATCAGTACTTTCTACTCCTTACATTTACACTCCATTATCAGTACTTTCTACTCCTTACATTTACACTCCATTATCAGTACTTTCTACTCCTTACATTTACACTCCATTATCAGTACTTTCTACTCCTTACATTTACACTCCATTATCTGTATTTTCTACTCCTTACATTTACACTCCATTATCAGTACTTTCTACTCCTTACATTTACACTCCATTATCAGTACTTTCTACTTCTTACATTTCAAACATAGTCTCGTTACTCCTATTTCATTTCAGTTTGTTTTCATTCATGTACATTTACATTCCAGTAAAGATTATTGATAACATGTCTTTGAAGTTTGACTTCATTACAATATTTATAGACAACTAGTCATCATATCTTTTGCTCCATGAAACACATGTTAATGTTCAGTAGTAACAGATATGCTTCTTTAATATATTTACATTGTACTAAACTACGTTCATGTTCAATGGGCGTATATGCGGCTGAAACAGGAAGCCTAGTGCATCCCAAATTTATCAACATTAACATTTTAATATAATATTATAGTCATTATGACTTTTAGAAGAATGGGGTTTTTGGGGAGGTGGGCTAGTGCACTATAGACCCCTGTGGTAAGCTTTTGTCCCTAATGGCATTTTTCTTTCCTAGAGTAGATACTTCAACTTCTGCAGAAGTACTTGTAAACCCTAGTATCTATACTTCTACCTGAATGTGAATACTTCTAACACCTTTGGTTAAAAGTGAGTGAAGATGGCAGCAATAAAAACTATAAGTCTAGTTCATTAATGAAATGAGTCCATCATAAGAACGTGGCAGGGGGCGTGACGGGGTAGATTCATAAGTCCCCACCAATGTCAAGAGCAAATCTACGCCCTTGCGTCTCCATGGTGTCGCCTTTACCGCCCACCACCAAACCCTCAGAGAGGAGGTTTTCTCACCATTCAAATTCTACTTAGAGGAGATGCAGGTGTCTCTCTTAATAAGAACAACAGCGTTGCTTTGTTGTGAATGTACTCAAACAAACAGAGCACTCCCTCACTTGCTCACTCACACTCTTACACACACACACTCCTCAGTCATTTCCTCAGCTCCTCATTTCCTCCTAGGCTTTAAGGTACTGTGAACATGCTGGTGGCGTATCACACTCGTGTCGCCTTTCTTCTCGCTCCGAAAGCTCTTTAAATGCCGCACAGAACACGCCTGTATGTGTATGGGGTTTTTTTCTGGGCCCGGGTTGGGGGGATGGGTGGGTGGTGGTCTGAGTCATGTTTATGTTTGTGCGTCTGCAGTCCAAGTATGAAATTACGAAACTTGTGATCGGCATCAAAGGTGCCATTGGCTGGCTTTGCCTTATCAGTATTTAGCAGACTGGTAACTGCAAGAGCCGTTTACAAGCTAACACACACACACACATACACACAAACGAGGACCGACGCACAAACACACGAGACCTCAGGAGATCTTTGACATGAATTGCTTTTAACGGGAGCATGCTGAGAGAAGGCGTCCGCCGTTGATGTCACACCCGGGACTCGCGTTCTAATTTCTTCCGTGTGTAGACGATTCCCCCCTCCGGCAAACGTCCTGTACTATTCCATTAACATCAGCTTCATTAAAACACAAACCAAACAAATACAGAAACCGCTCTGAGTAATTGATTGTCATGTCAAACCGTGTACGTCAGGCTGTTTTTTATTTTTTATATTTTTTCTCCCTCCTTTTTTCTCCCCTTGGTTTCTTTTTTTAATTTCCCCACATTAGCGGTCACGGCAGGCCCAGCTGCCACCAGAGGAAGCAAAGCAAATGGAGCACAAAATACGGTTTCCCTCACAATCACACCTCGCTGCAGGAGATCCATTTTACAGGTGGAAAGCACCTAGAAGCTCTCAGGCCACACGGCCCACAGACTTTGCTGAGTTTATATAGAGGTACAGTAAAGACACGGGCGGCTGGGCCGGCCCAGCATGCATATTTATAGAAAGAGGAAAGTCTACACACTTTATATACTTTTTCAATGTATATTAAAACACTTAGATCTGAAGGTCCACTGCAGCTGTTTTCTAGATACTAAGATTGTTTTTTTAGGTAAATATAACACCTTCATTTCACAGTACTGTAAATACACAGTATGTAATAGAGTTTAGAACCACTGGCCCTTTGTGTTTGCACACAGAGAAATGTGACCTCTGCATTGAACCCATCTGTGTAGTAAAAAACCCACATATACATACACTAGTGAACACACACGATAGGGGCAGTAAAATGCCCACATATATACACATACATACACCTAGGGGCAATAAAACACCCACATACACACACACACTAAGGGGCAGTGAAATACCCACATATATACACATACACACACCTGGGGGCAGTGAAACACCCACATACACACACACAAAATAGGGGGCAGTGAAACACCCACATACACACACACAAAATAGGGGGCAGTGAAACACCCATATACACACACACAAACTAGTGGGCAGTAAAACACACACATACACACACACACACTGGTGGGCAGTGAAACACCCACATACACACACACAAAATAGGGGGCAGTGAAACACCCACATACACACACACAAACTAGTGGGCAGTAGAACACACACACACACTGGTGGGCAGTGAAACACCCACATACACACACACAAACTAGTGGACAGTAAAACACACACACACTGGTGGGCAGTGAAACACCCACATACACACACACACACTGGTGGGCAGTAAAACACCCACATACACACACACTGGTGGGCAGTGAAACACCCACACACACACACACACACAGGTGGGCAGTGAAACACCCATATACACACACACAAACAAGTGGGCAGTAAAACACACACACACACTGGTGGGCAGTGAAACACCCACATGCACACTGGTGGGCAGTGAAACACCCACATACACACACACACACACACACACACACACACACACTGGTGGGCAGTGAAACACCCACATACACACATACAAACTAGTGGGCAGTGAAACACCTACATACACACACACACTAGTGGGCAGTGAAACACCTACATACACACATACACACACACTAGTGGGCAGTGAAACACCCACATACACACACACAAACTAGTGGGCAGTGAAACACCCACATACACACATACAAACTACTGGGCAGTGAAACACCCACATACACACACACACACACACTAGTGGGCAGTAAAACACCCACATACACACACACAAACTAGTGGGCAGTGAAACACCCACATACACACACAAACTAGTGGGCAGTGAAACACCCACACAAACACACACACACTAGTGGGCAGTGAAAGGCCCACATATGCACACAAGGCCCACATATGCACCCCCCCCCCACACACACACACACACTAGTGAAAACACACACACACATTAGGGGGTAATGAAACACCCAAATACACACACACATACACACACTAGTGAACATATACATTAGGGGGCAATGAAACACCCACATAAACACATTGGGGGGAACACCCACATACACCCAAATTAGTGAACACACACACTGAGGCTTAGTAAAACACACACCCACATTAGTGAACACACACACTAGGGGTTAGTGAAACACACCCACATACACCCACATTAGTGAACACACACGCTAGGGGTTAGTGAAACACACATCCACATACACCCACATTAGTAAACACACACACACTCAGGGTTAGTGAAACACACTCACATACACCCACATTAGTGAACACACACACTAGGGGTTAGTGAAATACACACCCACATTAGTAAACACGCACACTACGGGTTAGTGAAACACACAACCACATACACTCACATTAGTAAACACACACACTAGGGGTTAGTTAAAAACCCACTTACACGCACACTAGGGGGCAGTCAGCACACTTTCCAGGAGCAGTGGGCAGCCCTATCCACAGTGCCTGGGGAGCAGGTGGGGGTTAGGTGTCTTGCTCAGTCGTGTTCGAAATGCATCATATCGGTTCAGGGAATCAAATCAACTTCCAGTCACAAAACTGGTTCCCCAACCTCCAGACCATGACTGCCCAGTATATCTATTAATTATATGTAATGTACATGGTCTCCATGTACATGTACATAGTCTCCTTCACATCTACCCACTGCAGAACTTCCACAGATGATCTTCTAATTGAAGGGTAATAATATAAAGTGAGAATGGTGTACGCTTGCTGTTACTATAAAACTACATTATAAATAAAACAATATCCAGTTTTTCCCCTTTACATATATACAATAGATTCAGTCAGGGCATGCTTGTTGTCAGAGGTGCCAGGCTAATGTATTTAACATTTAATGGCTTCACATGCCAATTAGCTTTGTGCAGCGAAAAGATATTTTCCCCACCTGGGTTACACATTTAAATGTTTTATATCATCCTGCTAATTTTAGTATAAGACACAAATGCAGCTTTTAAATGACCTTTCAATTCATCCAAGATAAAGATTTATTCATAATCTACATCATTTAGATTTATTTCAAACTCATATTGATTTTCTAGATGCCATACACATTATTCAAAATCTGTCTCTCTCTGTATGTGACTGTATGTCAGAACTTTGACTTGATCACTCCTAAACCTTCCTATAGTTAGTACATTCACAGCTGGACTTGCTTGTGTGATTCTGATCTTTGTCCTGCTGTGTAAACCAACCACCTTCTTCTATAGGATTTCCTAAATTCATGGTTCCATCAAAGTGGCACCAGACCATCACACCACACCACCACCACCATGTTTTACTGTTGGAATAATGCTCTTGGAATGCTGTCTCATGGACTCATGTCCTACATAAAGTTGACTCATCAATCCATGAATATTCTCCCCAAAGTCTTGGGACCCGAGCAGATGTTTTCTGGCAAATGTGAGATGAGGCTTTGTGTTCTGCCTGATTTTGCCCATTGAATATCTTATTGTGGAATCGTGTACATTGACTTCAACTGAGGCGAGTGAGGCCTGCAGTTCCTCAGGTGTTCATCTGGGTTGATCTGTGACCTCTTGGATGAGTTGATCTTGGTAAAATTTAGAATTATGACAGACCGGGAAGATATAAGGAAGTTGGTTTTCTCAGATATTAGCAAGTGCAACAACAGTATAAGTTTTCAGAAATGCATCGTTTTAGGGAATAATAGTGGAAATTTGGATGTTTTTCCAAAGCCTTTTTAACAAATAAATAAATAAATAAATAAATAAATATATATACCAGAATAAATAAGCTGCCAAGTGTGTGATGTCAACATTGATTCAATGGAAATTTTGATGTTTTTTTCCAAAGTATTTTCAACCTAAATAAATAAATAAATGAATAAATATAGTAAATAAGCTGCCATGTGTGTGATGTCAACATTGATTCAATAGCCAAATATTTACTGGGTGTCAACGTCGTCCTCGTTCACTCCAGTGCAAAACTTCAGACAACAAAAACATCTCGCCTGAACATCAGCACGCAACTCCTGCTTTAACAATGTTTTCAAAAGGGAATTTTTAAACGTAGCGCTTCCCCACACAGTAGGTGTGCTTCTGTTCGGAGAGTGAGCGATCACTACTGTTTATGGACACCGGCAGATAAGCAAATGCACGGTGGCGCTGAGCAAATTCCAAAGACGGAGAAAAGAGTGCATGTGCGGCGGTACTATGTTTTGCTCTCACATGCTGGCATCGCATCAGCCCTGGGAGAAAACTCTCACTGTGACACGACAGCGCGACTGAATGTGTATGTATGTGCGTCTTGTTCCCGCTACAGCGAGGTGAAACACGGCATGCTAATGACGGCCAATTTCCCTCAGCCTCTGCACGGACAACATCCTCACCGGCCTTTCAAATGTAAATGCGTGTGTCCATGCGCTCACGCACGCACGCGCAGCAGGTGAACGCTGGCGGAAAGCGTTAGCCGCGGCAGACGGGGGGTAGTCAGATTACTGCTGGGTGATTGTGAGCGCGTACAAAAGGAGCCAGTGAATCGGCCCGTCCGTATGGAGTGTCACCAGATGAATAGGGATAATCAAACCTGGAGGCGGGAAAAAAAAAAGGAAAAAGAAAACATGGCACAAAACCAGGCTCCCCGCTTCGGAGGACAGCAAAGCCGCCTTTGTCACCGACCGACCGGATGCGACATTCCAAGAAAGTCACCTCCCGTAGTTGTTGCTGTTGTATCTGTCAGACTTTCAGGTAGTAGCAGGATAAAGAAAGTTGATAACACTTTATAATTATGATTAACTAATAGACTAGCTATAGAGTGATAGATCATCCATCCATCCATTATCCATCACAGGGGCCAATCCAAGTGTCATCGGGCAAAGGCGGGGTACACCATGGACAGGTCGGCAGTCCTTCACTTGACCAACACACACCTATGGGCACATGGAGAATATGTTAACTCCACACAGAGCGGGATTCCAGACCAGGAATCCAACCTGGATTGTCTTGCTGTAAGGCAACAGTGCTAACCACTACACCACTGTACTAACCACTACACCACCATACTAACCCCTACACCACCATACTAACCACTACACCACCACACTAACCACTACACCACCATACTAACCACTACACCACCATACTAACCACTACACCACCGTACTAACCACTACACCACCGTACTAACCACTACACCACCGTACTAACCACTACACCTCTGTACTAACCACTACACCACCGTACTAACCACTACACCACCGTACTAACCACTACACCTCTGTACTAACCACTACACCACCATGCTAACCACTACACCACCATACTAACCACTACACCACAGTACTAACCACTACACCACCGTACTAACCACTACACCACCACACTAACCACTACACCACCGTACTAACCACTACACCACCGTACTAACCACTACACCACCATGCTAACCACTACACCACCATACTAACCACTACACCACAGTACTAACCACTACACCACCATACTAACCACTACACCACCGTACTAACCATTACACCACCATACTAACCACTACACCACCGTACTAACCACTACACCACCGTACTAACCACTACACCACCATACTAACCACTACACCAAAGTACTAACCACTACACCACCATACTAACCACTACACCACCGTACTAACCACTACACCACCGTACTAACCACTACACCACCGTACTAACCACTACACCACTGTACTAACCACTACACCACCGTACTAACCACTACACCACCATACTAACCACTACACCACCGTACTAACCACTACACCACCATACTAACCACTACACCACCGTACTAACCACTTCACCATCATACTAACCACTACACCACCGTACTAACCACTACACCACCGTACTAACCACTACACCACCGTACTAACCACTACACCACCACACTAACCACTACACTAACGACTACACCACTGTACCAACCACTACACCACCATACTAACCACTACACCACCACACTAACCACTACACCACCATACTAACCATTACACCACCGTACTAACCACTTCACCATCATACTAACCACTACACCACCGTACTAACCACTACACCACCATACTAACCACTACACCACCGTACTAATCACTACACCACCATACTAACCACTACACTACCGTACTAACCACTACACCACCATACTAACCACTACACCACCATACTAACCACTACACCACCGTACTAACCACTACACCACCGTACTAACCACTACACCACCGTACTAATCACTACACCACCATACTAACCACTACACTACCGTACTAACCACTACACCACCATACTAACCACTACACCACCATACTAACCACTACACCACCGTACTAACCACTACACCACCGTACTAACACCTACACCACCATACTAACCACTACACCACCATACTAACCACTACACCACCATACTAACCACTACACCACTGTGCTGCAAAGTAATAGATAAGATAATTTAGTAACTTGTTGAGTGTTACTCCATCCATACATCCATTATCTTCCACTTAACCCACTAGTCAGGTCACAGGGGGCTGGAGCCAATCTCAGCGTCATCGGGCAAAGGCAGGGTACACCATGGACAGTTTGCCAGTCCATCGCATGGCCAACATTCACTCATGCACACACACACACACACCTACAGGAATTTAGAGTGACTGGGAATCAAACCCGGTTCATCTTGCTGTGAGGCAACAGTGTTAACCACTACACCACGGTGCCGCCATTCAGTGTTGCCAATGACATGTTAATATATATGTATGTACAAATTACTTGATGGTGGTTTTCTTGAAGTTATTTTTGCAGATTCTCATTCAAAGTGACATTGTTTGGTATCCTCCTTTTCCAGGTGGTTTCTATTCTTGTTTCTAGTACTAGTCACTCTCATATTTTGGTCCACCTTCGTCTGACATCATATGTTTTGTTTGCAGGATTTGTTTGAAATTTAATAAAACCAAACAACTCATGTCTGCATCCTTAGGTGGTTTGGTCTTCTGTCACAAATACAGGCATCAAAGCAAGTGTGCTTAATAAGCTAGTGGCTTCTACTGTACTGTAATTAAGTCTTAATATTAAAATTAAGTCTTAAGTCATAATTTCATCTGCATTGTTAGTAATTTAGCCTTCAGGAATCAGGAGTCAGATTCAGGAGTCAGGAGACTGGAGAGCTTCAGCATTGGCTTGAGTTTATTGACACAGACAGAAATGTATGATTACAGCTCAGCTGAACACAATCAATCTGTTAGCGGTCGAAAGGTGGTCTTAATCTCGTGCATGCAGCATCATACACAGGCACCACTTAGTTCATTGGTCTGTTGCTGGTCCAGTCCTGTGAAGTCCAGTCTCTAATCCAGTCTCTAACCCAGTACAGTGTAGTCTGATATGGTTTAAGTAGAACCCAGAAGAGGGTCAAAAGTGGTGTGCGTGAATCAATCTATCTATCTATCTATCTATCTATCTATCTATCTATCTATCTATCTATCTATCTATCTATCTATCCATCTAAATGAGCAAACTATATATAGTGATAGTGCTGATTAAAAAAAACAAAGTAGAAAAACATGCAAAGGTCAAAAAAGGGATCAAACCAGTAAACATAACAATAAAACAGCACTAAGTAGGCACACATTTGTATATAGAACCAGTTTGGGAAGTGGGTTTGTCTGTGTTTTTGTATGGCAAGGGAGTGAAGGTACTTCTGTGTCTTTGTTTTGTCTTTCGTTGTTTTAGTCCGATTTTGTAGTTAGTGTGGGGGTTTTGTTTGTTGTTTTGAATTGGGTCACTCTTGAAGTCACTACCTGGCTCATCTGTAAATAAGCCACAATACTCGTTTATATATGGATCAAGGTTGTTGGAGTTATTTTTTTTGCCTGTCAGTTTATCAAATTTCCATTTTTTGATTATATTGCGGGCTGACCTAGACAGAGTCGTAACAATGGTTATATTTTAATAATCTATAGTCCAATTATGTGAAACAAATGAGCTAAGTAGTAGTAGGAGAGATAATGTAGGGTCAGGGCTCACTAGCAAGCTAAAGTATTGCAGTTGCAGTTTAATTAATCTTGCAATGCATTTCATTTCAAACTGCAAGCAAAGGCAGAATCAAGTTGGCTTACCTTTGAAATGTCACTTCTGCTGAAAGTAGTGCTCACAGCAACATCTGCTGCATTGGCTGTTAGCAAGCTGACCAGCCTCAGATGTTCCCACTGATGCATTTCCCCTCACTCAATTATATGAATAGGGGTAATATTCTGAATGAGATCATATTCTGATTATGCATCTCATTTCATGGCCACAAAACAATAACATGTTTACATGCAAAGACAATTAGCCTGTCATTTCCAATTAACCACAGACAGTTGTAAGCAAAGACAGTTGGACTCATTAAGTGAGAGTGAAACTAAAATCTCGAATGTTTAGAAATGATTACGATGAGGATTATAGTCTCCCAAACAGTGGAATTCAAATGGTCTGGAAGGTAGTGTGGAATTCATCTGGTGATGAAGTGCTCTTGGGTTGTGGGGGTGGAATTAACAAACTGCAGATCCACAAATGAATGGAAAATATTCAATGTTAATATAAAAAAGGTCAAACAGAAGCCTGGTTGCAAACAAACTGACTACTAATTCCTACTAATCCTGATCCTGAAAGAAGAATTGCGACCACTTTGAGATCTAGTTGGAAAATACTCACTCATTGCAGACATAATGCAGGTCACTGCTTATTACATCCCACCAGTACATGTACACTCATTGTCCACTGGCTCATATACACTGTCTAATTGTCTACGCCCCAGAGAAGAGTATGCACCCCACCAGACTACCCATATAAATGTAATGACAATACAACCTAACTGAATTTGTCTGAACCGTTTCTATTTGATTATGAAAGTTTTTATTGAATTGGTTGGAACCAGTAATTGTTAAATTAGTCCTCCAGGCTCCCAGAAAGCCAACAGTTTCTCTTTGCAACAAGCGACTTAAAGATCCTTCATAAAAGCCAATTCCATTGCCCTTTTCAACAAGCCCTTGATTGCATTGATAGCCTTCAGGGAATCAGAGACCCCAGAATTTCACAAATTTCTATCTGAACCTAGGCGCTAGCCCGGGTGGGAAATCAGGACAGCTGGAGAAACTTAAAGCATCGTAATTTCTTATGCTATACTTATAGTATAAGACTTATAGTTTACCTGTACACAGGTAGGTGAAGGTAGTGTTACAGTTTATCTGTACACAGGTAGGTGAAGGTAGTGTTACAGTTTATCTGTACACAGGTAGGTGAAGGTAGTGTTACAGTTTACCTGTACACAGGTAGGTGAAGGTAGTGTTACAGTTTATCTGTACACAGGTAGGTGAAGGTAGTGTTACAGTTTACCTGTACACAGGTAGGTGAAGGTAGTGTTACAGTTTACCTGTACACAGGTAGGTGAAGGTAGTGTTAGAGTTTATCTGTACACAGGTAGGTGAAGGTAGTGTTACAGTTTACCTGTACACAGGTAGGTGAAGGTGGTGTTGCAGTTTACCTGTACACAGGTAGGTGGTGGTAGTGTTACAGTTTACCTGTACACAGGTAGGTGAAGGTGGTGTTGCAGTTTACCTGTACACAGGTAGGTGGTGGTAGTGTTACAGTTTACCTGTACACAGGTAGGTGAATGTAGTGTTACAGTTTACCTGTACACAGGTAGTTGAAGGTAGTGTTACAGTTTATCTGTACACAGGTAGGTGAAGGTAGTGTTACAGTTTACCTGTACACAGGTAGGTGAAGGTAGGTTACAGTTTACCTGTACACAGGTAGGTGTGGGTAGTGTTAAGAGTATTACTCAAGGATTCTTATTGGTATAGTGTAAGGTGGTGACCCAGGTGGAGAATTGAACCCCCATCTACTGCATGGATGCCAGTGTAACCCACCAAACTATACCAACAAGCAATGTAAATGTAAATATCCAAAAAAGTCTGAGGGGTGATTAGCACTGACTAAGCCTGCTCAAGCTTTTTAAGGCCCTAGGCTATTTGAGACTTCACTTAGAGGAACAATTAATATATTGTTGCCGACCAAAAACAAAAAAACAAAACAAGTACCTCCAAAATTACAACATTGCATTAGAGGCCAAAAACTGTCTTTACTTTCAATGCGAGTCAATGAAACCAGAATTTCTTCCAAGCTATTTGAAGCATTCATATTGATCCATTCTTCATAAACTCTTCACACAATGTTCAAATTATGTAGAAAAGCACAAATGAACAAAAATGGAGATATATGTTTTTTTAAACAGCAACAATATGCTGGTTAATAGGGTTCCCAGCTTGGGGAAGATGTGTGAGTTGAGATTTCCGGTGGCTGAAGTGAGACTGGAGTGAAACATTATTACACTACTCAAGCAGTAATTGGAACCACAGCTCATATTGATCAGTATGTAGACCTGCACTTCTCTCACTGCTCACAGAAGAGTACAGCTTTGTATGTCACAGTGTTTGCATCAGCCTTTCCTGGAACTGACGAGCACAAACCATAAAAAACAGCCACAGACTATTATCCCTCCTCTACCAATTTTTACTGTTGGAACTATGCATTCCGGGAAGCAGTATTATCCTGGAATTGCAGGGAACACATTCCTAAGTGAAGTGAGAACCTGCTTTACATGCTTATGATTGCACATAGTGATCCTAGACTTGTGTGCAGCTGCTCTTTCATGGAACCCCATTAAATGAAGCTATCGACTCACAGTTCTGTTGCTGATGTTGCTTACAGAGGCAGTTTGGAACTTTTTACGCTCCACCTGCCTCAGACTGCTCAGTTTGTTTGTGTGGTCGATCACTTTGTGTCTGAGCTGTTGTTGCTCCTAGATGCTTCCCTTTCACAAAGCCAAATACTTTTGCCGTATATACACTATTGTGCAAAGTCTGAGGCACCTAAGCTGAGTATTTATCTGATCAATAAGTGTACGTTCACCAGGAATAACACCAGATATTATTAGAACAGATGTAAATAATCATGCATATAATACAAAGTAACATGAATATCTTATTGTGCAAGAAGTAGATCATAGTTTGGGGGATTATAATGTGTCCTGAGTGTTTTTGCCAAGCAAATCATTTGTTTAGGCTTAGTGATTATACTATGGGTTAGTATTTGTACTATATGGGTTTGTAGCCTTTAAGGGTTTTTGTATACTGGAGAATCGAGTTCATTGAGCTTCCTCCATCGGATTGGTCTAAAGGAGGGCCTATGGCTTTATAAGGAGGATGCACATGGAGCTGGGAGGGGCATTTTTCCCTAGGAGTTGGGAGAAGCAAGACATGCTGGATAACTGATACTGCTACGCTGCTTCTTGAAAAGTAACCTGCTACAGTACACCTGTAAGGACAACTATTCTTAGCAAATCTCCCATCACATTCATTCATTTTAAAGAAACGCCACATGCACAGTACACAGCGATGCAAACAGTTACACACCTGATCCTGAACCTGTGGTACGATGATCTATGAACCCTGAGGTTTATGCTACACCACGAGCACCAATCAGTGATGCAGTTTCGTCTAGAAGTCATGGTTTATTTATTTGCTCCTTTTACAACAGATGTTGCCGCAAAGCAGCTTTACACAAAAACTGAACCCAACCCCTCAGTGAGCACGTCACAGTTGACAGTGGTAAGAAAGACTCCCTCAGAGCAAGTGGAGGAACCTCGAGAGACTCAAAAACATGAACCCATCCTTTCTTTTTCTCCACACCGTCTCTGGTTCACACTGGAGAGCAAAACAGATACAACAGCAATACAAAAGGATACGCTTCAAAACTATATACAATACTGGTCCCTTCAGAGAAGCAGTAAGAAGGTAGAGAAAAGAAATGACCGATTTGTTTAGAAAGACAGGAGAAGGAAACTTCTCTGATTAGGTAAACATGCAGGGATCTCTGGGAAGGTGAGCATCATGCAAGCAAAGTTTTCATAAAGCACTGGAAAGCAGGAGCTCCATGTGTGGGAAAATAGGTCCAGAATGCAGGTGAACAGGGGAACCCGGTCAAGGCAGATAAAGCAGCAGCATCAGATGGGCAGTTGTTCTGTATAAAACCACACTGCATCGGCAGTTGATACATACCAGACTGTAGAGAATGGGCAGTTGTTCTACACAGACTGCAGAGAATGGGCAGTTGTTCTAGACAGACCGTAGAGAATGGGCAGTTGTACTACACAGACCGTAGAGAATTGGCAGTTGTTCTACACAGACCGTAGAGAATGGGCAGTTGTTCTACACAGACTGTAGAGAATGGGCAGTTGTTCTAGACAGACCGTAGAGAATGGGCAGTTGTTCTACACAGACTGTAGAGAATGGGCAGTTGTTCTGTATAAAACCACACTGCATCGGCAGTTGATACATACCAGACTGCAGAGAATGGGCAGTTGTTCTACACAGACTGCAGAGAATGGGCAGTTGTTCTAGACAGACCGTAGAGAATGGGCAGTTGTTCTACACAGACCGTAGAGAATGGGCAGTTGTTCTACACAGACCGTAGAGAATGGGCAGTTGTTCTACACAGACTGCAGAGAATGGGCAGTTGTTCTACACAGACTGTAGAGAATGGGCAGTTGTTCTACACAGACTGCAGAGAATGGGCAGTTGTTCTACACAGACTACAGAGAATGGGCAGTTGTTCTACACAGACTGTAGAGAATGGGCAGTTGTTCTACACAGACTGCAGAGAATGGGCAGTTGTTCTACACAGACTGTAGAGAATGGGCAGTTGTTCTAGACAGACCGTAGAGAATGGGCAGTTGTTCTACACAGACCGTAGAGAATGGGCAGTTGTTCTACACAGACCGTAGAGAATGGGCAGTTGTTCTACACAGACCGTAGAGAATGGGCAGTTGTTCTACACAGACCATAGAAAATGGGCAGTTGTTCTACACAGACTGCAGAGAATGGGCAGTTGCTCTACACAGACCGCAGAGATTGGGCAGTTGTTCTACACTGACTGCACAGGATGGGCAGTTGTTCCACATCAGATCATACAGGATGGACAGTTGTTCCATACTAAACCACATAGGATGGGCAGTTGCTCTACACAGACCACAGAGGATGACTAGTTGTTCCACATCAGACCATACAGGTTGACCAGTTTTTCAACATCAGACCATACAGGATGACCAGTTGTTCAACATCAGACTATACAGGATGACCAGTTGTTCCACATCAGACCATACAGGATGACCAATTTTTCAACATCAGACCATACAGGATAACCAGTTGTTGATAACCAAATCAGACCATACTTGATGACCAGTTGTTCCACTTTAGATCATGTAGGATGACCAGTTGTTCCACATCAGACCATACAGGATGAACTGTTGTTCCACATCAGACCATACAGGATGAACTGTTGTTCCACATCAGACCATACATGATACCCAGTTGTTCCACATCAGACCATACATGATAGCCAGTTGTTCAACATCAGACCATACAGGATGACCAATTGTTCCACATCAGACCATAAAGGATGACCAATTGTTCCACATCAGACCATACAGGATGACCAGTTGTTCCACATCAGACCATACAGGATGACCAATTGTTCCACATCAGACCATACAGGATGACCAGTTGTTCCACATCAGACCATACAGGATGACCAATTGTTCCACATCAGACCATACAGGATGACCAGTTGTTCCACATCAGACCATACAGGATGACCAGTTGTTCCAGACCATACAGGATGACCAATTGTTCCACATCAGACCATACAGGATGACCAATTGTTCCACATCAGACCATAAAGGATGACCAGTTGTTCCACATCAGACCATACAGGATGACCAGTTGTTCCACATCAGACCATACAGGATGACCAATTGTTCCACATCAGACCATACAGGATGACCAGTTGTTCCACATCAAACCATACAGGATGACCAGTTGTTCCACATCAGACCATAAAGGATGACCAGTTGTTCCACATCAGACCATACAGGATGACCAGTTGTTCCACATCAGACCATAACGGATGGCCAGTTGTTCCAAATCAGACCACACAGGATTACAAGCTGTTTCACATCAGACCATACAGGATGACCAATTGTTCCACATCAGACCATACAGGATGACCAGTTGTTCCACATCAGACCATACAGGATGACCAGTTGTTCCACATCAGACCATACAGGATGACCAATTGTTCCACATCAGACCATACAGGATGACCAGTTGTTCCACATCAAACCATACAGGATGACCAGTTGTTCCACATCAGACCATAAAGGATGACCAGTTGTTCCACATCAGACCATACAGGATGACCAGTTGTTCCACATCAGACCATAACGGATGGCCAGTTGTTCCAAATCAGACCACACAGGATTACAAGCTGTTTCACATCAGACCATACAGGATGACCAATTGTTCCACATCAAACCATACAGGATGACCAGTTGTTCCACATCAGACCATAAAGGATGACCAGTTGTTCCACATCAGACCATACAGGATGACCAGTTGTTCCACATCAGACCATACAGGATGACCAATTGTTCCACATCAGACCATACAGGATGACCAGTTGTTCCACATCAGACCATACAGGATGACCAATTGTTCCACATCAGACCATACAGGATGACCAGTTGTTCCACATCAGACCATACAGGATGACCAGTTGTTCCAGACCATACAGGATGACCAATTGTTCCACATCAGACCATACAGGATGACCAATTGTTCCACATCAGACCATAAAGGATGACCAGTTGTTCCACATCAGACCATACAGGATGACCAGTTGTTCCACATCAGACCATACAGGATGACCAATTGTTCCACATCAGACCATACAGGATGACCAGTTGTTCCACATCAAACCATACAGGATGACCAGTTGTTCCACATCAGACCATAAAGGATGACCAGTTGTTCCACATCAGACCATACAGGATGACCAGTTGTTCCACATCAGACCATAACGGATGGCCAGTTGTTCCAAATCAGACCACACAGGATTACAAGCTGTTTCACATCAGACCACACAGGATGACCAATTGTTCCACATCAGACCACACAGGATGACCAGTTGTAAATGTAAAACCAATACTTACTGTATTAAAATCAGTTTTATTTTTTAATTATAAAAAGATTTATTTCCCTTTCCTCGGGTGCCTAAAACCTTCGCACAGTATGATACCACATTTGTTTCACTATAGGATTTAAATATAATTCATATAATAATTATGTTACATCAGCGGAGCAATGAATTACATTTACTGCACCTTCAGTCTACTGAACATTCAGGTTTGAGTTCTGATTTGTACCTGTTTGTTTGTTTTGATGCCAAGAGAAGACAAAAACACAGCAAAAAAACATGAAAGACTTTGTAAAGAAAGACTAACGTTTCATCAGATTCTAATCATATTAATATTTCTCCTCCTCCACGAATGCGGCGCGGAGAAGTTCCCTGATTCGTCGAGCTACGAGAGCGAAATAATTAATCTAAAATTACACCATGTTTTTGTTATTGCTGGCAATTATTGTTGACTTCTCGGGGTTTATTCATTGCGGCTGCGATCAAAACAACAAGGTGCGCATTCATCAATGGAAAATAATATCCACAATATGCCATAGATTAATTACATTTATCACCGTCGTTTCTGTCATAGCCTCGCAGCCCTGATTCCAGATAGCGCAGCGAATCAATTCCACTCTCATAACCCCAGAAACCGATAATCTCGTCACAGATAAAGGTTATATGCAGCGTTTTGCTCATTTCCTGTGCGGGCCGGTGCCGGGATATCATTAAAGCTCTCCTCATTATGGGCTACGGGAGCGAACCGGCGCTAAGCTGCGAGCTCCGGCAGGTGTGGGGGGGGCTCCACCTGTGTCGGCACCTGGGCTCTAATTAACACAGCCAGGCTGTCACTCAGCTCGCCTGTCAATCACTGCTCCGTGCAGCCGTCCCAAAGGGAGACACAGTCTCACTAATAAGCTCCATTCACACCTCATTATGCCTTAATGGAGGATTTAACGCTCTTAATGGAGCTGCGCAGTGGAGGCAGCCTTTAACTAAGGCAGCAAAACCAAAGGCCGAAAATTATTTACATAAACATAAGCGGGACCCCAGCGGCCCCCTTCACTAACAGCCGGTCTGCCCATCAGAAGTTCAGAGACGCCCAAAGTTTCAAAATGCGGTACGACTTTGATCGTAAAGAGGATTTGTGTAAAGTTAGTTTATTAACAGTTAGTACTTATGTTATAAAGGCTTTATTAAGCATTGCTGATATGTTATTACACTATGCAGTTATTACACTATATGTAGTTGACTATTAGTGGTTGTAAGCGTTAGTAACTCATTAATGAATGCTGCTAATGTTGTACACTTATAATAGGTTGTCTTTGGGTGGTTATAAGTGTTGATATAATGGTTAATAGCTGTTAATAAATGTTAATAAGCTTAAAAAAAGTGTGAATAAGTGTGATAAGTTTGTGTGTTGATGAGATATTAACACATGTTGGATTTTACACTTTAGAACCAGGTTCTCTTTTAGTTATGAGTTATGGCTGTTAACTGATTAACATGTTTTCCTTGGTAGTAATATTTGTTAATAACACATTTATAAACACTGATGTGTTTTACACTACACGAGGTTCTCTTCTGATTAATAACCCATTATCAGATGTTGTTGTGTATTACAGTTCATAAAAAGATTATCTTCTAGTTTGTTATAAGATTTAATAACTAATTAAAAAATGCTTAATTGTTTTAAAATTTTCAAGGTTCTCTTTGGCAGTTATAATTGTTAATAACCTTTTAATAAACACTGATGTGTTTTACCCTATACACGTTTCGCTTTCAGTAGTGTTAGTAGCTTATTAACCAATGTTTTGTGTTTTATATTATGGTTTCATTTTGGTGGTTATAAGTGTTAATGAGCCACACGTAGAGTAAATATTCACTTTTTGTTAACTATGTGTCACTAATGTTTTATTTGTGCTACACATTATTATAATGTTATTTTCTGGTTTTTATGAATTTTAATAATTGATTAACAAATGCTGATGTCTTTTACATTTTACAAGGTATTTTTTGAGTGATTCTAACTGTTAATGATGCCCTTTCCACTCTATAATGTCTCCATTTGGTGGTTATAACTGTTAATACCGCATTAATACATACTGATTTGTTCCACAATTTACAAGGCTTTCATTAGGTTGTTATAACTGGTAATGACATTAATAAATACTATCTTTTTTGCACTTTATAATGTTTTATTAAGTGGTTATAACTGGTAATGACATTAATAAATACTACCTTTTTTGCACTTTAAAATGTTTTCATTATGTTGTTATAACTGGTAATGACATTAATAAATACCACCTTTTTTGCACTTTAAAATGTTTTCATTAAGTTGTTATAACTGGTAATGACATTAATAAATACTACCTTTTTTGCACTTTATAATGTTTTCATTAAGAGGCTGTAACTGTTAAGGTCCTATTGATAAATATTGATGACTTTTTCAATTTACATTGTTTACAATTTACATTTCATTAGGTGGTTATAACTGTTAATGATCCATAAATAAATATTAGTGTTTTTTTTGCAATTCATAATGTTTTCATTGCGTGTTTATAACTGGTAATGACCCATTAAAAATACTTGTGTTTTCCAATTTGCAGGGTTTTTATGGGTTTGTTATTACTGTTCATGAACTATTATTAAATACTAAAGTGTTTTACACTTTATAAGGTTTTCTTTTGAAGTGTTTTGCAATTCATATGGTTTGTGTTTAGTAATTGATTGACAAGCAACAGGTCACCATTTCCTTTGTTTTGTGTTATAACTGCTTAATAAGTGCTTATAACCTAATTAAAAACATGCATAAACTAATTTTTACCATTCATAAAGCCCCAAGGTTTTGTTCTACCAGCGATGATACACTGACACCCTGTTTGTAACAAATAAAGGTCATGCAAGGATTTTGTTTTTGTTTCTGAGTATATGGCTGATGAATAATGCACTAGTCAAAGTGGTCTTTTTCCCCAAGTTTTCCTCGTCGCCGTGAAACCCCTCGGATCGCTGTCACATCTGCAGAAAGGTGTTTGGAGACGGCTGTTCTGAGACCTGTCTATTATTCACTGAAACGTCAAACTTCTTGTTGGGGGATCCCAGAGTGTAAACAGACTTGTGACATGAATTGACGCCGCGCTGCAATCCCCCGAGAGCTCTCGGACTGTCTCACAGGAGAGCCAGATCTTGGAATTAGAGTGAGCTTTAACCGCCCACGTCACTTCAGCATAAGATCTTGTGATGGGAGCGGCTCTGGACTTCCCGTCGCGCTGGGTTTCTCTTGTCATACAGAAAGAATGTAAACATGTGCATTAGTCTATAAGTGCTGGTCTTATGATACTGTTTGCTGTGAGAATCTTTCTGTAGATGCATCAAAGGCTCCGTTGCCGTTTGCTGTAGGGTCAAAAACTCGGCACCACGTAGTGTTTTTAAACTCACTAGTGCAGAAAATGATGTGCAGAGTTTGAGTGCATTTTCAGTTCTGACATTCAGAACCAGCCAGTGGGTCATGAATGATATTGCTATGATGTCCCAGGCAAGGACAGATTAATGATAGTCTGGACCCCTGGGCAAAGAGTTGCCCAGGGATAACCCCTCCAACCCGCGCCCCTCATGATCAAGGGCCCTCTAATGGAATGCCCTCTAGGGCCCCCTGGTAGGGGCTCTCATAACCAGGACCCTCTAAAATGATGCTCCCCTCTTTTCTAGGACCCCTAATAGCCAGAAGTCGAAGTCAGAGCAGTGCCAGAATGCCACATCCATTTTCATAAGGGGCCCACAAGCATGACCAGGGCCCCAAAAGCATGGCTAGGGCCCAAAGGCATGGCTAGGGCCCCCAAGAGGCCCTGGGGTCAAAGTCCTTAAAAGTCAGAGGATCTTTAAAATGGAGGGCCCTCGGAAATAAAAAAAATATTGTATCATAAATGTTGATAGGCATCGCAAAATGTTTTGAGCCCCTGACCTCAAGGGCCTCAGGTGGTTGCTCAGGAGTCACTAGGCCATTGCTGTGATATCCCAGGTGGTTTCTAAGGTGTTACTAGGCCATTTCTTCAATATCCCAGATGGTTGCCAAGGTGCTGTTAGACTATTACTATCACATCCCAGGTGGTTGCTTAAGTGTTGCTATAAGCCTTTTCTCTGATAACCCAGGCGGTTGCTAAGAAGTTGCTGGGCCATTGCTATGGTAACCCAGGTGGTTGCTCAGGTGTCACTAGGCCATTGCTATGGAAACCCAGGTGGTTGCTAAGAAGTCACTAGGCCATTGCTATGGCAACGTCGGTGGTTGCTCAGGTGTCACAAGGCCATTACTATGGTAACTCATGTTGTTGCTAAGGTGTCACTAGGCCATTGCTATGGCAACTTAGGTGGTTGCTCAGGTGTCACAAGGCCATTGCTATGGTAAACCTAGATGGTTGCTAAGGCATCGTTAGGCCATTGCTGTGGTGACATAGGTGGTTGCTAAGGTGTAGCTAGACCATTGTTATGATATCCCAGGCAGTTGCTAAGGTGCTGCTAGACCATTACTAGACATTACTATAGAGTAGTTAATAAGGTGTTATGATATCTCAGGTGGCAACTAAAGTGGTGCTAGACCATTGCTAGGATCTCCCAGGTGGTTGCTAAGGTGTTGTTGGGCCATTGCTATGGCATTCCATGTGGTTACTAAGGTGTTGCTATTCAACTGCTATAGTAGCCCAAATGGTTGCTATGGTGTTGCTAGGCCATTGCTATGGAATCCCAGGTGATTGCCAAGGTGTTGCTAGGCCATTACTATAGTAGCACAGATGTTCGCTAAGGTGCATCCAGGCTATTGCTATGGAACCCCAGGTGGTTGCTAAGGTGTTCAAAGTTGTTTTCTGTATTCAGTCGTTAAATACTTGCAACATGTAATTGATTCACTGGTGTCCCAGTGTTCCCACCTTCAGGAACCTAGTCAGCCCCCTGAATTTACTATACAATGATTAACTTAATGATCCACAAACACAATATGAAACCAATACAACCAAACAGACACAGGTTAAGATAATGATAAGCAGGCTGAGCTGGGCCAGGATGGGGTTAAGCCAGTGTGTTACAGGGCACCGGTTGCTGAAGTAGTCCAAGCTTATGATAAAACAGCATGTGGAAAATGGACAGGCTTTAAAATAAAAGCTCTTGCAGGGCTTCTTGAAGCTATTTTACATTTTGTCTTTTTATGGGTAATTTTTTTTATAGTTTTATAAGTATTTAACCTCCTGATGAGCACGCCTGAGCGCTTGTTAGGAGAGCAGTGAAGAGCTTTCAGACTGTAGTTCTTCCTGTATGCCACATAAAAGAAATAGGTTTTGTATTATGAGGGAAGTCAGTGGTTTTTTTTTTACACTGAGCATAACAAAGACTCACACAGAGGCGGAGAGACTTAAAAAAGCTCCAGTTTGACTCCTTTCTCTGACCTGTGCATTGGGGTGAATTCCTCAGGCATAAAAAAAAATAATAATAATCCCTGCACGCGGAAACGCAGGCTTAAATATCGATAATGCTTTTTCTTCTTCCCCGCAGTCCGAGGTAACCATCTATTACAGTACGGCTTGGCCCAGAATAAGAGAGGCTCTTACAATCCTTTCCAGCGGCGTATATTCACAGAGCAGATACCACATGTCTGCCTGCCCGCCACCGCCGCGCAAGGGCCGATAAGCATCAAATTGCTTTGTGCAAGGGCAAAATTCAATGACTCATATTTTATATGAAGCTCAGAATGGAGATATTGTGTGTGCATGCGTACGTGAATGTGTGTATATGTTTATTTATTTTTTTATTTTTTCACTTGAGGTGGGCAAAGAGCCTTTGTTTGACCCCGAGTCCTAGTTTCTTGTTTTCCCATAATAGTGCCCTGCTTCTGGACCCGTGAGAATCAGCCCACCATTCCTCCCCATTAGCTAATCCAATTAAATGGGCGAAGGAAGGAGGCGGGGGGGACAAAGAGGCCCCCAAAACATCCACCTCATTAAAACACGAGCGAGGACAATAAGAATCAATGGCACAATTACGCTAACCTGCTCTCCACACACACCAGTGTCATCTGTGTTTAAGCCGTGATTAATTCCCAGCATTTCGCACACGCACTGTGTGTGTGTCTATGTGGGTGTGGCTTCTGTAGTGAGTAGGTGTGTCCAAATATTTGCAGACACCTGCTTGTCCAGCATTTTTTATTAATAAAGGGCATTAATAGTGAGTAAAAGTGTTCCTCCTTTGCTGCAGTAACAGTCACACTAGACTAGCTGGAACATTGCTGTGAGGACTTGATTGCATTCGGCATTCAAGGCATTCAAGAGCTTCAGTGAGGTCAGGCACTGCTGTTGGATGATCAGTTGTGGATCAGTCCAAGTCGCCCCAGAGGTACTGGATGGAGCTCCATCTTTGCAGAAATCACAGTTTCATGGCTGCATTGCTCCACAGCCCAATGCTTGAGGGGGCTTTACATCCCATTAGACCCTCTAGCTAATCAATAAATGTGACTTTCCTGCATTAACGTGACATAATTAGAAAAAAAACACAGCTAATAGCAGTTAGTAGACACTTCCATAACCCCAGCGTGGCCAATGGAAAAAAAAGAAAAAGTTACAGTGGTGCTTAAGATGTAGCCAGGATCTCCAAAGACCACCAAGATCATGTGGCAAATGAGGAGGTGGAGCAGGTTGGCTATATAAGGTGAGCCTGTTATGGAAATTATTCTTATGATACATGTGCTAGCAGGAGATATTAGAACTGACTGAAGAAGTCTAGTATGATGGTACTTTGGAAGAATATGTTATTGATGTATAGGAAGTATCAATATTTCATTTAATTATGAATATGTTCCCTCAACTCAGAAAAATTCCAGGCTTATTACAAGGTCTAAGTCGTATAGAAAAGAATACACACTGGCAGAGATGTCAATGAGTTATAGGAGGGGGAAAATGGAAATCTGGACCCTCTGGCAAGTTCTGGTCATTTAAGAGGTTATATCTTAGCAGGACTGATACATATGGATACCAGACTGTAGACAAAAGGTAGATTTTATTAGATAATTCCAATAAAAGTAGATTTTTTTGGAGGGAAACATTAAATAAGATGTCGTATTGTACTTACTTAGCATACCATATCACGTAACCCAGTCTTATATCTCAGTCTTATTGTAGGAGAAGGAAAAGATCTTAAAGTCGAATGAATATAATAAATTTCCCTCCATTTTTAGTCTTTTGGAGCACTTCATTAGTTACGCCTTCTTGTATCTACACTTATTGTCCACTGTATCAGCTCCACTTACCATATTGGAGCTAAATTTACAGACTGTAGGTCATCTGATTCTTCATCTGGTCCCCCACAGGTCCACCACAGAGCAGGTACTATTTGGTTGGTGGGTCATGCTGCTGCTGGAGTGTTTAAACACTGTGTCCACTCACTGTCCACTCTATTAGACACTCCTACTACTTGCTGGTTCACCTTGTAGATGTAAAGTCAGAGACAGTAGCTCATCTACTGCTACACAGTTTGTGTTCCTCTAGTCCTTCATCAGTGGACACAGGACGTCGCCCACAGGACACTGGACGATTCTCGGTCCAGCAGTCACATTGAGGTCTTTAAACACTCCAGCAGCAGCACTACTGTGTCTGATCCAGCTCTGTGGTGGTCATATGGGGGTCCTAATCATTGAAGACCAGGGTAATAAAGCATACAGAGAATCAGATGCACTACAGTCTGTAGGTGTAGCTCCTATATGGTCAGTGGAGCTGATACAGTGGACAGTTCTGACATTGGTCCCATGGTTCAGATACCACAGCCATCACTGGTATCAACATGCGGCGGCTCTGTTTGCTGACGTAACAGAATTGGCAGTTAAGCTGTCAAATGAAGTTGCGTTAGCAGCAGTCTGAAAACATCCAGTGGAGATCCAGCCTTGGAGGAAGCATATGTTAGCCATCACACCAGCCCCCCTACCCCCCGCCAGCTTTGTAGAATTGGACACGACTAAATTGGGATGGAAATCTGAGCCAAAATCCTGTTACAGAGTTTTGATTTGATAGCAATGATTTAACAAATGAATACAAATTGCATTTGTTTATATGGTGGCTCCAGTAACATGATACAGTATGACCTCCACTTCTGGATATACAATCGTTCTTTGAAAGAGACGACGCTGCTTGGAAATTTGTATCAGCATGCGGGAATGGGCGCGCGTGCGAGATGGATGGCTAGGTGACAGTGAGCAGATGCGAGCGGCTGATGAATTGCAGGGACATCTGAAGTGAGAGACAAACAGCACTCAAAAGACTGGCTGTTTCAGTATGCATGCACACAGACACACACAAACAAGTGCACACACATATATAAATTAATAAATATATATATATATATATATATATATATATATATATAGATGTATACATATAAACCCAAATACACACAAGTGAATGGCAAAACTCCTACACCTACACACTTGGTGGCAACCTCACTCAGCGGTTGCATCTTGGGACATTATTGCCTCTAGCTAGAGTCGGCCCGCTACCAAAATAAAATAAATAAAGCAGCGCGTTGAAATCTCAAGCCATCTGTCAGTGCTGACACTGTCAGATACGCGCCCAGCCGCCGAGCGTCTATCAGTCAAAACTTCAGATTTAACTTCAACACAACTTCAGCTTCAACAGATTCCAGTTCAAACAAACAACCTCGGCCTTATCTGAGGAACGGCCACAGCAGCCACCTCGCCTCAGCAAACAACGCCGCTCAGGAACGGCGCGAGGGGCTAATTACGCGGTGGCTAATTGGTCAGACGATGTTAATCAGGGTTTAACTTGCGTGGGAGGCTGAAGTGCCGTAGCCGTGGCTGCACTCTCGGAAAACGCCGCGCTCGCCTTGATGTATGCTAATAAAACAAGGCGAAGGAAGCGGCCTCGTTCCTTGAGGTTAAACGTACAGTTTTGTTTTCTTCTGAGGTATGAAAAGATTAAATTAGCATAACCCGCATAAGTAAATGCACCTCCGCCCGACACGGGTGATGTATGGAAGCCGTTATGGATCCTGATGCTTGCGTTGTGAAAACACGAGACCAAACAAGGCACAAGCGGCCTCCAGAAGGAAAGCGCTCGGATTAGCTTTGCTGGGAAGCCCGAGAGTAAATGAAACGCATTGCTCATTTCCAACGCAGGGCAGCGGCGGCCTAAGTGATTTCTGTGCTTTTAAATTATGAGTCGGAATCAAATTTGGGGGCAGAGAGAATGAATAAAACCGGTGGAAAAGGGCACTTAAACGAAAACACACTGTGAAGCAGAAGGAACTTATCTGGAAGTTCTTTACCCACTATTTAAAAATTCGGCCTTCAGGAATCAGAAGTCAGGAGACCTTCAGCGTAGAGTTTATTGACACACACAGGAGTATGTGGGTACAGCTCAGTTGATCCCAACCAGTCTGTTAGCAGTCGAGAAGCAGTCTTAATCACGTGCATGCCAAAGCATATCTGGGCACAGCTTACTTAGGTCATCAGTCTGTTGCCAGTACAGTCTCTTGAAGTCTAGTTAATCTCTGACTCAGTCCAGCTCACCAACTCCAGTTTAGGTAGGAGGTAAGAAAAGGGTCAAATGGGAGGGGGGAGTTTGGGTGTCAACATTAAGGTGACGAAGAAGAGGAGGTTAAGGAGGGGTGAGCGGGGGGATGAAGATGAGGGTTGATGGTCTTCACTTTATAGGGTAGTGGTATTACCCTATAAAAGGAGAGAGGTGGCAACTCCCCGCAAGGATGGTGAACATCAACATTCAAAGGGCCATACCAACAATGCAGGGAGTTGACCACCTCAGATTGGCAGATTGGACAAACATTAGAGGGGGTTGACCCCCCAGGTCAGCAGATAGAAGCATACTTTTTCTCACCACAATACTTATAAATTTGAGAGGTTCTATGGCTTTATGACTGAGGCTACCCCTTAGTTTTAGAGAGAGTCGGCTGGTGTAGTGGTTAGTACGGTGGTGTAATGGTTAGTACGGTGGTGTAGTGGTAAGTACGGTGGTGTATTGGTTAGTACGGTGGTGTAGTGGTTAGTATGGTGGTGTAGTGGTTAGTATGGTGGTGTAGTGGTTAGTATGGTGATGTAGTGGTTAGTATGGTGGTGTAGTGGTAAGTACGGTGGTGAATTGGTTAGTACGGTGGTGTAGTGGTTAGTATGGTGGTGTAGTGGTTAGTATGGTGGTGTAGTTGTTAGTATGGTGGTGTAGTGGTTAGTATGGTGGTGTAGTGGTTAGTATGGTGGTGTAGTGGTTAGCACGGTGGTGTAATGGTTAGTACTATGCTGTTAAACACCAAACAAGACATATAATAATATCAACATTTGATTTGGGCTCCAGGATTTCAAAGCAACCCGAGCAATTAAACTCAAACTGATAATTATTAGTGCTGATTGTATTTAATCACAGTGGGTGGAGTCAGAGAGGATCAGCTGTTTAAGCCAAATCACACAAACCCTTAAAACTTAAACAGACAACCAATACAGTGACCCTAGTGGGAAACACAATGGAGCATTTGCTATGAGAGCAGCTCCAGATCACACATCTATACATTTGTATGATTGGTTTGTATGTTTGGAGCAAAATCCATTCATCCGTCCATTATGTTCCACTTCATCCCACTAGTATGAGTCACAGTGGGGCTGTAGCCAATGCCAACATCACTGGCCGAAGGTGGGGTACACTATGGACAGCTAGTCCATCTCATGGCCAACACACACTCACCCACACACACATTCACACCTACAGGCAGTTTATAGTGAACGATCAACCTAACATGCATGTGTTTGGACTGTGGGAGGAAACTGAAGTACCTGGAGGAAACCCACTCAAGCACGGAGAGAACATACACACTCCACACAGAACCACCCGGACCGGGAATCCAACCCAACTGACTGAAGCAAAATGATCTGATCTTTTACTGTCTCTGATGATCAGGTGTCGGCATTCTAGAGAAGAAAAAGCAAACTGCTTTGTAAATAGTTGATTTTAGTGCACCTGTGGGCGGCTATGCATTGTAGCCATAAGCAGGTGGGCCTCAGGAGCGCAAGAGGTTGAGAACCCCTCTTCCAAGATGATACCCGGGTTAAAAAGAGTCATTATGTATATTAACCTGTACACGGGTCAACACTTGAGTGGATAATAAGCCACAGAATGAAGATCTCAGTAATAAGCCGTGGCTTTATCTGGATGTTAAACTACTTCCGAGAATTCGGACAACCAAAAACAGAGAAGGAGCCCATTTCCGTAGGTTTTATTTTTAGGAGCGAGAC
The DNA here is from genome assembly GCA_021613375.1 of Megaleporinus macrocephalus. Lineage (NCBI taxonomy): Eukaryota > Metazoa > Chordata > Actinopteri > Characiformes > Anostomidae > Megaleporinus > Megaleporinus macrocephalus. The sequence goes on from CM038713.1 coordinate 41,507,045, forward strand.
TGTATTTTCCGTGATGGATGCACAAGCGCCTGTATTCACCTTATTCACACAGTGCTTATTACTTCACACATAGTATAGGAAAAGGGTAATTATTCTGGGTTCAATGCAACCCAGAGATAAGAATATCCAACCTTCTACTCGCTGGAAGTGTAATGAAATGTCACCCGGTGTTCCATCCTTTAAGTTCATGCTGGATTCGCCATCGACCAATAGACGTCGGCGCGAACATGACGGCACCCAGAGAAACAATCGCCTTATGGCAGTTTCATTATTTTGAGCTGCAGCACTGATTCAGTTTTCCTGCTGACATGATTAAGCAATAGAACACTAGAGGGAGCCGCGGTGTTATTCGCTAGAACATATGGTTTTATGATTTGTAGTGTTTTAAAGTTCCAAGTGTTCCTTCTGCCAAAGACGTAGTAGCTTTAGTAGCCACAATATCAATGATTGTGGGGAGTCGTGGGCTTTGAGGTTAGGGTACCAGTCAGAAGGTTGTGGGTTGGATCATGTGAACAGACAAGACATGACTGAAGCACCCTTAAGCAAGGCATCTACCCCCTAACTGCTCCCCGGGCGCTGTGGTACACTGTAAACCTGGATAAGTTGATTGTACTTGAAGAGTTTGAGGCAAGTGATTGCTTTAAAAATTTAAGTAATGCAAACTAGAGAAAATCAAGTGGTTTGAGTAAAATCAACTTAAATGTCAAATAAACTGGAAGTGATCACAAACAGCAGGTAAATTTAGTTTAATTTAATTTAAAATTACATCACTGGGATCATCTAGGATGATCCTGACTCTTGAAGGGTTCAGTAGTGATGATTTATTGATTGGTCTAGTTAGAAAACTGTTTATCTTACAATAATTCTTGAATACAGTTTACACACTGAAATGATAAAAACACAGTAAATTACATTTTCTAACTTTAGATCAGCATCAACTGCAGAACAACAGTTTTACACGACTTGATCACAGAAAACAACTTACCAAGTTCCAGAATTAGAAAAAGAGAGGGAACATGGTGGCTTGGTTGATTGTAGTTCTCTGTAGTCCTTCAAGAAAATAATGGAGAAAATGTCCACTGTAGAGAAATCCCAGCACTACAGAGTTTCTGTCCGAGGAAAAGAAGTTAAACACAGAAAACACCAAATCTCACAGTGAAAAATAGACTTTGAAACCTTTACAAGGTCCACTAAACAACTCAAACTAGTCTTGATTGAACTGACCAGTGAGAATCTGGCAAGGTGCTACAGGGGTGTGGTCCAAGCTAAAACCTGATGTTTTAAGTTTGTTCAACTCAAAAATATTAGTGTACTCAGTTATTCTTTCAAAATAGTAGAACAGACTAAAACATTGTATGTAATGCAACTTTAGTTTTTAAGCATCATTACACAAACTCTTTACACAGAAACTAATTACGGGTTAACAGAGTAGTGTGTGTGTATATGTGTGTGTTTTACTGCACGGATGGGTTAAATGCAGAGATCTTTAATTCCACTCTGAGAACAATAAAGTATCTATTTATCAGCTTGAGCTCATATATTTGCCAGATAAATCTGAATTTGTATTATTTATTTTCCAGACAGGTTTGGTTTTTCACAGCTCTGGCACCAGGACAGTTATGTTGGACGAGCATTACTGTCTATCTGGGTGGCCTGAGTTGAGGGGGGTACGGGTGTTGGGGTCTGCCCTAAAGTATTTATAACAAACAAATTGCTGTGGTTTAACTTTCCAGTGATAATACCTGTACACACCAAAGACACTCTACATCTTACCCAAACACAGTAGCACTTTATTTGACTGGGAAACAAAAATATACGGCAATGTATGCAGCTTATGCCTACCTTCACATTAAAACATTATGTTTAATGAGAAAAGTCAAATTCCTGAAAACAAAGGCATGCAGGTGGGTATGTCTGTGGATTAGAGCTTGGGGATCTGGCCTAGGTGAGTACAGGCAGTTTGGTGGCTGTAGGTTAAACAAAACTGGGTTCGGGTTTTGGGTTTGTCTGAAAATGAATGGGATACTATGGGAGGAACAAGGAATGAATAAACGACAAATAGACAAGTGCAGGTAGGTATGTCTGTGGATTAGAGTTTGGGGATCTGTCCTGATTGAGTATATGCAGTTTGGAGGCTGTAGGTTAAATGAAACCACGAGGTTTGGGTGTGGTCGAAAATGAATGGGATTCTATGGGGGAAAAAGAGGGATGGAAAAAAATGACAAACAGACGAGTGCGGGTCAAACCAACACTGCAGTCATGGTTGGGGGTCTGCCTTGAGTCAGTTAATGCGAAACAGTGTCTGTCGGTTGAGCAGAAGTTCAGTAGATTGGTGTGCACTTTCTATCCTATTCATTCTCTATGGGAAAAAAAATCCAGAAAAAATTGTTGTTTTCTGGAATGTGCACGAATGCTTTATTTATTATTATCAGTTTTATCAGTTCATCTTGACATTGCATGGAGTCAGAGTGCAGGCAGAGATGGTGAAAGCAGCATTGTCCAGGATTAACAAAAAAACAGAAGCTAGGAACCGAGAAAATAAACCAGGCGCTAAAAAGAAATCCAAGAAAAACACAAGTAGACCTACATACAAGGACACAACCATATAACTGTCACAATCCAGGAGACCTCATGTCTTCATCTCCTGGACCTCCATTTTTAGCTATGCTGTAATAGCCAGGACCAGTTTTCCCATCCTGAAGCTTCACGCTGTCCAATGCTTTCTGGAAAACTGGCCTGCATGACCCACTGGCGCCTCCAAAGATTCCGTCTGCTCACTTAATCAGTATTGTTTCTTCTCCTGCTCTCATCAGTCCTTTCTTCTCCTCCTTTCTGCTTCTATATTTATTTATGCACAAAATAATCAGTTTTATTCTCATATATTTGTACTTGTTTTGCTATCAGTGTGGACCAGAGGGATCTCCTTTATGAGTCTGGTTCCTCTCGAGGTTTCGTTCTCCTGATCTGACAGAGTTTTTCCTGCCACTGCTTCCCCTGGCTTGCTCACTGGGGGGCTTGGACCTGGATTTTTTTTCTGTAAAGCTGCTTTGGAGCCTTTTATCTGCTGTAAAAGGGGCATATAAATAAATATACCTTAACGGTATAAATACACAAAGGCAGAAAACCACCTGGGAAGGGGACGAGCCAAAAATAAGGAAAAGGTGAGAGGTGTGAGGAAAGGGTTGAGACAAGGAGGTTAAGAACCAAAGCAAACAGAAACACATGGGAATGAACGAAGAGGGGGACTTAAACTTTCGTTTATAACACTGTCATGAAACATCTTTCTCAGGTAATGGGACACATAAACCGGAGGTCTAGTCAAGAGTGAATGAGTTTGGTAACACTGTTAAGTCATAAATGCTTAATCTAATAGATGATGTCTGTCATACAGGCTACTTTAATCAAAATTATTTTACAGTATTTTTACAGTGATTGACAGAATAAGTATTTATAAACAGTTATGTAGAGTCCTGTAAGTTGTCATGACAAGCATAAGTGGGTTTCAGGTAGCCTTATGAACAGCACCCTACAGTAAAGTGTGATTTCTGTTCTGCTGTTTACATCAGTACATTGGCCTGCACTCAGTTCATTCTTTATGGGAAAAAAAACAGAAAAAATCCGCTTTTATCCAGAATCCGTACATCTGATCAAAAAGCTGTATACAACCCCGAATCACACAATCAGACCAGACAATCTGGAGCTGGAACTGCAATGATATTTCAAAAACAAATATGTCAGAAAGCAAAAACCTACATGCAAGGAAACATCCACAGAACAGTGAAGGAGTGCCAGAGTCACTGCTGCACCTTATCAACACTATATGCTGTTTTCTGTTACCCCCAATAGAACTAACTGCAGTATCTGTGTGTTTCTCTAGTTGAGCTCAACAACTGCCCACCCTGTGTGGTCTGATCCTGAACGGCTGCCCAGTACACTGTAAACCCAGATAAGTTGATAGTACTTAAAGAGTTTGAGTGATTGCCTTAAAATATTTAAGTAATGCAAACTAGAGAAAATCAAATGGTTTCAGTAAAATTAACTTAAATGCCAAATAGACTGGAAGCAATCACAAACAGCAGTTAAATTTAGTTTGATTTTATTTAAAATTACATCACTGGGATCATCTAGGATGATCCTGACCCTTGAAGGGTTCAGTAGTGACGATGACTGGTTTTGATTGGTCTAGTTAGAAAACTGTTTATCTTACAATAATTCTTAAATACAGTTTACACATTGAAATGATAAAAACACAGTAAATTACATTTTCTAACTTTAGATCAGCATCAACTGCAAAACAACAGTTTTACACGACTTGAACACAGAAAACAACTTACCAAGTTCCAGAATGAGAAAAAGAGAGGGAAGATGGCGGCTTGGTTAATTGTAGTCCTCTGTAGTCCTTCAAGAAAAGAAAACAATGGAGAAAATGCCCACTGTAGAAAAATCCCAGCACTACAGAGTTTCTGTCTGAGGAAAAGAAGTTAAACACAGAAAACACCAAATCTCACAGTCAAAAATAGAAAAAGACTTCAAAACCTTTACAAGCTCCACTAAACAACTCAAACTAGTCTTGATTGAACTGACCAATGAGAATCTGGCAAGGTGCTACAGGGGCGTGGTCCAAGCTAAAACCTGATGTTTTAAGTTTGTTTAACTTCAAAATATTAGCATAATCAGTTATTCTTTCAAAGTAAGAATACATACTAAATACAGTAATACATACTAAACATTTTAAGTAATGTAATAAAAGCTACTTCATTTGCCGTGACCAGGTCCCCTGTTTGCCTGCATTCTGGACCAGTTTTCCCATCTTGGACTTGCCTGCATGACCCACTGGCACCTCCAAAGATTCCATCTGCTTATTTAATCAAATACATTTTCTTCTCCTGATCTCCTCAGTCCTGTAGAAACTATTCTGTCTCCACTGACTTGCATTACAAGTAAACGTGTTTGGCCTCTTCTGTTGTTGCAAACACCTGAAGGAGCCCACCAGTGTCTTTATTTGGCATCCAGCTCTTTGCAAAGACAGCACTACTGAAGTGAGGCTACTATTAATGGTTAAGGTCCACCCAGCAGGTAGTGATAGGCAAATGATACCGAGGCTTCAGAGTTTGTGTTGAAAAATCCAGGAGCCTGTATCGATGCTTGCTTTGTTAAGGGCAAGTGACATCCCTGATGGCGTCTGAAGCTTCGCTGGCTCAGGCCGTTGTTTGAGTATTGGCGTGATTTAATGTTTCTTAATCAAAAATAATCACCATCACCCCACAATCACTGTCCCATCTCTTAAAACCACCGTAACAGCTTTAACACACACATCACATGTCCTACTGGATTTATTTACTGACTGAAATCATACAGGCAGGTATTTTGAAATGAACAGACCTCTATTAGCGTTAACCACACAATCAAACACAGATTAAATGAACAAATTAATGAACCACAGAAAATCTAATGAAGGTGTGTTTATGTATATACATGGCTGTGTTTATTCCCAGGCTGACAACGTTGCAAGAGGCCATCACAAATAGTTGAAATGACAAAAAAGGTTTTGAAGCAGCTGGAGGGAAAGCTTCAATGCTTCAAGAGGCTCAATCTGGCCATCACTACCAATGAGGTTCAACCCATCAGCAGTCTGAAAAAAAGAGAACCTGCAGAACAGAGAGGCCAAGAAAAAGAAAGCCACAGCTCTGTAGATTGGAAAGACCCAAACACCTTCTTATTATCATTACCTTTGATTTTCTTACCTATGATTTGTTTTATATCTTATGTTAATTTTATAATATCTTGTATCTTACATTATGTTAAAATGCTGGTCCTGCTGCTTGGCTACATTGTATATGAGGGCCACCCTCAATGTAGGGTGATTGACCTTCTTACTGGGGTCCCTCAGTAGCCAATTAGGTCCAAGCTCCACCTCCCAATTTCACCTGCAACACGTTCAGGGCAAAACAAGATAATGGATAGATGGATGGATGACAACTGAAATGAAGTGCTACTCATAACAGTCCCTCAGTCATGTAGACATTCATGGCTATCTCATGGAACAACGGTTATTCAGAAGGTACTAACGTTCACCTTGTGCACCAGTGGCAACAAAGCCTTGTCTCTTAGGTTCCGAAGGATCTTCACACACTATTCTTTGCTTTTTAACAACCCATTGGTCACAACATGGTGACAAGGAATGAATCCCTTTTGCACTGAAAGCTTTAGCGCTCCAATATTCCCAAGGCTCCTTCCACCATGAGAGCAGAATTAATCAGCGTTCCCATCCAAGCCCTCTCGGCAACAGCTCTGAAAGATGCTGAAGAAGACCTGGCTGCAATTATCGCTCCAGACACACGGTCTGGCAAAAAATACACCACTGAAGATGAGAAAGAAGTCCGGGACGTGGATGTGTAGTTTTTTTTTTTTTGGAAAGGCTTTTCAAACATGGCTTGAGTGCAAAACTTTCCTAATATAACTATTTCAAAATGTCAAAGCAGAACAACACACTGGAGAGGCTGGAGCTTCTTTGGAAGCATAAATAACCGTCATGGCCCCAGAAATAAAACTGTACCTGTTTGTACTTTTTACTTACCTGCCGTTTAATTAAGGCCTGTCAAAAGTAGCAAGTGTTATTTTTGTTGAGGTGCTTTTTTTAAGGCTAACCTGAGTCGCATTCTCGAGACAGATTAAAAAATAATAATAATAAACTTTGTTTTGGTGATCAGAGGAAAGCTGTAATGTCAGACTCATTACGGATCAAACCGCTACTGCGGCGCTAATGCAGTGATATTTAGTCTCGTTTTTTAAAGAGTGTCTTTAAAGCAGATCCTCAAGTGGTGGGAAAGTTTGCAGAGGAAGCCAATGTCAACAACCGGCTACTTCCAATTCAATGACCAGCGAGTAGCATCTCAATTCTCCAGCATGTGCTGTCTGCTTTACTCCATCACACTGCCTGCTAGACCATAAGCACCGCGCTAGCCCAGAGTGCTAACGCCCACGAGCCACTAACCCTTTCATCCATGTAACGAGATGGACAGAGAGAGAGAGAGAGAGAGAGAGAGAGAGAGAGAGAGAGAGAGAGAGAAGGAGAGAGAGGGAGTTAGTGAGGGAGAGAGAGAGAGAGAGAGAGAGAGAGAGAGAGAGAGAGAGAGAGGGAGTAAGTGAAGGAAAAAAGAGAGGGAGAGTGAGGGAGAGAAAGAGAGATAGTGAGATAGTGAGGGAGAGAAAGAAAGGGTGAGAGAGAGGGAGTTAGTAAGGGAAAGAAAGAGAGAGAGGGCGAGAAAGAGAGAGAAAGAGGCGAGAAAGAGAGGGAGATAGGAAGATAGTGAGGAAGGGAGAGAGAGGGAGCGACAGAGAGAGAGAAGGAGAGAGAGCAGGAGAGAGAAAGAGGAAAACGGAGAGTGAGAAAGAGAGAGAGGGAGAGAAAGAAAGGGAGAGAGAAAGCAAGAGAGATGGAGAAAGGGAGGGAAAGAGAGGGAGGGCGATAGTGCGGGAGAGAGAGAGAGGGAGGGGGAGAAAGGGAGGGAGAGAGCGAGAGGAAGATGGAAAGAGAGAGAGAGAGAGAAGGAAAGGAAGAGAGAGAGCAAGAGAGATGGAGAAAGGGAGGGAAAGAGAGGGAGGGAGAGCAAGAGAGGAAGAGAGAGAGATGTAGAGAAAGACAGAGAGTGAGAGATGGAAAGAGAGACTGAGAAAGAGAGAAAGAGAGAGAGAGAGAGAGAGGGAGAGAGAGAGAGGGAGAGAGAGAGAGGGAAAGAGAGAGCAAGAGAGATAGAGAAAGGGAGGGAAAGAGAGGGAGGGAGATAGTGAGGGAGAGAAAGAGAAAGAGCAAGAGAAAGAGAGATAGAGAAAGAGATGTACAGAGAGACAGAGAGTGAGAGAGATGGAAAGAGAGAGAGAGAGGGAGAGAGAGAGAGAGAGAGTAACTGTTGTGGGTTGTTGGATACAGTGGGTTGTGGATGATGTCAGTCGTACCCTCCACTAACTCGTGTGCTGTAACGTCACTATTCATTTACATGATGTGTTTGTACTAAAGCGGAGAAGAAATGATCAGAACATTATCAGTTCCTCATGCTGTGTAATGTATTTATTTCAAACAGAACTTTAGATCAACACAGAATAATACATGACTGGATGTCTGAGAGTTACTGAGTGAATCAGAGAGACAGTGTTTCTTGTGGGGTGACGTACGAGAGTAGATGAAGGAGAGCTGCAGAAGACTGTCTACACGGTATGACACCCTCATAATACAGAAATCGGACCTTCCGTATGCTTCTTCGTGTTTCCTAGCAGCTATAGTTGGAAAATATATGGTCAAAAGTATACAGACACCTGACCACCGCACCTACATAAATCCAACCCCAGTGGCCACTTTATTAGAAACACCTACCTACCACTCACTGGCCACTTTATTAGAAACATCTACCTTCCACTCACTGGCCAATTTAATAGAACAACCTACCTTTCACTCACTGGCCACTTTATTAGAAACACCCACATTCCACTCACTGGCCACTTTATTAGAAACACCTACCTTTCACTCACTGGCCACCTTATTAGAAAAACCTTCCACTAACTGGCCCCTTTATTAGAAACACTTACCTTCCACTAACTGGCCAGTTTATTAGAAACATGTACCTTACACTCACTGGCCACTTTATTAGAAACACCTTCCTTACACTCACTGACCACTTTATTAGAACAACCCACCTTCCACTCACTGGCCACTTTATTAGAAACATGTACCTTACACTTACTGGCCACTTTATTAGAAACATGTACCTTACACTTACTGAACACTTTATTACAAACATTTATATTGTATTTCCACTAACTGGCCACTTTATCGGAAACACCTACCCTACACTCACTGGCAGCTTTATCAGAAACACATACCTTACATTAGCCGCATTATTAGAAACACCTACATTCCACTCAGTGGCCACATTATTAGAAATGCTTATTTTCACTTATATATATAACATATATAACATATCTAAACTGTAAGGTAAAAACTTTTAACACAATAAACAATTAAAGAACATAGAATAATAAGTGAGCGTTTATGCATCAAACATCACTCCTCTGAGTTATAAAGCCATGCACTGTTGAGTGAGATATGAATAAGATATGAAACATATGGTATGAATTATTTATTTTGAGGGCCGGTTTAAATATTTAGTTAATAGGATGCTATTAATCCAACATTTTTTTTAAATAAAACCTATATGTTGACTTTCAAAGGCTGAACATCCTGAGACTAAGTTTAATGCTGATGCTTTTTTAGAATTACAAACTGTAATTCATAATTAGGAGCTCACCTGAATCCCTGCACCTGCTTCCTCATCGGCCTGCTGTACGTCTCTAGCTGCCGCTGCGTTTCCTGCAGTGCATATAAACTAATTCATTAATGCTGACATTTTCCTGGGATTTCTAGACTGAAACTCCTAACTTGACACCCATTTCATGATTCATCCTGATAGCGGCCTGACTGCTGGCCTACAGAGGACAGAAGCATGGGTTAGTATGGTTAACTACCACTAGGGGGCGATATATATTTCTGGCTGGTGACGTAAGTTAGCTAGTCAGCAGGTTTTATTTTAAATCAGCATGGCTACTAGCTGGTGAGTTCACTAGTCATCATATACTCAGTGAAAAAGCTTTGGTTTGGTAGCCAGATATCTACAAAGTACTGAACGTGTTGGCAGTGCAGGCGATAGAGGAAAGAGGGAGGAAGTCGTCTGATAAGCTACTCGTTTGCCAGTGCTTGAGGTATATGAACTGACAGCTCTGATAACTTACTGCTAGCTCACTGATCAGCTCTCACCTCCTCCATGTCTGGCATTAAGTATGATATTTGTGAGCCTTCAGACAGCTCCTCCCTTTCAGCCAATCAAACGCTAGCCTGCCTGATAGGCAAAGAGAGGGCAGTGGTGTCTTCACACAGCTCCAAGGTAGGCAGTTCTAAGTGTAGTTCTGAAAAAAGTGTCTATTTAGTGGATATAGAAAATAAGTGTTTCCAATAAAGTGGCCTATCAGCTCAGGTAGATGCACCTAATAAAGTGGCCAGTTAGTGGAAGGTAGGTGTTTCTAATAAAGTGGCCAGTGAATGGAAGCATGGGTTTTCCGATAAGGTGGCCAGTTAGTTAAAGGTGTTTCTGATAAAGTGGCCAGTGAGTTGAAGTAGAAGGTAGGTGTTTCTAGTAAAGTGGCCAGAAAGTACTAGGTAGGTGTTTCTAAGAAAGTGGCCAGTGAGTGGAAGGATGGTTTTTCCAATATAGTGGCCAGTTCATTGAAGGTAGGTGGTTCCAATAAAGTGGCCAGTGGGTGGACGTCAAAGGTAGGTGTTTCTAATAAAGTGGCCAGTGAGTGGAAGTGGAAGGTAGGTGTTCCTAATTGAAGTGAGCAGAAAGTACAAGGTAGGTGTTTCTAATAAAGTGGCCAGAAAGTACAAGGTAGGTGTTTCTAATAAAGTGGCCAGTGAGTGGAAGTAGAAAGTTCGTGTTTCTAATAAAGTGGACAGGAAGTACAAGGTAGGTGAGATGTTTCTAATGAAGTGGCCAGAAAGTACTAGGTAGGTGTTTCTAATAAAGTGACCAGTGAGTGGATGCACAAGGTATGTGTTTCTAATGAATTGGCCAGAAAGTACAAGGTAGGTTTTCTAATAAAGTGGCCACTTAGTGAAAGGTAAATGTTTCTAATAAAGTGGCCAGTGAGTGGAAGGAAAGTGTTTCTATTAAAGTGGCCAGTGAGTGGAAGATAAGTATTTCTAATGAAGTGGCCAGTGAGCGGAAGTAGAAGGTAAGTGTTTCTAATAAAGTGGACAGAAGGTACAAGGTAAGTGTTTCTAATAAAGTGGACAGTGAGTGGAAGTAGAAAGTAAGTATTTTATTAATCTAATGGTAAACGTGTCTCTGCTTTGAGTGTAAGCCCTGGTGAGGGTCTGGAGGGAGCCACAAATTAAGACGAAAAAAGTGTCCAAGAAAGCTCACTCTCACTACGCCCACACACTGACTACTCTGTGTGCTCTCTAATTTGAGGTTAATTAAGAACGAGAAAGACAAACGTCAAGGCTGCTTAGACTCTTACTTAACTGCAGCACGTAATGGATTTGACCACAAGCAGAAGAAACCTTGGCCCTCAGCTTTGGTTATCTGCGGCACCAGTAATGAAGTGAATCATATCTGTGTTATTTAGATGCTTGAGGGAGTTTTTGCGCTCCACTGCGCCCCCTATTGCATAAAGCTCAGAGCAGGACCAAGCAAATGAACTAAATTAGCTCGATTTCAATGTGTAGATAATAGCCAACTGAGTAGTACATCAGTGTGGTCACTGCCTTTACTGATTTACTGGAAACTATATGCAGATTAAAATCAAGTAAAATCAGTGTTTTTAGTCCAGGCTAAGTAGCATTGCGTCACAGGTGCAGGTCCATTACAGTAGATATTTAATGGGGGTGTACTTGACTCAGTTGAATAGGATTTGAGTACGAACATTTGACTATTCACTCATTTGTTTTTATATTATTCTATCAGAAAATCCATTGGCATGAGTTTAATTATGATTTTGACCACATTAACATTGTCAAATGCCTCAGATATATGGGAATCTAATTTAGAGCATTTAAAAATCAATGCAGATCTGCTGCGTTTGATGAAAGATTTCAATTGCAGCTACCGTTGTTGAGCTCCTGAACGGATCTGTTGTATAATAAAGCAGGTTTAGAATAATGTACCTCAGTCTAATTTTTAAATCACTATTACCATTAAATATGATGTGCTATTGAATATCCCATCTCATCCTGGAGGAGGGTGGCATGCCTCCATCCAGGTAAAGGTAAAGGACCTTTACCAGTTGTTTTTCGGGAGGTATCTCTGGTTCTTGTTCACGAGTGATGGGTAGAGGGATTGTGAGATTGGCTGCAGGCTGGGACACTGTGGTGACTGTACCAGTGACTGTAATGCTGAAGAGGGAGTTGAGCCATAAAGCAAAGCTCTCTGTTTACTGGTTGGTCAACATCTAGATTCTCAGCTGTGGTCACTAGCTTTGGGTAATGATCGAAAGAATGAAATCACATGGGTGGTGGGACAGACTCTTGATAGGGTGAGGAGCTTAGCCAGCCAGAAGGAGCTCAAAGTAGAGCCACTACTGCTTCACATTGAAAGGAGCCAGTTTAGGTAGTTGTGTATCTGATTCAGAGAACCCCCCGTCCCATTTGAGGTTTACCAGACACAGACAGCTGGGATGAGACCCATATGTTATAAACCCATATATTATTTCTCCGAGCTGGCCAGGGAATGGCTTGGGATTCCCCAGAATGAGCTGGGGGAGGTTGCAGGGCTGTCTGGGCTTCTCTGCTTCTCCTACTGCACCTGTGACTCTAGCTGGACTGAGCAGTATAAGATGATGATGATAATAAATACATAAATGAAAGAGTGTAAAGATAATACCTTTTTATTAGTGTAATAACTGACCTTCCTTCTTCACTGCCAGGATCAGCTCAGTAGCAAGTAAAAGTATGTGAACCGTTTGAAATGACCTGGTCTTCTGCATGAATTGGTCATAAAACGTGCTCTGATCTACATCAGATCATCTGATCTACATCAAGTCCCAAGTTTATACAAACTCAGTGTTCTTAACCTAATACCTCACAAACAGTTATAATATTTCATGTCTTTATTGGACACATCCATTAAACACTCAAAGTGCTGGTGAAAAAAGTTAGTGAAACCTTACGGTAATGACTTCAACAAAAGCTAATGAGAGTCAGGAGTTAGCAAACCTGGAGGCCAATCAATGAAACGAGATTGGAGTGAGGTGTGGAGCTACTCTGACTTATAAAAGACACTCTAACTTTTTGAGTTTGCTATTCACAAGAAGCATCAGCTGGTGTGAACCATGCTTCGCAGAAAAGAGATCTCCAAAGACCTACAATGAAGAATTGTTGATATGCATAAAACTGGAAAGGGTTACAAAGTAATCTCCAAGACTTTAGGTATTAACCATCCACAGTTACACACACTGTCTACTAATGGAGATAATTTAGTACTGTGGCTACTCTCCCTAAAAGTGGGCACCCCACCAAGTTGACTCCAAAGGCACATTGCAGAATACTCAGAGAGGTAAAATAGAACCCTAGAGTAACAGCTAAAGACTTGAGGGAATCATTGGAACTGGTTAATATCTCTGTTCATGAGTCTACCATACACAAATCATTGAACAGGCATGGTGTCCATAGGAGGAAGCTGCTGCTTTCTAAAAACACATATCACTGCACACCTGAGGTTTGCCAAAAAGTACCTTGACACTCCACAATGTTACTGGGAAGATGTTTTGTTGGCTGATGAAATAAAGGTTTGATTGTTTGAGAAGAACACGCAGAACTACATATGGCATAAAAAGGGACCTGCATACTAACATGAAAACATCATCCCAACAGTGAAGCATGGTGGTGGGAGCATCATGATTTGGGGCTGCTTTGCTGCTTCAGGGCCTGGACTGCTTGTCACCATCGAGGGTATGATTAATTCTCAAGTTTATCAAGGTATCCTACAGAATAATTTCAGGGTGTCTATCCTGAAATAAAATAAAAACTAAATAAATAAATAATAATAATAATAATAATAAAAGAATATATATATATATATATATATATATATATATATATATATATATATATATATATATATATATATATATATATATATATATATATATTACAGAACAGCTGCCACTGTTATGCTGTAAGTTCTTCTAAAGTTTGTAATGCTGTCAATCGTTAGAACCTAGACAAGCTTAGTCTCCAGCTCAGGCTTCAGATTCTTCATGTTAAAGAAAGTGCGACAGACAGATTTCCCAGAAAATAAAAATATATTTGTTATTCTTCTTATTTGTAATTCCTCATTGAAACAGTAGTCATGTTAGTTTTTGGTGTGCTCATACCTTCTCTTCTCTGCTGCTCGACTGGAAGAATCTCAGGCGACTGGAGAGGGCTGGTGATTTGACTCGTGGACTTTGCGGGGCAGCCCCCTGTTTCCACAGTGGACATCTAATGTTTGACCAAACCACATATTTCTGTTCTCAGAGAAAGTTTATGCCTTGAAACTTGAATTCACTGAAAGTAGTATGAGAATCTCTGTGACCACTGAACTGTGAAGATTTTCCAGCAACAGCATCTCTCTCTCATTCTACCTTTCTTTCATCCTCACCTGTTTATCTTCTCTCTCTCTCTCTCTTTCTCTCTCTCTTGCTCTCTCTTTTATTCACCTTTCATCCACACCTGTTTATCTTCTCTCTCTCTTTCTCTTTCTCTCTCTCTCTTATTCACCTTTCATCCTCACCTGTTATCTTCTCTCTCTTTCTCTTTCTTTCTCCATACCTTTTCTCTCTATCTCTCTTTTATTCCACCTTTCATCCTCATCTGTTTATCTTTTCTCTCTTTCTTTTTCTATCCCATCCACCTGTGTATATCTATCTCTCTCTTTCTATCTCTGTCCCTTCTCTCTCTCTTTCTTATTCTAACTTTCATTCTCACCTCTTTATCATATCTCTCCATCTGTCTCTTTCTATCTCTTTTCTATCTCTCTCTCCTGCAAACTCTGTCTCTTTTCTCTTTCTCCCTCTTCCTTTCTGTCTATCTCTCTGTATCTGTTTATCTTTATCATGTCTCTTCCTCATTCTTTCACTCTCCTTTACTATCACCCTCTTCTCATCTTTCTCTCTCACACTTTCTCTTGTTCTTTCCTTCTCAATATTTCTTCCTCTCTCTCTCTCTCTGACTCCCTCTCTCTCTCTCCCCATCTTGCTCTCTTTTTCTCCCTATCTTTTACTTTTCCTCTCCATCTCCCCCTTTTTCTCCCTTTCTCTCCCATTTCTCTCTCTCTCTCTCTCTCTCTCTCTGTAATATATATATATATATATATATATATATATATATATATATTCCAGGCCCCATTAAAGCATGTTCAGGCTCTGCATGTTCGCTGGCACATTCGTGTCTGTTTATCGTTCCATCAATTTACCTTCATCTACCTGGCTAATGAGTGGAACGGGGTGGGGGGGTGTGGGGGGCCGAGAACACGTAACAAATGGAGAGAGCTCATAATTAAGCTTTACATTAGTGTGTGAACAGCGTTACTCGCGCCTGTAGCTCGCAGGCATGACGGGCCTGTTTGCGCCGCTCGCTTACGCTAATGTAGCCCCCCCTGCTTGAGCTGCAATCCACACATGGCTGCAATCCCCCCGGACACCACCACAGCATACATCAGCTGGAGAGAGTGAGAGAGACAGAGAGAGAGGCAGAGAGAGAGAGAGAGGCAGAGAGAGAGAGGCAGAGAAGGAGACAGAGAGGCAGAGAGAGAGAGAGGCAGAGAAGGAGAGAGAGGCAGAGAGAGAGAGGCGGGGGGAGAGAGAGTGGGGGGAGAGAGAGGTAGAGATAGAAACAGAGAGGGACAAAGACAGAGAGGGTGAGAGAGAGAGAGAGAGAGAGAGAGAGAGAGAGAGAGAGAGAGAGAGAGAGAGAGAGAGAGAGAAAGAAAGAGAAAGCCACAGAGAGAGAGAGGTAGAGAATAAAAAGGCAGAGAGAAAGACAGAGAGGGAGAGAGAGAGAAAGAGACATAGAGACAGAAAGACAGAGAGAAAGATAAACAGAGAGAGAGAGATGAAGAGATGTAGTTGAGGGAAAAAGATGGGGAGGTGGAAAGAAAGAGGAAGAGAGGAAGAAAGAGAGAGAGAGGAAGAGGGAGAAAGACAGAGAGGCAGAGAGGCAGAGATGGAGAGAGAGGCAGGGAGAGAGAGAAAAAGATAGAGAGAGAAAGAGAAAGAGAGAGGCAGAGAGAGAGAGGCAGAGATAGAAAGACAAAGACAGAGAGGGACAGAGAGAGAGACAGAGAGAGAGAGAAAGAGAAAGCCACAAATGGAGAGAGAGGCAAAGAGAGAAAGACAGAGAGGCAGAGAGAGAGACAGTGAGAAAGAGATATACAGAGAGAGAGAGGAAGAGATGTAGTTGAGGGAAAAAAGATGGGGAGGTGGAAAGAAAGAGAGAGAGAGAGAGAGAGAGAGAGAGAGAGAGAGAGAGAGAGAGACTAGTAAAATTATTTATATATTTATGCTTTTCAGAAAATGAATGGACATATTTTTAAGAGGGTGTCCTACTCTATCTGGCTATTGTGTTAGCCCACACATTTAATAACACTTTCTGAGCAGAAGCTCGTTCGTGCTATTCTCTCTCTCTCTCTCTGTCTCTCTCTCTCTGTGTGGACGGCTATCTCTAGGGAGACAGCATGGGGAGTACAATAAAAGTCTATCATCCAGCAGTGCTAGCTTCCCCTGGGCGTTTTGTATTGTAAACAGGAGGAACAGTGCGAGCGTGCTGGCTCTTTCTGTTTTTTCACCGCTGCCTTTTTTCAGAAGTGTCCGTCGATGAGAGCATGTGGATTTGGAGCTTGGCGAGATTCCATGCATCCTTTTCTGTCGCTGTGGACAACTCTCCAAGTGGACATGAAAAGCGCTGAAAACATAATGAAAATACTGTGGTGCCAAAAAGTATTTGGACACATCATGAAATGACTATGTAGCATTTGAAAGGGAACCAGAGTCATTCCGAGCGGGTTTGGTGTGAAATGGTTGATTGTAAGGACCCAGGTTTCTTTACAGTGGTGGTGAATGGAACCGGGAGTCTTCATGTGTGCAACACAAATGTAGACATTTAATTTATAATCACCACATAACCACCACTGAACCTGCACTTGCCTTCTGTCCAGCTGCATATTCAAGTCAAGTCAAGTTTATTTGTGTAGTGCTTTTTACAACGATGTTGTCACAAAGCAGCTTTACAGAGTTTTAAAGCATGAAAACATGAAATCACAACACTTTATCTCCTGAAAGCAAGCCAGAGGCAACGGTGGCAAGAACAACACCCTCAGACTGGAGGAAGAAACCTTGGGAGGAACCAAGACTCACAAGCAGAGACCCATCCTCCTCTGGTGGAACAGTATTTACAGTTTATTAACTAAAGCTGAGTCTGAAGGTAAAAGCTTTAGAAGCTGCACAGGTGCTACATCAGGTGGATGATACAGCAATGCAGTCAAGGATGGAACAAATGGCACAAATGGAGAGGAGAACTGGTTGGTGCCGGGTGACGGGGGGCACTGGTGGTCAGTCCTTTACAGTATTGGGCAGGACAGGTGGGCGGTTATTACCTCAGAAAAAAAAAGACAGAGTTAGTTCTGGTTTGTGTTAGTACAGAGACAGGGTTCTGGTTTGGGTTAGTACAGAGACAGAGTTAGTTCTGGTTTAGGTTAGTACAGAGACAGAGTTAGTTCTGGTTTTGGTTAGTACAGAGACAGAGTTAGCTCTGCTTCGGGTTAGTACAGAAACAGAGTTAGTTCTGGTTTGGGTTAGTACAGAGACAAAGTTAGTTCTGGTTTGGGTTAGTACAGAGACAGAGTTAGTTCTGGTTTGGGTTAGTACAGAGACAAAGTTAGTTCTGGTTTGGGTTAGTACAGAGACAGAGTTAGTTCTGGTTTGGGTTAGTACAGAGACAGAGTTCTGGTTTAGGTTAGTACAGAGACAGTGTTAAGCCTGGTTTGGGTTAGTACAGAGACAGAGTTAGTTGTGGTTTGGGTTAGTACAGAGACAAAGTTAGTTCTGGTTTAGGTGAGTACAGAGACAGTGTTAGTTCTGGTTTGGGTTAGTACAGAGACAGAGTTAGTTGTGGTTTGGGTTAGTACAGAGACAAAGTTAGTTCTGGTTTAGGTGAGTACAGAGACAGTGTTAGTTCTGGTTTGGGTTAGTACAGAGACAGAGTTAGTTGTGGTTTGGGTTAGTACAGAGACAAAGTTAGTTCTGGTTTGGGTTAGTACACAGACAGAGTTAGTTCTGGTTTGGGTTAGTACAGAGACAGAGTTAGTTCTGGTTTGTGTTAGTACAGAGACAGAGTTAGTTCTGGTTTGGGTTAGTACAGAGACAAAGTTAGTTCTGGTTTAGGTGAGTACAGAGACAGTGTTAGTTCTGGTTTGGGTTAGTACAGAGACAGAGTTAGTTGTGGTTTGGGTTAGTACAGAGACAAAGTTAGTTCTGGTTTGGGTTAGTACACAGACAGAGTTAGTTCTGGTTTGGGTTAGTACAGAGACAGAGTTAGTTCTGGTTTGGGTTAGTACACAGACAGAGTTAGTTCTGGTTTGGTTAGTACAGAGACAGAGTTAGTTGTGGTTTGGGTTAGTACACAGACAGAGTTAGTTCTGGTTTGGGTTAGTACACAGACAGAGTTAGTTCTGGTTTGGGTTAGTACAGAGACAAAGTTAGTTGTGGTTTGGGTTAGTACAGAGACAGAGTTAGTTGTGGTTTGGGTTAGTACAGAGACAAAGTTAGTTCTGGTTTGGGTTAGTACACAGACAGAGTTAGTTCTGGTTTGGGTTAGTACACAGACAGAGTTAGTTCTGGTTTGGCTAGTACAGAGACAGAGTTAGTTCTGGTTTGGGTTAGTACACAGACAGAGTTAGTTCTGGTTTGGCTAGTACAGAGACAGAGTTAGTTCTGGTTTGGTTAGTACAGAGACAGAGTTAGTTCTGGTTTGGGTTAGTACAGAGTTAGTTCTGGTTTGTGTTAGTACAGAGTTAGTTCTGGTTTGGGTTAGTACAGAGACAGAGTTAGTTCTGGTTTGGGTTAGTACAGAGGATGATGAGTGTGTAGAGTGTAGCTGGTGACTCTGGCAGATCTGATTATAAACAGAATGAACTAAAAGGAGAGAAGCTGCACAGGTGCTACATCTGGAGGATACAGTAATGCAGTCGAGGTGTAGCAGAAAGAGGAGAGCTGATTGGTGGTCTTGTAATGTGATTGGGGTTTGGGATCTGGTAAGTTGGCAGTGATGTAGGACATGCTGACAACAACTCCTGTCTTTTTATTTTTGTTTTATTCCACATTATTTCAATGCTTGAGCCAAGAAAACTTTGGATTCTTTGAGTTTCTTTAAACTGTTTCTTTGAATTGTTGCATCTTTGGCCACCAGTCTCCATAAATAGAAATCTAATGGTACTGCAAGCAGCAGGTCTGAAGCCTGCACATGACAAACTTCTACAGACTGCGCTGATCCACCACTCACCCCATGGTAAAGCCTGTAAATGGACACAGTGGTTTTAAAAAGCTCTCCTCACTGAGAACTCCTCACAGCTAAAGACCGCTGAAGATTTTAGTTTTCCAAAAACATGGGCTGAAAAAAGTTGTAAACAACACAACAGCTCAGAAATAGAAGCTCTTGGGAACACAACAACCTGAAAGAGGACCCGATGAGATGGTGGAGTGCAATCCAGACTAGCTGGAGTAAAACTGAATAGCGAAACTTTGGGAGAAATGCAAGGACATCGAATGAAAGATGTAGAAATGTAATGTCCAGTTTGTGGATATCACAGCATCATCCAAACTTTTACATTGGAAATATAGACATTGGTCGATTTCCAGTCTCACACCGAGAACAGCCAATGAAAAACCACAGCAAGCGTCACTACCGTCAGTGCTGTCTTGTCGAACCGTGCCAAGAACAACCTACTAATCACGATCTTTCCAGACTATATTGTGAGTGTTACCAAGGCCTGCGCTGCGTTCAATGAACTCAAGAATATTCTCTTGACTCAACATGACAATCGCTATGGTTTATTATTATTATTCAACTGCACATCCTGTAAAGACAGTATTTAAAAGTGGACATCTGGTTACCTTCACCACCACTGTAAACAAATCTGACTCTGTAAGTTTCTGTAGAATGGAGCATTTCACACCAAACCACTCGGAATGACTTTGTTTGCATCTCAACTGATCAGTTAAGCTGAATTACAGTAAAAACAGGTCCAGGAAAAAAACAATAGTCTACAAGAAAAAACACTATTACTTGATAAATGTGGCTCCACTTACCTTAATCTTGTATTCTTTATTGATATATTTATATTCATTATATAAATTACACTGGCTGTAAGGTCTAATGACAGCCAGTACAATTTTATGTTGCTTGTATAGTGATTCGAATCAACCACAGTCAGAAGGAAGGTCCCAAAACCAGGAACAAACAAGATAAATAATTACCAATCCAAATACCCATAGAGGCCGCTCTAGAGTGGTTTCAATGATTAAAGTTGTTTATGATTAAAGGAACCAATGGAAACTGTTATTCTGCTTCCGTGCAGTGATACTGGTCAAGGCCTTTCCTGTGAACAAAATCAAAAGTTCTTGGGAACAGGAGCTCGGCTGTACCCTCACTGCTCAAGGCTGGGATAAGGCCTTTACTATGGTGTGGAGAAGTGCACAGTGCACTAGATTACAATTGATACAATTCAATGTATTGCACAGAGTTTTTACTGCATTTATTTAATTAGCTTTTTTTCATTTTAAATTAAGGGTCTAAATGTAATGATTGAAGTATTGGGGATATTTGTTTGATTTACTGTGTTTATTTACTTGTAATTTTGTTAAAAAATATAATGGTAATAAACCAGTTTAGACCATGTTTCATGACTTGCTTGCGCTTATAACTACATGTAGCCCTGCCGTGGCATATAGCCCCGCCCTTGATCGTTATCGGCTATCAGCCAATCGCGCTGAAAGATGATCAGCGATCGGAATCGGCCTCAAAAACACTGATCGGCCCATCTCTATTACTATTAATGATCAATGTGACAAGATTCGAGATTCAAGAGTTACACTGTACAATGAAATTCTTACTTTGCTGTTCCTCCATTCACCAATAGATAAAATAACAAAATAAACCAAAAAAACAAAAACAACAAAAAAAAAAAAAAAAAAAATATATATATATATATATATATATATATATATATATATATATATATATATATATATATATATATATATTTTTTTTTTTTTTTTTTTTTTTTTTTTTTTTTTTTCATAAACATGTCCAAGCTGTCTGGGGGCGGGCCATGGGCTTCCATCGTGACTCAGCAAACTAGCTAGAGGTGGTAGCCTAGCGCTAGCTAGCTGTTTCTCCAGCTAGCGTCGCCACAGTGGGCGGAAATGATCATACAGTTAAGCCCGCCCACTTAGAGGGAAGATATGATTGGTCAGTTTTACTGTTATTTGAAATTGGTATTGCGCTGAATAATAACTGCCTGAGTTCTGTGAGGCTTGGGTGATGGGGGGCGAACACACACATATACATATATATATATGTGTGTTCGCCCCCCATCACCCAAGCCTCACAGAACTCCAGCCCAAGCCCTCTGTGTTCGCCCCACTGCCACCCCTTTTCGGCTCACTTCTGAGCGTGGTCCATGCCAGCAAAATCAGTATTCTTCTGATATATATATTTAATTCCTCAACAAAAATATATATAAAAAAAATACTGGTCAAGGCCTGGAGGCTTTGCTTCCTTACATCAGCCAGTATTTTGGTTCTTTAGCTTGCTTGTTCTTCCAAAGCACTAAAACTAGTTAAAGCAGCAACTCATGGTCAACAGAGGAAGCTGAGTTATAGTAAAGCTAAAGAATCATTCAGTCCAAAATGAAGACCTTGTTCATCAGAGAGGCCTCAGAGAAGCTCAGAAAAAACAACAATGCGTGTTTAAAGGAAAGCGTGTGGTTGTAGGTTGTATGCACGTGTGTATGTGTGTGTGTGTGTGTGTGTGTGTGTGTGTGTGTGTGTATGTATTCACCTACTTTTAAGAGAATCAAGGACATTAATTCTAATATTCTAATATATTAGAATAGTATATATATATATATATATATATATATATATATATATATATATATATATATATATATATATATATATATATATATATATATATATATATATATGTATGCAGTAGCTGTCCAATAAAAATGGCTTTTATTGTAAGTGAGAATTTCAATTGATTTATTCATCATGTAACCTTCATTGGATATAAAGAACTTTTTTTCAAATTATATAGAAAGATGACAAAAACTGAGATGCTTGTCACTGGACTTAAATCCAAAATTGTAAACAGTACAATGGCTCCGAAGTAGAAGCTCTTGAGAATACAGGAGGGCGAAGAGGACCTATTGAGGTGGTGGAGTGTGTTACAGACTAGCTGGAGTTATAACTTACAAACTTCACTGAATATAAAGAACAGCTTTTGGTTTCAAATTATAAAGAAAAATGAAAATCGTCAAAAACTAAGATACATGTCACTGGAGAGCATATATATATATATATATATATAAACATGAAAGTATATACACTACCGCTCAAAAGTTTGGGATCACAGTGAAATGTTCTTGTTTTAATGGAGTATCTTCTTCCTTAACACAACAATGGACTGATGGGTCTCTAAAGAAAGTTGTTTCTTTCTGGTCATTGTGAGTCGCTCAGCAAGCCATCAACTGCTGATCTTCAGATACTAAACTAACCTAGAATGTTGTTCTCCCTTTTATACTCACTTATTAGTAGAATGTTTTTCAGCTGTGCATCACAATTGAGCAAGAGTGTCCTAACAACCAATTAGTCCAATAACATCCTTAACTTGGATTGGACCAGGAGATTTAGACAGAGGACTGAGAATTGCTGATAATAGGACTATATGCAAAATAAGCCTCTATACAAAAAATAGACTTTAATACAAACTACAAACATTTTTATTCTTTAAAAATCATCTGATACACTTACATTAATTGTAAAATGGACAATATTGTTTGTGAATTGCATGAACATTGCATGAAATGAAATTCTTAAGTGATCCTAAACTTTTGAGCGGTAGTGTATATATATATATATATATATATATATATATATATATATATATATATATATATATATATATATATATATATATATATATATATATAAACAACATGATCTGATTTTAAAGAGAAACACAGTACAGTGTTGACACTTTTGAGAATTATTAAAGATGTTTTCATGTACGCTGATGTGGGAGGGGTGTCCATTTTTATTCTACTATATAGGCAGGCATATCTGGGCCCTAAAATTGTTTTCATATTTTTTAAACAGAAAGATTTTTAATGTCTGTTGGTGATAGAATGTCCTCACATGCTGATCGTTATTATGGAGTTCCCCAGGAATCCATCCAGGGTCCTATATTGTTTTCCCTATACAAGCTCCTTCTGGAATGTTTGACTACCTCATAATTTTTCTGCTGATGATACTCAGCTTTATCCCTCCATCAAGCGTAATGATGCTTAAAAATCTGACTGTATATGTTGTAGCTGTTAAAGAATTAATGTTCTACGATGAAATATCCCAGAGGAAGCATGCATGAGAAAACAAAATAGGATCCAGAATGGATTCCTGGGGAACTCCACAATTAAGATCAGCACATTAGGACATCCTATCACCAACAGGCACTAAACCTTTCTGATGAAAACAATTTTAGGGATGTTTCAGATATGCCAGCTATCTTAGGCTCTGAAAATCTTGCTAGTGGTTTAAACAAGGATCTTCGATTTTTGGCCTTAAGAATAAATCACATTGAAATTTTAGATCCCCAATTAAATTTTGTCAAAGGATTTAGAAACTTGTACAAGATTGTTGCTTTCAGTTGAGAAACATTGTTAAAATCAGACAAATGCTTTCCTTTCATGACTGAGAGAATTATTCAGGTTTTCATTTTATGTCATCATTTGGACTATTGCAATGCTTTATTTAAGTGCCTAAGTCTGGACGCTATGATGTGACTTCAGTTAGTTCAAAATGCATTACTCTTGTATGGGCATCCCTTCATTGGCTACATGTAAATTTTAGAGTGTGTTGCATGGGCATGCACCAAAGTACCATACTGTGCAAAAGTTTTAGGCACCTTGAAACAATATTACATTTAAAAAAAAGCAATTATTCTATTTTTTACTATTATTCTAACAGTACTAATACAGTAAGTAGTGTTTTTCCATACGTCAGTGTGTTTATTTAACCCTTTCCAAGCTTCTCCTTGTGTAAACAACCCAGTATTATTTACAGTTCTCATCTAATACCTGCTTTGACTGCTCAGTACTTCATTAAGCTAAATCAAGATTGCTGCTGAAGGAAGTGAATACATTCATATAATGTCAGCGGCGTCCAGGAGAAATCTGGAACTACACTTTGTTCTTCAAACTAGAGCTCAAGATATGATCTACTTCTTTCACAATAAGATATTCATGTTACTTGTATTATATTTATGAATATTTATATATGTTCTAATCATATCTGGTGTTCTTACTGGTGAACATACAGTCAGTGCTGAGAGTTAAAACAATCAGCCTTGGTGCCTCAGACTTCAGCACAGTGGTGTATATCTCTGATATGTTGTTGCCTTATTCAAATGCTAGGACACTAAGGTCCTCTAGTCAGGGGATCGTTGAAGGCCCAAGGACAAAGGGGAAGCGGGAGGGAGATTACAGTTCCTGCTCCTACACTGTGGAACAGCCTGTCCTTGGACGTTAGACTCGCTGAGTCAAAGGACTTTTATGTCTTGGCTTTCGAGGCTGGTTTATAGGCGGTTGCTGTTTTATGCTCGTGTCTTTATGTGGTCTTGTGTGTTCTTTTTGTTTCTTATCTGTATGACTTATTATCGTATGGTACCTTGTAGATTTGCTTGAAAAGATGGTGTGGAAATAAAAGTTTACTTACTTATACTTAAGCGACCTTTTACATTAGTCTGCCAGCCATGCCAGCATTGCTTAGATGCTCATCCAGCAGAAAACTTCACCTTCCTTAAGACATTCTCATATATAAAATTTAAATATAATATATATATAAATATAATTATTTACTGTGACTTTATAGGAAACAGTGGGGAACCATTATGGCCCCCTCATATATGTGTGTGTTTGTGTGTGTGTGTGTGTGTGTGTGTGTGTGTGTGTGTGTGTGTTAAGAATATTTTAGGCCCTCTGAGGAGGCCATGATGGTTCCCCACAGTTTCCTATAAAGTATATATATATGTATATATACATAAATATATATATAATTTTATTTTATCTACTTACAGTTTGACAATCAACATCTAAACAATTAAAAAAATATAGAAAAATAAATTATTCAGACGTGTCTATTTAATCTGTGTTGGAGCGTGAGGGGTTAAGTGGAAGCCTGTGAGTCTATGTCTCCCCCTATAAGGACTGTGATGCCTCCGAATGTTTGTGATTGGTGGTCCCGCTGTTCATGTACAGAGGGGGCCAGGCAGTTGTAATTCAGCGCCATACCAATTTCAAACAGTAAAACTGACCAATCATATCTTCCCTCTAAGTGGGCGGGACTTAACTGTATGATCATTTCCGCCCGCTGTGGTGTCGCTAGCCGGAGAAACAGCTAGCTAGCGCAAGGCTACCACCACTAGCTAGTTTGCTGAGTCACGATGGAAGCCCCTGAAAACTCGAGCTCAAATGTTTCTCTCGCGCAGAGAGAGCAGTCGACGGTACTGCACTTCACACACGAAGAAAAATATCAACTCACGAGAGTAAATAAAGCATTAAATGAGGTAAAAAGACAGCTTGAGTGTGTTTTTGATCGATTATTTATAAGGAGGAAACTTATTTTGATTAAGAAGTTGTCTATGTTGTACAGATGTTATTGTTTGTTGCATTTCTGTTGTTTCATTTTTTCTTTCTTGACTTGCAGTTTATCAGGAGAAGACAGTGGCTGGGGGAGAGGGCCGAGGCTTAAGGGTCACGATTCGCTACTGCAGTAACGTGCGAAAGGAAGTGAGCATGGTGGACTGCTCTAGGTTATAGCCTAGGTGTTGCAACTTCTGGTAACTGGTGCTCTCATGCTAATTAAACTCCAAAACTCTTTATGACATGTTTTAAAAGATGAGTACCCAAACCACCAAGTATCCATCTCCCCAAGAGAGCACCTACCTGCCAGACTACTCCCATTTATATGTTTAAATCTCTTTCTTTTAAACATTTGTATATTTCTTATTTCTTTTAACTGATTTATTTGAATGCTTTGTTTATTTCTTTATTTCTGTAAAGCACTTTGAGTTTCCACTGTGTTTGAAAGGTGCTATAGAAATAAACTTGGCTTGCCTTCCATTTGTTAAAGGTTTAAAGAATGTTTCTAGTGTCTTTTAGAAACGAGGCCTGTTGTAACTTCTTTTCTTGCTGTCAGAGTGAGGACAGAGAGCAGTTTAGAGTAGAAGCTTTATTCTTAAGTATCGTGGTACAGACGTTCTAGGAGGAGATCTCATGGTTTAACATGATTTTAGCAACTGCAACTGTCTTATAGGCCTGCCTCTATGTTCTATCTGGCCCATGTGATCCATCTGTGATCATCTAAACGTTATCTCTGGGTTTGGGGCAGCCTTCCTAAATGATGGGATTTACTGGACCATAAACTTCTGACAATCTCTGTAGCTTTCAGTACAAACCCTATCTGTACAAACAAGCCTTTAACAGACACCATAGTACGCTCATTTGCTCTGATGCAGGTTTACATACTTTGAACATTCTGGGCAGCAGCTTCATGAGGAGCCACATGAGCTGCTTCTCTAACAGGACTGAAGAAGATAGTGTAGATGCTGAGATCTTGTTCTAAACAGTTTTGGGGGTTTTATGTATATTTAAAAATATACATATTATCTTTTATATTGAAATGTACAGTAAAATATTCATCAGAATGTCTCTATAATGAGAAATTATGTGTGTCTAAACTTTTGACTGGTAGTGTAATAGAACTGAAATACACAGTATAGTTATAAAGTACAGAACTAATAACGAGGTAAATGAAATAATTAATTACATGTATCAGGTATTTTTGCATTAGAGACTGAATTTACAGCTTTTATTGCATTAAATTTCATCACTGCTGTTCTTTAAAAGGTTGAAGCAGATGGTAAAAATCTCAAGGACACATTTTTCTTGCGCAACACAAAAAATAACTTCAAATTCCAACCATAATACAATATCTCAAACAAAATTACTTGCAAACACAGATGTAGTGTGGACCGGCTGTTGCATAAGAGCTTTGCATAAATATAAAAAAAATATTAAAAATATGCATTGTCTGTGCATATTACATTAAGTTTAAGTTTAAATGTACAGAAAACTTAAACTTCTTACTTAAACTATATATATATATATATATAAACTATATATCTTCTATATTTCAGTTCTATTACACTACCAGTGAAAAGTTTCAACACATACACACACACACACACACACACACATACACACATTAAACATTACATCAAATACACTATATAATATAACTATATTATATATTATATATTATATATATAACTAGTTATATTATATAATGTATATGATATAATGTTTCACATTACACACACATTTCACTTTCACATAAATAAATAAATAAATAAATAAATAAATAAATAAATAAATAAATAAAAGTTCAGTTTTGAGGTTGTTTTTGGGCTGATCTAGTGTACACAAGCATTTATTGAAGTTCTTTGTGGACTAATATCTCCAGTTGTAGTGTTTTCGAGAGATATATAAATATTCAGTTAGGTGTGTTTAATCTTTTGACAGGTAGTGTATATGGTGTAATAGCACACTCACATTAATAAATAAATAAATAAATAAATAAATAAATAAATAAATAAATAAATAAATAAATAAATAAAAGGTTGTTTTAAATTGGATTTAAACGTAGATCATTACGTAGGTCCTATAGTTTAGTTTTGGCTTTCCTACAAAATCAGAACAGTCTGTTATGGAATATGTACCAAATCAAGCCCACACTTCAGACAAACACAGCGAGTGTGTAAAAGTGTAAAAGTCGTATTCTGACTATATCTCCTGTTCTACTGCACAGCAGTATGAATTGCTTGTGGTTGTTTGTGGACTAATATCTCCAGTTCTAGTGTTTTCTGGAGATATATACATTTTCAGTTAGGTGTGGTTCAATCTTTTGACGAGTAGTGTATATGATGTAATGTTAAACCAAATAACATAAAGTCACATTTAATTACATAGCACATTCACATAAATAAATGACTACATAAATAAATAATTAAAAGGTTTTTTAAAATGGATTTAAACGTGGATCATTTCATAGGTCCTATGGTTTAGTTTTGGCTTTCCTACAAAGTCAGAACAGTGTGTTATTGAAAATGTACCAAATCAAGCCCACACTTCAGACAAATACAGCGAGAAATCTAAGTGTGGAAGTCGTATTCTGACTATATTTCCTGTTCTACTGTACAGTAGTGTATATTGTTTGTGGTTGTTTATGGACTAATATCTCCAGTTCTAGTGTATTGCATCCTTCATTGAGGTTGTTTATGGGCTGATCTCTTCTAGTGTACACAAGCATTTATTAAAGTTGTTTGTGGACTAATACTGTATCTCCAGTTCTAGTGTTTTCTGGAGATATAAAACACTGTGTTCAATCTTTTGACAGGTAGTGTATATGATGTAATAGCACACTCACATAAATAAATAAATAAATAAATAAATAAATAAATAAATAAATAAATAAATAAAAGGTTTTTTTTTTTTAATTGGATTTAAACATGGATCATTTTGTAGGTCCTATAGTTTAGTTCTGGCTTTCCTACAAAATCAGAACAGTCTGTTATGGAATATGTACCAAATCAAGCCCACACTTCAGACAAACACAGCAAGAAATCTATATTGTATGTAGTGTATATTGGTGTATATAGTGTATATTGGTTGGTTGTGGTCTAATACCTCCAGTTCTAGTGTATTGCATTCTTTATTGAGGTTATTTATGGGCTGATCTCTTCCAGTGTACATGAGCATTTACTGAAGTTGTTTGTGGATTAATATCTCCAGTTCTAGTGTTTTCTAGAGATATATAAATATTCAGTTAGGTGTGGTTCAATCTTTTGACAGGTAGTGTATATGATGTAATGTTAAACCAAATAACATAGTCACCTTTAATTATATAGCACGTTTGCATAAATAAATAAATAAATAAATAAATAAATAAATAAATAAATAAATAAAAGGTTTTTAAACTGGATTTAAAAGTGGAGTGTTTCACAGGTCCTATAGTCAGAATAGTTTCTTACTGAATATGTACCAAATCAAATCCACAATTCAGACAAACACACAGCGAGAAATCTAAACCTGAAGTGTGGAAGTCGTATTGTGGAGTTAGGATGCGCTAACATCTAAAGAGAACCTGTGAAGAAGAAGAAGAAGACCTGAGTAATCGTGACCTCTGGAACTTCAAGAGTTTGAAGCTAAAGCACTAGTGATCCCTGAAAAGTTGCTTATGTTTTCATCACCTTTTCAAGTCATGACACCTCCAACCTCACTCTCTCTCTCTCTCCCTCTCTCTCACTCTCTCTCTCTCTCTCTCTCTCACTCCCTCTCTCTCCGCCTGTCTGTTTCCATCATGGTGGCTGCCGGAGATGCAGACTTTCTCCCGGCACAATGCAATCACTTATGGTAATGATCTTTTTTTAAAGCGGCAGCCATGCTAGCAGAAAATCCTCTGCGCTTTAAATTCATCATACAGCGTGCATATTTAAGCCTTTGCCAGGTGTTGACTCGGGAAGAAGGCTGTTATGCTAATGGCTCTGTGTTCTGCATGGCTTGCTTTAGGGAGCGGCTGGAATTTAAAGCGCCAGCGTCGGGCGCAGAGGAGATGACTTCCCTCCGCCATCCATCGCTCCGCACGCCATGCCGCTCAACGATTTCCCGTCTGCCTTTTTTCATCCATCGCTAATATACTGACAATATCACTTAGGCAAATCGCAGCCCGGCTCGCTGCAAGCTGGCTTCCTGGACCACTGCAGGAACGTCGCTGGAGCTCCATCATGGCCTGGTCAAATAATGGCAATGGAGTCGTTTCCTTTGTCACTGTAACACCTGCTCAGCAATACAGCCCAGCAGGCCCGACCTGCCCTGCACAGGATGCTAAGTGGAACAGCTGTAGATGTCGTTTAGCGCTGGCTTGCCATTATTTGAATCCATATTTGGAACGTGCATCATGTCGTTCTTGGCCTGGCAGCTTAGAGGAAATTCCATGCTGTCCTCAGAACGTGACTTGTGGCTGGTGCTGGATTTGTCTTGGAAAACTAGACATAATGGCGTAAATAGCATGTTCCAGTCTGATCCAGTTCAAATCCACATCCATCAATTTACTGGGCATATTTGCAGAATAAGTACATCTTCTGCTTTGTTTGCTCTGGTCTTCAGTACATTTCTATCCACCATCCTACCTGGTGTTGTTTTTTTCAATGTATTTATTAAATAATGCATACTAGTTTACATTTTATTTTCAGTGGGTATATGAGTGTTGTTTGTGGAATAATATCTTAAATTAGTCTATTATTTGACTATTTAAGGAAGCTGTTTCTTGACTATATCGTATATTGTATAGGAGAGACATATGGGCTTGTTTGTGGTTGTTGATGGACTAATACCTCCAGTTACAGTGTATAGCATAGATACTGAGGATGTCGATGGACTCATATCTTAAATTCTAGCGTTATGCATTTTTGCTGAGTTTGTTTATGGACTAATATCTCCAATTCTAGTGTATAGCATGTATAATGAGGATGTTGATGGACTAATAACTCAAATTCTACTGTGTAGCATGGTAGCGATATTAGTTGTTTATGGACCATTTTTCTCCAATTCTATCATATAACATGTTTACTGAGGTTGTTGATGGACTAATATCTCCAATTCCATTGTATAGCATGTATAATGAGGATGTTGATGGACTAATGTCTCAAATTCTAGCGTATTGCATTTTTGCTGAGTCTGTTAATGGACTATTAACTCAAATTCCAATGTGTAGCATGTTTACTGTTGATGGACTAATATTCCCAGTCTTAGTGTATAGGGTGTTTACTGAGTTTGTTAATGGACTAATATCTCCAATTCCAGTGTATAGGGTGTTTACTGAGGTTGTTAATGGACTAATATCTCCAATTCCAGTGTATAGGGTGTTTACTGAGGTTGTTGATGGACTAATATCTCCAATTCCAGTGTATAGGGTGTTTACTAAGGTTGTTGATGGACTAATATTGCCAGTCCTAGTGCATATGATGTTTACTGAGGTTGTTGATGGACTAATATCTCTAATTCCAGTGTATAGCATGTTTACTGAGTTTGTTGATGGACTAATATTGCCAATCCTAGTGCATTGGATGTTTATTGATGTTGTTTGTGGACTAATATCTTTTGTTCTAGTGTAAAACATGTTTACTGTGGTTGTTGATGGACTAATATATCCAATTCTAATGTATTAGAAGATATATTTAGGTTTGTTCAAAGACTAATAAAGTAAACCGTAATACATTAGAGTATTTACTTAGGTTGCTGTTTATATTGTATTGCAATATGTATTGCATTGTTTATGTACTACTTTTTTAATGTTTATGTTAATGTTTACTGTTGTTTATGTACTGCTGTTTTACTGTTTTATTCTAGTATGTTGGAGTTTTGTAATGAGGTTGTTAATGGACTATTATTTCTTAATGCTGTCTATAAGAGTATTTATTGAAGTTGTTTTTTGATGAATGTGAGGTTACTTATGGGCTAATATCTTCACTGCATATTATTATTATTATTATTATTATTATTATTATTATTATTATTATTTGAAGGTCTAATAAACTCTAAAAATCTAATGAATTGTAAAGAAATTGTTTTACTGTTCAGGCTTTGAAGGGTTAAAGTGGTTAATGGATTAATATTTCCTATTCCAGTGTAAAAGAATGCTCATTAAACTGGGTCCAGTGCAGGTCTGGTCACCAGTTTCCTCACAGGCACATTGTGACATAAAACTGACCTCTTCACCAAGTTCAGGAATAAGACATGGGTGGGCTCTGCATTGTCTCCTTACTGGAGATATGACTTTATGATAAGTAGATAAGCTCCAATCTGCCCAATGGCAACAGCCCACTACTAAAAAAGTCACACTCTTGTAGATCTTAAGGGGAAAAAATGAAATAAACGTGAAAAAATACATGACAACTGCTCTACAAATCAGCTTGTCGTGTCTAATATTGCTTATTCCGATGTTTACTGAGATTATTTTTGGACTAATATCTCCTATCCTAGTGTTAATTGAACGCTGTTTCTGGAATAAAGATGTTTAATGCGACGCAACTGTCAAAACTGACAGTCTAATATCACAAAGCACGGCACTGGGCAGAAATAGAAAGACTCTAAAGTAGATTTCAGAAGAACGTTTTACTTTTGTTCCTTCAACCATCTGCATTTCACACCCCGCCATTCTCATAACATACTGGCATTTACATTTCTCTCCTTCTTTTTTTCTCTTTTTTTCTTTCAGCAAACAAATATGATCTTACTGTTCGGTACACTTGCCGTAGAGGTAAACAAGCTCTGGAAATAATCCAGTCTCTCATACGCCCATATTGCTTCGACTGTGCTGCAAGAAAGGAACAAAGTTGAGACGTGTAAACGGTGATGATTCACTGAATCTAAGAGCTTCTAAATCCCAACATTTCCTTTACGTTTGAAGTCTACAGATTTTACCTCTGCTCACTGAAATCCAACTGAAGACCATTGATCAAGTTATTTAACCCCCTTGCACTTTTTCCAACCCTTACTTGGCTCATCATATTACAATAAAGGAGAACTTCGCTGTCGACCAGCTCATTGTACCTAGCATGGTGTCTCCTAGACAATGTATGAATGTATTCAGTTCCTTCAGCAGCAATCTTGATTTAGCTTAATGAAGTACTGAGCAGTCAAAGCAGGTATTAGATGAGAACTGTAAATAATACTGGGTTGTTTCCACAAGGAGAAGCTTGGAAAGGGTTAAATAAACACACTGACGTATGTAAAAGCACTACAGGGTGAGTCAAAAGTCTCAGGACACCCTTTTATTTCAGAAACGAAAGAGAAAATGATGTATCTGAATAATAATAATAAGTAATAATAATAAGTAAGCGCCTAGCCTCCGCTAGCTTCAGCTATTGTTGCTCCGCTAGCACTAGCCTAGTTGGTGGATAAATATGCAGTGTTTATGCAATGTGAATATCTCTATATATGCTTTGTAATAAGAGCTGACATGCAAAACTTTAAAAGAGAAAGTTCATAGACAAGAGATTTTTATTTTTTAAATGCTGTTGGAATAAAACCGGGTATCTTTAAACTGATAATTTTACAGGAGAAAAAACAAAAAACAAGCTGAGACACAAGGTTTTGTTCTGATGGGTCTTTGTACATGACTGTACATAATACTAACAATGGAAAACCTATATAACATTAGTATACAAAACAATTTACTAGCATCACAGATTTAATATAAACTCTATATAGTGCTCATCAAATGCAATGTAGAGTGGTTGGGAGGCGGGTTGGGGGGTTGGTAGAGGGGTTGATGGGGGGGCAGGGTAGTGAACTGTCAGAATAAAAAGCTGTAAAATGTCTTTTTAAAGCACATGCAGCCTTTGCTGTCATATCCCATAAAGCTCAAAGTCAACCGGGCAATAATTTGCTGTGTTATTAAAAATGTGCCTCAATTTCACAATGAAATGATGAATTTATAGCTTCATAGAGAATGATGTACATTCAGTACTGTGCTTTAGTTTTAGGCACTTAAGGACATTATTATACATAAAAATCTTTTATTTTGCTCAGCAGACCATTTTCTTCGATATTCTAACAGTATTAGTACAGTAAGTAGAGCTTTTCCATATGTCACTGTGTTTATTTAACCCTTTCCAAGCTTCTCCTAAACAACCCAGTATTATTTACAGTTCTCATCTAATACCTGCTTTGACTGCTCAGTATTTCATTAAGCTAAATCAAGATTTGCTGCTGAAGGAACTGAACACATTCATACAATGTCTGGGGCGTCCAGGAGAAATCTGGAACTACACTTCTTCAAACTGAAGCTCAAGATATGATCTAATTCTCTCACAATAAGATATTTATGTTACTTTGTATTGTATGTATGATTATTTACATCTGTTCTAATCAGATCTGGTGGTGAACATACACTTATTGGCAATCAGATCAGATATATTCCTGAATAAATAAGTTTTTTTCTTCTTTTGGCCAAAGAAAGGAAGATAGGAAGAAAGGAACTGGACATCTGATTATGAATTAGGGGCCAGTCTGCTGGAGATGTTAAATATGCTCGCTGTGGATGGCAGAGAAACGCTCAGTGGTTTAAAGTCTCAGACAGATCAAATATGCATAATGTGTGAAGAGGAGGTCAGAGATGAGGAGGGCGAGAGAGAAAGAGAGAGAGATAGAGAGAGAGATAAAGATGCAAAAAGAGAGAGACAGAATTCTCAGGGCTTTATCTTCAGTATATATAATCAACTTAAACACAAACACTCATATACATACATGTGCATAATAATTATCTTTCTCCAGAAACAGACAGACTGAGGACTCATTCCTCTGAATTCTAATGACGTGCTACATAATCTCATCTACATATGAGCTGAAATAGGTCACATTCTAATTTGACCCAGTAACCGTCATTGTATGAACACTTTAAGTCATTGTGTGCATGTAGAGTGTTTACTGTACTTCACATGTGAACAACGTGAGCACTCATTTATGGAAATAATCTCTCAAACTCAACGTACGAGGCTGTGAATGTGTTTGAGACTGCACACATCAGTATACATAAACTTCTCATACACACCCACTGAGTACTTTGCCTACATTATTATATAGAAGCTCCACTTACAGACTGTAGTTCATCTGATTCTCTGTATACTTTATTACACTGTTCTTTAATGATCAGGACCACCACAGGACCACCACAGGGTCTACATTTGGGTGGTGGGTCATTCTCAGCACTGCAGTGACACTGAGATGGTGGTGGTATGTTAGTGTGTGCTGTGCCTATGTGAGTGGATCAGACACAACAGTGCTGCTGGTGTGTTTAAACACTGTGTCCACTCACTGTCCACTCTATAAGACACTCCTACTACTTGTTGGTCCACCTTGTAGATGTAAAGTCAGAGACAGTAGCTCATCTGCTGCTGCACAGTTTGTGTTCCTCTAGTTCTTCATCAGTGGACACAGGACGACGCTCACAGGACACAGTCTCACAGATGAGTCTGTAGGTGTAAGGTGTAGATGGTCTATATGGTCAGTGGAGCTGACACTATATATATATATATATATATATATATATATATATATATATATATATATATATATATATATATATATATATATATATATATATATATATATATGCCTTTTTGGCTTGTTTGTC
Organism: Megaleporinus macrocephalus; assembly: GCA_021613375.1. Lineage (NCBI taxonomy): Eukaryota > Metazoa > Chordata > Actinopteri > Characiformes > Anostomidae > Megaleporinus > Megaleporinus macrocephalus. Next base: position 41,542,163 of record CM038713.1, read on the forward strand.
AAATAGTTTAAGTAACTGAAAGTATTTGGTTGTCACCTCATTATCACTCCATCAATCATGCACTAACACACTCCCACAGCACTATCCTGCATCATCAATGTGTTTGTGTGTGTGTGTGTGTGTGTGTGAGTGTGAGTGAGATAGCATGATATATTAATCCTGTTGCAGCTTCTCCGCTCTCTCTCTCTCTGTCTCTCTCTCTCTCTGTCTCTCTCTCTCTCTCTGTCTCTCTCTCTCTCTGTCTCTCTCTCTCTCTCTTTCTCTCTCTCTCTCTTTCACTATGTCACTTTACCCAAAATGTATTTATTAACTGTAAACACAGAAACACAGTAAGACATATAACGGACTTCCCGGTGGTTACAGAATAAAGAAACTCCACTGTTTTCCAAAGACCCCCCCCCCTCAGAAAACACCTCACCACAGCCGGTCCACACTACATCTGTGTTTGTAAGTAATTTAGTTTGAGATATTGTGTTATGGTTGGAATTTGAAGTGTTATTTTTGTGTGTATCTTGTTTTGTAAAAGAAAAAAGTGTCCTTGAGATTTTTGCCATCTACTTCAACCTTTTTAAGAACAGCAGTGATGAAATTCAATGCAATACAAGTTGTAAATGCAGACTTTAATGTAAAAATACCTGATACACGTAATTAATTACATAATTTACCCCATTAGGCAGCACGGTGGTGTAGTGGTTAGTACGGTGGTGTAGTGGTTAGTACGGTGGTGTAGTGGTTAGTACGGTGGTGTAGTGTTTAGTATAGTGGTGTAGTGGTTAGTACGGTGGTGTAGTGGTTAGTATGGTGGTGTAGTGGTTAGTACGGTGGTGTAGTGTTTAGTATAGTGGTGTAGTGGTTAGTACGGTGGTGTAGTGATTAGTACGGTGGTGTAGTGGTTAGTATGGTGGTGTAGTGGTTAGTACGGTGGTGTAGTGGTTAGTACGGTGGTGTAGTGGTTAGTATGGTGGTGTAGTGTTAAGTATGGTGGTGTAGTGGTTAGTATGGTGGTGTAGTGGTTAGTATGATGGTGTAGTGGTTAGTACGGTGGTGTAGTGGTCAGTATGGTGGTGTAGTGGTTAGTATGGTGGTGTAGTGGTTAGTACGGTGGTGTAGTGGTTAGTACGGTGGTGTAGTGGTTAGTACGGTGGTGTAGTGGTTAGTATGATGGTGTCGTGGTTAGTACGGTGGTGTAGTAGTTAGTATGGTGGTGTAGTGGTTAGTATGGTGGTGTGGTGGTTAGTATGGTGGTGTAGTGGTTAGTATGGTGGTGTAGTGGTTAGTGTGGTGGTGTAGTGGTTAGTATGGTGGTGTAGTGGTTAATACGGTGGTGTAGTGGTTAGTATAGTGGTGTAGTGGTTAGTATGGTGGTGTAGTAGTTAGTATGGTGGTGTAGTAGTTAGTATGGTGGTGTAGTGGTTAGTATGGTGGTGTGGTGGTTAGTATGGTGGTGTAGTGGTTAGTATGGTGGTGTAGTGGTTAGTGTGGTGGTGTAGTGGTCAGTATGGTGGTGTAGTGGTCAGTATGGTGGTGTAGTGGTCAGTATGGTGGTTTAGTGGTTAGTATGGTGGTGTAGTGGTTAGTATAGTGGTGTAGTGGTCATTATGGTGGTGTAGTGGTCAGCACTGTCTCCTCACAGTAAGATGATCTGGGTGGGATTCCCGGTCCGGGTGGTTCTGTGTGGAGTGTGTATGTTCTCTCTGTGTTTGAGTGGGTTCCTCCAGGTACTCTGGTTTCCTCCCACAGTCCAAACACATGCATGTTATGTTGACCCTCACTCTAAACTGCCTGTAGGTGTGAGTGTGTGTTGACCATGCCATGGACAGGCGAGCTCCGCCTTTGCCCTTTGGGTTTGACAGTTTTCATAGTTTTGATCTCTTCACAATTATTCACTTATATTATTACACCATGTAAATGTTTGGGCACCCAGGAGATTTGAGCTCTCACACTACTTTTACCAAGATCTCAGACTTTAATTAGCTTGTTACGGTTTGTTCACCGTCATTGTTAGGAAGGACCAGCTGTAGCTAATTTCAAAGTTTTATAAATACTCCTTATGACTCCTTTAAAAGTTTATAACAACAATTAGCAGCCATTGGATCCTTAAAGCAGCTGAAACACCTTAGTGTCACTGCTGGACTGAGAATAATCCACTAACCAAAACTATCCAGACAGCAGTGTCCTGTGGGCGGCGTCCTGTGTCCACTGATGAAGGACTAGAGGAACACAAACTGTGCAGCAGCAGATGAGCTACTGTCTCTGACTTTACATCTACAAGGTGGACCAGCAAGTAGTAGGAGTGTCTAACAGAGTGGACAGTGAGTGGACACAGTGTTTAAACACTCCAGCAGCACTGCTGTGTCTGATCCACTCACACCAGCACAACACACACTAACACACCACCACCACGTCAGGGTCACTGCATTGCTGATAATGATACACCACCGTAATAGTACCTGCTCTGTGGTGGTGCTGTGGAGGTCCTGACCATTGAAGGACAGTGTAACAGAGTATATAGAGAATGAGATGAACTGCAGTCTGTTAGTGTAGCTCCTATAGCTTATATAATAAACAAGGCTGAAGTACTAATAAGGTCAGTGTTCAGAAATTACTAACACTGCTCACATTCAGCTTCAGAGTGTCTGGATCAGAGCTGACTGCATTAATCTGCCCTCCACGCGTTTCTCGACTACAAAAAAGGACGTTTTTCAACATAAAACCTGCGTCTCTTCCTCCCCGGCAGTAACAGCAGATTCATCAGATCTGAGATAAATCTGTTATTATAAACAGAGAAGTAAATACTCAAACTTACAAACATATCATAAAACACTGTAAATAACAATGAAACGAATGAAAAAGATATATATATATAAATATAAGTCCCTCTATCTCTTTCTGACTTTATCTTCCTCCCACTCTTTTCTATCTTATAATAAATAGGTTAATCAGTGGAGGAGGGACAGAGGAGAGAGGGAGAAAATGAAGGAGAAAGAAGGGAGAAAGAAAGAGAGTGGCAGCAGGTAGAGTGAGGAAAAAAGGAGGTGGAATAAGCAGAGTGAGATAGCAGGACAGATGGAGCAATGAAGAAAAGTAAGGAAAAAGACAGACAGAAGGAAAAAGAGAGAGAAGAATAGAGGGAGATAGAGAGACAGAAGGAGAGAGATAGTAAAGGATACTGGGGAGAGAGACAGGTGTATACAGAGAGAAAGAGAAAGATACAGGGAGAGAGAGATAGAGAGAGAGAGAGAGGAGATATGGGGAGAGAGAAGGATACAGGGAGAGAGAGATAGAGAGATAGAGGAGATATTGGGAGAGAGAAGGATACAGGGAGAGAGAGATAGAGAGAGAGAGGAGATATGGGGAGAGAGAAGGATACAGGGAGAGAGAGATAGAGAGAGAGAGAGGAGATATGGGGAGAGAGAAGGATACAGGGAGAGAGAGATATAGAGAGAGAGGAGATATGGGGAGAGAGAAGGATACAGGGAGAGAGAGATATAGAGAGAGAGGAGATATGGGGAGAGAGAAGGATACAGGGAGAGAGAGAGAGGAGATATGGGGAGAGAGAAGGATACAGGGAGAGAGAGAGAGAGAGAGAGAGAGAGAGAGAGAGAGGAGATATGGGGAGAGAGAAGGATACAGGGAGAGAGAGAGAGAGAGAGAGAGAGAGAGAGAGAGGAGATATGGGGAGAGAGAAGGATACAGGGAGAGAGAGAGAGAGAGAGAGAGAGGAGATATGGGGAGAGAGAAGGATACAGGGAGAGAGATAGAGAGAGAGTGGAGATATGGGGAGAGAAGGATACAGAGAGAGAGATAGAGAGAGAGAGAGGAGATATGGGTAGAGAGAAGGATACAGGGAGAGAGAGATAAAGAGAGAGAGGAGATATGGGGAGAGAGAAGGATACAGGGAGAGAGAGAAGAAAAGAGAGAGAGGAGATATGGGGAGAGAGAAGGATACAGGGGGAGAGACAGGTGTATATCGGGAGAAAGAAAGATACAGAGAGAGAGAAAGAGAGAAGGATACACAGGGAGAGAGAGAGAGGGATACAGGAGAGAGAGAAGAATACTGGAGGAGAGAAACAGGTGTATAGAGGGAGAAAGAGAAAGATACAGGGAAAGAGAGAGAGAGAGAGAGAGAGAGAATGATACAAGGGGAGAAAGAGAGAAAATGATACAGAGGGGAGAAAGAGAGAGAGAATGATACAGGTGGAGAGAAAGAGAGAGAGAGAGAGAGAGAGAGAGAGAGAGAGAGAGAGAGATAGTATGAGGGTAACGGTCAGCTCTACCGACCAAATACAGTATGAATCACACAGAGACAAGAAAAGGTCACAGACTCAGGCTGTTGCAAGTAACATGACTGCAGGGTCTCTCTCTCTCTCTCTCCCTCTCTCTCTCTCTCTCTCTCTCTATCTCTCTTTCCATCTCTTCCTCTCTGTCACTCCCTGCTTCTGTGTCACACACAAACTTGTTTTTATACGCTGCCAATCCTGGGGGTCTCATGCGTGGCCCATCCATATTATAGACGAGGCACTGATTCAGTACCAGGTACCAGTATCAGGACAATATCAGCAGAAGTGCTGGATCAGAGATCAGAGGGAAAACAATGACTCAGATTGAGTCCTAAAACAGAACTCACTCCCTCTCTCTGTGTGATGTGATGTTATAGCTGTGTAGTCCCTCCGGAGGGGGTTTATAGTGTTTAGGTAGTTTGAACATGATGACCTACTTTTTAGATGAAGTGCTTGAGTATCAGATCAGTACAGAGAAGAAACCAGTGATGTGGAATCTGTAGCATTTCTTTTTTCATATGTACAACTAATTTACCGACACCTCAACATCTAAATACTGTATAATAATAAGTGTTTCCACTCTTTACCTTTATTGCATCTTCCATTCTGTTCAGGAGATTCACTTCTGGATCAGTCTTAGAAGTTGGTTCAGCATCTTCTGCTTCCTTCCATCCAAACACCCCAGTGATGTTGAGGTTCTGGACTGGTCAGTCCATTGTTCTGAGAACTGCAGCAGCTTCTTTGTTTGCTGTGCCTGTATCTCCTTTTCTCAGTGAGGAGCTTCTTGAACACCTACACATCCTTTCAGATCCTTATAGTTTAGATGTCTTCTCACAGTGGAAGGATGGACAGCAAGTCCAGTGGATGTTTATCTGATGGGGGGCGATTTTAGTTATCTACCAGGTCTTCCTTGAGCTTTTTAGGAATTTCATTTTCGTAAATAACTCAGACTTAATGGCCAGTTTGATGGAAAATTATTGCCTTAATATAAAATACTGAACCTTAAGACACCAGTATGAATCTATTTTTCTTATACGTCTAAAAAATAACCAGTCTGATTTAGTCACTGTATGTTTAAACCTGATATATGCCAGAAAATAATATTTAAATGATATCTACAAACAATGGTAACTATTAGACACTGGTGGTGCTCTGGTAGCACTACCACCGCCATGCTTCACTGTTGTTATGATGTTCTTATGTGGCATTAGCTCTATGGCAGGTGTAATGGTATCCATATCTTCTATAAAATGCTCCAACATTGACTCTGCAGCCCATAGAATATTATAAATATTTTTGTCTAATGTGAGACTTTAATATTTATATTAATATTTTTGGTCAGCAATGATTTGTAGCTCTCCCATGGATGCCATTTTCGCCCAGCATCTTTCAGATGGTGTAAACATGTGCACCGACTTTAACTGAGACGAGTCAGGTCTGCAGATGTTCATTTAGGTTCTTGTGTGACCTCCCAGATGAGTCATCAATGCTATCCTTGTGAACATTTGATAGACTGGTCCCTTCTGGGACGGTTCATCCCAGTTCCAGGTTTTCTCTATTTATGGAAAACAGCTCTCACTGTGGTTCACTGAAGGCCCAGAGCCTTAGCAATGACTAGACTGTGGATTTCGGTGACTTGGTTGGACATCTGTATTTGAATCTCTTTAGAAGGCAAGGCAAGTTTATTAGTATAGCACCTTTCATACACAGAGGCAACTCATAGTGCTTTACATAAAGAAAGAAATAAGAAACAAAGCATTAAAATGAATCAGTTAAAGAAATAAGAAATTTACAAATGTTTAAAAGATATAACATAAAAGATGAGGAATGAGGTTTAAAAGTGCTGTTGGACTGTTTGAAAAATAAAGAAGGAGGTTTAAGAATGAACAGTTCAGTAAGAGTTCAGTTAGAGTTTTAAACTGAGCTGCTCAAACAGGAATGTTTTCAGTCTGGATTTAAATGTGTCCAGTGTTGGGGCTCTTCTAACACTCTAGCTCAACTGATTCCATTTAATAGCAGCATAGTAACTAAATGCTGCTTCCCCATGCTTAGTCTTTAGTCTTAAGGACTAGCTGACTACTTCCTAACCATCTAAGAGTTCTGCTTGGCTTATAACGCTGTACTAGATCACATAGATAAGCTGGTCCTATACCATTTAGACATTTACAGAGCAGTTACAGGACATAGAACATGGTATGTGCTGCTGTTTGAGACCTTCTAGCTGCTTCACATTGCCAGACAGGTTCTATTTAAGTGATGTTTAGGTTGAGCAGGTCTGGCAGTGATCATTGTTGGATGTGCTAGTGAAATTGAACCCGGTAGTCAATTGAATTTGGTTAACTGGTTAATTTAGTAACTTAGGGGTAATTACTTTTTACGCAGGGCACTTGGGCTGAACAGCATTTTTCCTTTAATTGGCAAATACTGTTTCACAGCACTGTATATGCACATATGCACAAGGAACCGAATGGTACTATTCGAAACTTTAATAAAATTTATCTAAAACCAAAAGCAAATTGAAACTCTCAAGCCCTCATAGCTGCAATAACGCTCTGGCCTCATTCCCATGGTCCTAATAAACGCTGCGTCCAGACGCACAAACCCATGTCCATTCCTCTCTCATTATGTTGGAGCCTTAAAACGCTGTCATGTGTGACCTTTGCAGACTTCACCCCCGGCTCACACTGCCGAAAATTAATGGACTTATCCTTCTGTGTTACGATGTGCAAACCTTTGCAGATTAATTAGTGTCTAAATCACACTCGGCCTCCGCCGAACAGCTCACCTTAAAGCAGAACACCTATAGAACAAGGAGCTCAGGGCTTCTACATCTCTCCACAAGACACTTCCAGAAAGATCTAACACTGTCGATGACCGACGGCTCTATATTTAAAAAAAAAAAAAAACCTGATCACAAATCCTTTGTTCGCTCTTGTTACATGACATTTACTTGCCAGCCACTTTATCAGAAAGTCTTCCCTTGTAGCACTTTGCTGGCACAGAGCCGGCTCTGAATGGATATTTTGGGAGCGTGGACTGGAAGAGAATGGTCCGCCATGCAAAATATAGTCTGGTTGATGGTGGTTGTGTGATCAGACACTCACATATTACACAGGAATAGATGGAGTACAGTCTATATACTGGATATACATCATCTAGCACTTCTTCTGAAATTAATTCTATTAAAAGAAAGATTATTCCAGCCTTTACTCTTCTGGTAAGGCTTTACACTAGATGTTGGAACACAAGAGCATTAGTGAGGTCAGGTACGGATGTTGAATGATCAGCTCTGCGTCACTAACTCATCCCCAAGGTCCTGGATGGAGCTCCATCATTGCAGAGACAAAAGATCTACTGCTTCACGGCCCTTGGCTGTGTGCAGCTTCTTCAGAGCTTCTGTTGGTCTGACCTTTTCTATAGAGATTATATACACGCTTTTTATATGTGCAATTGGTTCTGCGACATCAAAGCAGAAGGAGACACGGGAGTGCTCTTTTCTTGAAAGACCAGCAGAAGGGCTCACATGCATTGAAACAATATGGAGGTCACCAATAGCCACATGCTATTCACCCCCTGCCAGTGGACTGGAGCCCTGATGCCCTGCCTCAGCTTAGCTGCTGATGACTGACCAAAGCTGGAAGAAGGTGGCCTTCCAGCCATCTCATTTGGCTCTCTCTGTGTTGGTGACCATGCCTAGTCGCAGTAGGGGTATCAGTGAGCCTTTGACTGTGAGCATGATGAGCCATCTGCTAGCAATGGCCGTCCCTGCATTGCAGATCACCAATTACTGGTGCTCCCACACTGAGGTCTTTGACAGTCTCACTGCACCACCTTTGACGTAGCACCTTGTCACATTGGCTTCTTTGTTGGAACTTCCTGTGCTGGTACCGTCATCAAGACTCAATGTGCCATCTTCACCCATGGAGGCTTGAAATGCTGTACCGGTGTTAAAGTAGTTTTCCAGGCTCGTTCTTCTGTTTCAATGCAGACTGCTGAGGACTTCTATCTCACTTCTGGCACCACTGTAGCACTGCCAGTTATATATGGTACATGTCGTACATGTACAGTGTATCTGGAAAGTATTCACAGTGCCTCACTTTGTCCCTACATTTTGTTATGTTACAGTCTTACAGTCTCCCATTCTTCTTTGCAGAACTCCTCAAGCTCCATCAGATTGGATGGGGAACGTTGGTGCACCTTACCTTTGTCCCAGTCTGAGGTCCAGAGCACTCTGGAGCAGGTTTTCTTCAAATATGTCTCTGTACATTGCTGTATTCATCTTTCCCTTGACCTTGAATTGCCGGAAAACAACCCCACAGCATGATGCTGCCACCACCATGCTTCACTGTAGGTACGGTATTGGCCAGGTAATGAGCGATGTCTGGTTTCTTCCAGACATGACGCTTAGCATTCAGGCCAAAGAGTTCAATCTTTGTTTCATCAGACCAGAGAATTTAGTTTCTCATGATCTGAGAGTCCTTCAGGTGCCTTTTGGCAAACTCCAAGTGGGCTGTCTCGTGCCTTCTGTCTGGCCGCTCAACTATACACGCCTGATTGGTGGAGTGCTGCAGAAATGGTTGTCCTTCTGGAAGACTCTCCTCTTTCCACAAATCAATGCTGAAGCTCTGTTAGAGTGACCCTCAGATTCTTGATCACCCTGACTAAGGCCCATCTACCCCGATCACTCAGAATGGCAGGGCAGCCAGCTCTAGGAAGAAGCCTGGTGATTCCAAGCTTCTTCTGAGCTTATTGGGACCTTCAATGCTGCAGAAATGTTTCAGTACCCTTCCCCAGATCTGTGCCTCCATACAATCCTGTCAAGGAGGTCTACAGACAGTTCCTTGGGCTTCATGGCTTGGTTTGTGTTCTGACATGTACTCTCAACTATGGGAGCTTATATAGACAGGTGTGTTTCTTTCAAAATCTTTTCCAGTCAACTGGATTTAGCACAGGTGGGCTCCAATCAAGTTGTGGAAACAGCTAAAGGATGATCAGTGGAAACAGGAGCACCTGAGCTCAATTTTGAGAGTCATGGTAAAGGCTGTGAATACTTATGTATATGTTATATACATTTTTTTCTTTGTCATTATGGGGTATTGTGTGTAGAATGTTGAGAAAAAAAAATTAATTGAATCCATTTTGGAATAAGACTGTAACATAACAACGTGTAGAGAAAGTGAAGAGCTGTGAATACTTTTCTGGATGCACTGTATGTCCCCAAGTGCCAAAAACTTGTGTAGAGTATTGTATATATGCTGAAAGAAAGTGTACAGGTTGTTCCAGTACAAGGCAGCGACTGCACTGCTATTGAATAAACATGAGTAGAATTGGACTTGATTTAACTGTAGGACTTCATTTTTGTTTGTGTGATGATCTGTTTATTAATACAGAGAGGTAGAAGTAACTGACACCGATGTCTACTGTGTTCAGACTTGCACTTTTGCCCTGAACAGCCTCGTCCAGCGCTTTATTAAGAACCATTTCCAATCCTGGCCTTGAGAACATTAGTGCTGTCAGACCTCATTTCTCTGCCCACTATGATATATGTGTCAAATTGGCATATTTGAATGCTGTTTTGCTGTTGGGATGTTTATGGATGGTATGATGGCTGACACTTTCCTCTTAATGAAGTCCTTTTCCTGTCATGATGGATATGTTTTTTTTCCTAGCTGCATTATTGCTGCACACCAGCCAGCAACTGCTTTTCTTCTAAAATGGACTTCTTTTTTTATTTTTTTTTAACCATAAGTCAAGATTGATGGAGAATATGAGGCAGACGTAGGCATGGGCTGTCAGTTATAACGCTCATGCATTCTGGAGCTTATTAATATTCTGACAGATTTAACCACCTTTACCATGGTTACCCCCAGCGGTGCTTGTAAATGCAATTATTCTGCTCCTGTAATGGCTTAAGCAATGTGTGTCTTGAAGAAAGTGTGAACCGTTCTCCTCCTTTTAATGTTTTATTTATATACTACCTCCACTAAAGGTCAATGCACAAAAGCAGCAAAGCACTAAACATGGACAAATGACCATAAATGTCCAGCAACTGCAGCATATTGGCAGTGGTGGGTAGTCAGAGTGGAAAGAATAGTAGGTGATTGTGATGGCCCACTAAGCTCCCCACATGTAACATCAGCATGGCATCAGTCTCACAGTCAGAGCAGACCCTCACCACTCCACCACCCACTACACTCACAGTGCTCAGTCTCACAGTCAGAGCAGACCCTCACCACTCCACCACCCACTACACTCACAGTGTTCAGTCTTACAGTCAGAGCAGACTCTCACCACTCCACCACCCACTACACTCACAGTGCTCAGTCTCACAGTCAGAGCAGACCCTCACAGTGCTCAGTCTCACAGTCAGAGCAGACCCTCACCACTCCACCACCCCCAACACTCACAGTGCTCAGTCTCACAGTCAGAGCAGACCCTTACCACTCCACCACCCACTACACTCACAGTGCTCAGTCTCACAGTCAGAGCAGACCCTCACCACTACACCACCCACTACACTCACAGTGTTCAGTCTTACAGTCAGAGCGGACCCTCACCACTCCACCACCCACTACACTCACAGTGCTCAGTCTCACAGTCAGAGCGGACCCTCACCACTCCACGACCCACTACACTCACAGTGCTCAGTCTCACAGTCAGAGCAGACCCTCACCACTCCACCACCCACTACACTCACAGTGCTCAGTCTCACAGTCAGAGCAGACCCTCACCACTCCACCACCCACTACACTCACAGTGCTCAGTCTCACAGTCAGAGCAGACCCTCACCACTCCATGACCCACTACACGCACTGCGCATGCCCAAAGCCGCCGCTGACCCCATCCTCTATCTACAGAGCAGGATGTAAATATAAATGTGTCTGTTACATCATTTAGCAACTTTTAGGACAGCCAATCGTGACTTTCCTTACTAAGGAGTTGGCAACAGTGGTTTTGGGGAGTATGTGTTTTTGCCTGGCCAGAACTCTTGTGTCCCTGTAAGGGTTAATAAATGTTCAAATTGACTCCTTATTGTGCCTCCTTGCTTAGATTTTGGTCACACCCTGACAGTGATCTACAAATAAAAGCACAAATAATATTAATAAAAGTCCTTTATTATAAAAAAAAAAAATATTAGAGTAAATACTTTGAACTCAATTGGTTGAGTCACATTTGGCAACAACAACTAAGCAGCTAAATAGAATCTTAGCCGAATTTATTTAATTCAGTGAGGCTGGAGGGCATTATCTTAACTAGCCTGTTTAAGATAACGCCACAGTATCTCAATGGGGTCCAGACTTTGATTAGAGAATGATCTTCAGATCGTTGTTGTGCTGCGTGACTCAAGCTAGTGCTTTGGTTCAATGTTGCATAATGATGATCAGAGTAGTGTTGTATGACTCAAGCCTCGCCTCGAGACCATAAACTTGCTATCTTGGTCTTGACTCCATTTGGACTGTTGACCCCATGGAAGACCAGCAGAGTCTGGTGCCCCATCTGCGGTAACTGGAAGATGAATTATTAGTAATTATTAACACAATCAGAATCAATAGATTAAAACAGGTCCTCTATGGACTCTGTTTAAAACCATAATAACGAAGACAACCTTCTCACTTGCTGTGCGAGTATAACAATATAAGTAATTAATTGTTTAAGTTTTGTATAAGTCGGTCCTGGTGAGGAGAGCTCTCAGTTTACTGGGAACTGTGGTCACAAGCTTTGGCTAGTGGCTGAAAGAAAGAGATTGAGGAAACTAGCTGCGGAAAAGAGTTTCTTCCATGGGGTGTTGGGTCTCACCCTTGTTGTGAATTTGTTATATAAATCATAGCATGTATTAAAAGCTTATTAGACAGAAGGCCAAGAGGCTCCGGGCTCACAGGAAGGTCAGGGCTTTGTGACCCCCGCATTTATGACAGGCAACCCTAGGCTCAAGAACAAGACCCTGCAATGTTACCTTTAGACTTTCTAGGCTCGAGAACCACTCCACCTGGGAGTTACCAAGTTGCCCAGGTGCAGTGGGCCCAAAGAAGCAGAAGGGTGGACCTATATAGGGACTATGCAGCAAAGACCAAGGTAGACCAGGGTGTGAGAGCTCAGAGAAACGTTGGTAACAGCAATTAAAACGTAAACTCTGAACTGGTCTCCTTCTTCATTCTGATGGCGAAAACGAAGATACAACACCCTCAAAGACAGGGTGAGGAGTTCCATCATACGGGGGAGGCTCAGAGTTGAGCCGCTACTCCTCCACGTCGAGAGGAACCAGCTGAGGTGGTTTGGTCATCTGGTTAGGATGCCTCCTGGACACCTCTCTGTAGACATGTCCGATAGGGAGAAGACCCCAGGTAAGACGTAGGACACTCTGGAGGGATTATATGTCTCGGCTGGCCTGGGAACGCCTCGGTATCGTTCTGGAGGAGGTGGCTGGGGAGAGGGAAGTGTGGGTTTCTCTGCTTAGACTGCTACCTCCATGACCCGGATCCCTGGAACAGCGGTAGATAATGGATGGATGGATGGATGGATGGATGTATAACTCTTACTTTAGCAGCAAAGATTACAGTTTAGATCATCGCTCGGCTGTATGAGCGTCAGCTATCACTGGCTAATGCAGCTGTAGTCCTACCATACATCATTATATGCTGCTAAATGGAATATAAATATAATGTTTGCAGGTCCAGCTGTACCGAAAGTTGTTTGAAGCATATTTTGATTTGGCTCCCTGTTTGCCAGCTTCTTGTTTTCTGTACCACCTTAAAGAGTGTGGCAGCTACATTCTGGCACATGAGGCCAATGAGGCACTTTTTAAGGTGGAACTCTTTATTAGACCTTACCGGTATTAAAAGACTAATAACATTATTAAGTGCTGACATTTATTGTTTATATTAAACTATTTATCTGTTGATAACATGATTAAGTGTATTCAGTCTATTTACTATTCACTGCTATATTTTTCATTATGTTTATTAGTTTGTGTGGCAGTGGTGGAGTCATAAAGCACAAAGTTGATGGTCCCATCTATTAAGGGAAGCCAAAACAGCATCACACTACCACCACTATGTTTCACTGTTGATATGATGCTCTTATTGAGTTAAGTTGTGATAGGTTTAGGCCATGGGACCACCAGGCCCGGAGTGGCTAATCGGTAGATTCGGGAGGATTCCAGTTGGGCCGGCTCATGTTAATCTCGAGTTTGGGCCGGTTGGATGGGGAAAATAATTTAGACACTTATTTAACCTTCTTCTTGCATTTATTCTCCATTCAACTATGTATTCATTCTCCATTCATCTGACAGCACAGCCCCTACATCGCAGTAGATTAGGTGGGTTCTACCATCTGAGGGAATTCTCCACTTCCAAATGTTTAGGTTGGTTGCGCCCACGAGTCCAAAAGTGGTTGCGTCTTTTCTGGAGTGGTAAAATTAACATAGCAAAAGAATAGCGCGAAGCATTGGTCCTTGGTGATGGAGGGCAGAAAGAGGAGGTGGAGCCCTAAAATGACAGGTTAAAAAAAGAGAGGCGTTGAAAGAAGATGCTGCCAAATGTGTAAAATGAACAGACCTGTGTTCTGGAGGACAGACCCCCAGCTACAGCCGCTAAACAGTGATATGGAAATAAGTGTGTATTGTCAGTGTAAAGCTACTGCTCACCGTTTGCGATGTCAACTTAGCGTAGTTTATTTTGTAGAGCCCAATACACACCATTAACCACAAATATCAAGTTTCAAACTGAAAATAATAAACATACTTTAGAAGTGTAGTATATTAATAGTCGAACTCATTAATCAAATGTTTATTTAAACTCTTTATAACAACTAAGACTCATCTTAATCACATTTATCACTTTTACATCTTTATCTGATTTAAATTTAAAATAAACATGTTTAAGTGAAGTGTTTTCTGTTAACTTACCAACATTTATCTGAGCTTATACCCAATGGAAAGGCGCTGTAAGAGCTAGCTGCTGTTTCATTTATTCAAATTCCTTCTCCATGGAAAAAAAAGTGGGCCGGCTTTGGGCATGAAACTCCCACACTGAAGAAGGGACCCACACTGGCCCTGGGGACCACTGTCTTCTCAACAGTTCTTTTGACTTATCAGTCAACATGTTTGGGGTCTGTCAAGGTGTAGTGGTTTGCTGGGGTTCATCTTTTGAGAGTAATGCATTCTCATCTTTTCTCACCTTTTTAGGAACTTGTCTTCCTTGTTTAGATTGAGTATGTCCAGCTAAATTGATCCCAAGTATTACTTAAATTTGTCTAATTAGTTGAGTAATTGGTTAGTCAGTGTTGGCTTTTTGTTTTTTCTTCAATATGAAATAATATATCATATCAAGTTTGTCTTATACTATATTAAATGTATTATATTTAACATTTAACAGTCGTGGATTATGTGGAAATGTTCCTTTAGAAAATATATTATCAGTTTTGGCATTCATTCCAATACATTGCAGTTATGAGAAGAGAAGTTTGAAAGAATTATCATTAGAAGTACAAATGTGTCCAAGAACTGTAGTAGCACTAGTTCAGTTCTCTCCATCTCTGTCTTTGAGTTACAGCATGAAAGTTCTTGGAACTACATGAAACTGGTGCACCAAAAAAATAAATCAAACCACAGAATCAAACTCATCCAAGTCAGGAGCCACCTCGAGCGTGTCTCTGAATCACCTCCAGGTCTTCAGTTAACTCAGACCATGCTTGTTCATAGCCCGCAGCAATGATCTCCCCATCTAATGAGGCGCTGGGATTTAGCCTTATAGCTTGCGTTTTTTATCTTCATTTAGCCAAAGCATGGAGAGGGATAGCTAGCATTAGCGCTAAGGAAGGTAATTACATGCAAATGCTCCTGGCTTAGCCTTGCTTCCCAGGTGTCCGACGGCGAGGGTCTCTGCTGGGGAGATTGAACGCTTCTCCTACAGTAATAATGCCGGAGTGTCTGCGGTTGATGAATGGAGGGGTATTAGAGACAGGCCCAGTGCAGCCTTGTAGTCGGGGGGTGCGGGAGGAGGTTATGGGAGGAGAAGAAGCTTCTGAGCTTTGGAGCCTCTGTGTCCAGCGGCAGATAAGGAGCTTGTTTTAGGTTACGAGTGACAGGTGGGAATTTAGTGTCCTTGTCCACTTAAAGATCTCCATAAGTCTTGCCTGTTCGGCGCATTCATTACAATCAGGGCTGTAATGAATGCCGTACAGTTGCGTTCAGTGTCTGAATACCGATTATGTGGTGTCCGGGGTATTCAGCAGAGTAATCGCGTACTCAACCGAACAAGAAACGTATTCAGAGCGCCGTACTTTGCCGCTACCATGACTTCGTTATGCATCGCGTTTGTAGGACTTAGCATGGATTAGAGGCTCATCTGAGCAGCCAGTGATACATCCCACTTCCTAGAAAGTCAATTTTCCAATATTCGTCTTCATTTCTCCAACATCGTCACATGCTGTTGTGGTTAATAGGTTATTGACCCATTCATGTCCAACAACTAAATTTAATATGATCTAGATAAATGCCACAATTGTCATAGAACTTGTTCTGATTCATTTAAAGGCCTTGGCAAGTCATGAGGCCTGTTGTTGAGGCCATAAATGCCAAAATTCATTAAAACAAAGAAACAAAACTCAACGGATAATGGTATGGATGCTCTATGAAGTTTCTACAATCATGTGCAATAACATTGTTGGCCATAGTACAATAAACACAAACATTAATACACAGTCCAATCACATTATCATGACTAATATTCAGAATAACCACCATGTGTAGGACAGACAGCAGCTAGATGGACTGGGAGACTTAATAAGGTCCTGGTAGGTGGTCACAGGAATCTTGAGCCAAGCTGACTGCAGTGCATCCCACAGCTGCTGGAGGGAGTATGGAGGAGGATCCATGGAGCAAAAAACACAGATGCTCAGTTGGGTTCAAGTCTGGGGAATTAGGGGTCCAGGGTAGTACTTACAAGTCTTGGTCAGCTCCTCCAACCAATGTGGGACATTTCTAGTTGTGTGACGTGTCGCATCGTCTTAATGGAAGAACCCATCCACCCCAGAGAAGACAATCAGCATGTATGGTGTACGTGATCTGCAAGGATGGATTCAGACCCAAATCAGTTGAGAGTGTCTTCCCCATGGATGAGTGGGTCCAGAGAATACCAGGAAAACATCACCCAGACCATAACACTGCCACTTACTCGCTGCCACCACCCAAAGTAGGAAGTTGTTTTACGTCTGCAATTCATATATTTCATGTATCTAGAACTTTTAAAAGGTCTTGATTAATGTTTTGCCTCGCTAAATTGGCCCCACCTACTGGAAATCATCCAATCACGTTCTACAGTTGCGGTAAGTGATGCTAATCCAATAGATTTTGTGTCAAATTCAGTAAATATATTCTTGAAGTCCACTAGCTGTCCAGTCTGTATGCACATTGGGAAAAATCTATTGTTGGCAGACAGACCTAGATTTGTAAAGGGGAAATAAACAAAGTGGCTTGGGTCAACAGGGGGAGGGGAGGGGCTACATGCTGAACTCATTGGCATGCATTGGCAAGAAGGAGAGATGGGCGCGAAACAGCCAAAGATGAAAAAGATCTGCAAAACAAGGACTAAGAAAAAAGTTCTTAGGTTAGGTGAGGGTTGTGTTAACATCAGTGAATTGGTTTAGCAAAGTTTGAACAATGTTGGTAACATTGATTAGCATCAACAGCAGTGACTGTAGTTTGCTAACAAACAGCCTAGTTACCTTGCACTACTTGCTGTTTAGTCGTTCACTTTAACGGTTCATAGTGATATTAGTCCTTAGTATGGACCAAAGGTTCTTGCAAAGGCTTTTATGGCCACCAAGATGAAGTTTGCCCTGGCAGTGCTCATCCATGAGGGGGTGGAGGACTGTATTTGTTTTGTTGTTGAGTTCAAATATCAACAGGTGTTCTCCAGAGTTCCTGACTGTGTCTATAGTCAACATGTAAGGTCTTCATTCAGCTCTTGAAGAAGCAACCAATGGGAGAACTTGCTTGGCTACATCTAATCTGATTGGACATTTCTTTCTTGGACATCTCAAGACTTTTTTCTCAACTAATAGATGACAGATGTAACAGTTCCTGCATCTGATGTGCAAACCCAGTTGGCAATTAGTTTTACATTCTAAATGTATTAGAAACATCAGAATTCTTCAGATTTGTGCTCAAAAAAGCTGAGAGAACATACCATCTCTGTCCAAAGAAAATCAACTATTTCCAAAGTTGCATCTTTATTAAATTTAGTTTTAACGAAATTACAGGTGGTTTTTTTTTCTGCCTTGTACATCAATTCACACTTTCAATCTACGTCTTCAAATACATCTGTGTTTACTTCTTCTTCTTTTTTTTGTCTGTTTGTTCTGTGTTGTTTTTTCTGTCCAAAGAAAATCATCTATTTCCAAAGTGGCAACTTTATCAAATTTAGTTTCACCAAAATTATTGTGTTTTTTTTTTCTTGTACATAAATTCACAAATTTACATCTTCAAATACATTTGTATTTACTTTTTTTTGTTTTGTCTGTTTGTTCTGTGTTTTTTATTATTGTTTTTTTTTCTTTATTATTATTATTATTATTCTCTTCTTTTTGCAGTTTGTATGTGTCCACCATCTATTCCTCTCCTCCTCAGCCCCCTCTCCCCCTCAGTCCTCTCCAAAATGTTACATAGCTTAAGAATGAGAATGTTACATGCTATAAATAAGTAAATAAATAATAAACTTCTATTAGTCCTCGGATGAGGGGGGTGGTGGTGGGCCAAAAAAAAAAAAAAACAAAGTGGCAACTCTACAGTCAAGGATTAAAACTTACTTTACTTTGAATGTAAGTCAATGGAACCAGAATTTTTTGCAAATTAATTTTGGCACATTTCTTTTGGTCCAGTCATCAATGAAAGGTTCATACAATGTAAACGACAACTGCTGCATCCATATAATATAACATGGCTATATGCCCCATACAACATGACTATATATATATATATATATATATATATATATATATATATATATATATATATATATATATATATATATAGAGAGAGAGAGAGAGAGAGAGAGAGAGAGAGAGAGAGAGCCATGCGATGGACTGGCAACCTCTCTGTGGTGTATAATGATGCTGGGATTGGCTCCAGCCCCTCTGTGATCCCAACTAATGGGATGAAGTGGAAGATAATGAATGGATATATATATATCTTTTATCCAAAAGTGAAAAAAACAGATTAAGAATGATAAAAAAAACTCATATTCTTAATTAAAATAGTCATTCAAATGAATCGTATCTATGTTGGATTTCAAACCTGCTTTCAAATTGCTGTGAATTAATTACACCCATGAGTGCCACATCTTCTCTGGTGAACTGTATCGAGCCTCGTTCGAAGCTGATTTCCGTATCCAGGCTAAACAGAACGTTTAAATGTTAATGCTAATTTGAATGTGGGGAGGTGAACGCAGCTAACCCTGATAATATAATTATAACCCTGATATCCTAATTAGGCGTATGTGTGAGTGACTACATCACAGCAAGTGTGCCCACACCTAGACCTTCTACTACACAAACATTTACCAGCATCTGAATACAGCGCAGACCTCCATAAGCACTGACACATGAAATGTGTTTTGCTTTCAATCAATCTCTCCCCTCTCTTCCTCTCTCTCTCTCTCTCTCTCTCTCTCTTCCTCTCTCTCTCTCTCCCTCGGTCTGCCACACACTCCCCACCAAAAGCACCAAGGCCTGGGTGTCATCGGCGCTGAAATGCCTGCCGGAGTGTCAGTCATGTTCTTAATGGTGATAAATACCTCCAGAGTAAGCGCTGGGAATAGATTCCTTCACAGAGAGGAAAAAAAACCCACGTCATTCCAGCAGCACGGCTTTATCTGCCGTTCACACTCACATACACTCCGAGGGGCCCTCGGGGTCTTCTAGGCCTTCAGAGAAGGTCTAACGACTTGATGATTTCATGAACTATAACAGTTCAGTGGAACAGTGCAACAGAACCATCTGGCTTGTACAGTCATATGGAAACGTTTGAGCCTCTGGTCGAATGACGTGCACTGGTGATTTAGTGAAGCGTAAATAATTGGACGGAGGATCCTCTACAGAAAAGTACATTTAAATATGGCATTAGCTTCACATTTTACAGCCCAGTTTCTATTGATTTGCCAAGTTTAGGAATATTTGGGAATATGGATAATTCTAAACACATCCAGCAGACGGTGGATGTTGATTGGACGACAAAAAGATTTTGGACTCTTATGTTAAACAGAGGTTGAATCGTTTGATAAAAATGCTGATTAAATGTTTTATAGTGAAGTTTCATATTATTTTATGTACGTGTCTGCATATGTATGTGCGTGTGCACATGTATAATGAAACTGGATTCAGATATGGGTTGCCTCTTATTCAAATGACTGTGGTTTATGTTTGGGGGTATATGTGTGAGTGTATAGCATGTGAGTTCTTTTCTTTTATTATTTTATTTGTTATTATTATATTTATTTATTTATTTATTTATCTATCCCCCCTCTTTATCTGTCATGGGGGTGGGTATACATATGGTATGCATGGGAAGGGAGAAAATGGAAATATATTGGCTGATAAACACACCTTGTACTTTGTGTGTAGCCATATTTCCAATAAAACATTATATATTGCCGCTGTCCAATGAAAAACATGTCCATTTTTGATGATTTCTATTTCTCTACATCAATTAAACGCAGTAGCTGCTGTTAACATTGTGGGACAATTTCATGATGAATGGACCAATAGAAATGCTACAAAATAGCTTGGAAAATATTCTGGTTCCACTGACTTACATTGAAAGTGAAGACAAATTTTCTCCTCTCCTGTAAAGCTGATATTTGGGGATACCTGTTTTTTTGGGTTTTTTTTATTGGGTGGCGACGATATGTAAAAATGAAACTTGGATTGCATGCAACACGTGGAAGAACAATTTGTAATATGGGTTAATTTGGACTTTGACCCCAGGGCCTCTTGAAATGCCTTTGGAGGCCTTAGCCATGCTTTTTGGGTGCCCTAGCCATGCTTTTGGCGGCCCTAGCCATGCATTTGGGCCCCTTGGACTTTTTAAAATTATTATTATTTTTATTAGGAAAGAATAAATTACGCCAATACTCGAACCACGTCCTGAGCCAGCGAGAACTTCAATTAAAGAGAAAATATGGAATGGCATACAAGCTTCAACTCTAAACTCTCAACTCTCGAGTGATTTTATTTCTTGTATACTTGCCAAATTTTGACATTTATGGCTCAAAGGTCTAGCTTTAATATCCGCAGCTCCCCAATGCCCATCTCTTTATACCACCTCTTCATTGTGAATGCGCACTATGATAATAGTCATGGCAAATAGAGTTGAAAGCAAATACCTGAGCTTTTCTCGATTCTTTGCCACTATAGTCTACTTATATTGTGTGTGTTGAGTATTCACGTAGTCTCCATGTGGGTGAATGTATATGTCAGGCGTATCACTCCTGTATGTGTTTCCCTTTATTTGGCCTTAAATAGAGCTTCGCAACAAAGCGGCTCACGGCCTGGTTTGAAACAGAGACGCGTCCTCTACAAAGCGTACTACTAAAGCTGTGTGTGTACGTACGTGTAAGAGAGAGCTTTCTGTCACCGTCCTTGGTTTCAGAGAACACATAGTCATATAGGCACACGTGCGGGGGGACGAGCTTCGTGCCGAACTCCTCTTTATGCGCCCCAGGCTTCACATTACGCGGCGGCGGAACAGACAGAAAGCAAAGCCGGCTCACCTCCATAAAAGCTAATGAGTGATGTAACTGCTGCTGCTACAGTAAAAACCATCTCTCCAGGTACGCGCCCACAGCCATCACCTTAAGTGTGCTTTTATGACAGCAGTTAATGCAACCATGACTGCTGTAGTTAAGTAAATTTGCACAGTGCTGTTATTGGAAGTGGACCGCCTCCGTTGGGGACCACCGTCGTCGCCGCCACATTGGCTCATGATTTCTGTCCTTTCTGATCAGATGTGATGTTTCAGGAAAGCGGGGCTTTGTTCTTTGTGTTGTTTTTAAATGTTAATGTATGTGATTGTTCATTTTAAATTATTATTAAGTATTATTATTATTTTTATTATCATCTTTGAAGCAGTTGCAGCTGCTGCTTGTGTAAAAGATGCTCTATAGCTGAAATAATACACGCCAATCAGTCATAGTCACTGTCATCAGTGTCTATTATATCAGCTCCACTGACCATATAGGAGCTACACTTACAGACTGTAGTTCATCTGATTCTCTGTATACTTTATTACTCTGTTCTTTAATGATCAGGACCCCCACAGGACCACCACAGAGCAGATACTTCTGGGGAGGTGGGTCATTCTCAGCACTGTAGTGACACTGACGTGGTGGTGGTGTGTTAGTGTGTGCTGTGCCTGTGTGAGTGGATCAGACACAGCAGTGTCCACTGACTGTCCACTCTGTTAGACACTCCTACTACTTGCTGGTCCTCCTTGTAGATGTAAAGTCAGAGACAGTAACTCATCTGCTGCTGCACAGTTTGTGTTCTTCTAGTCCTTCATCAGTGGACATAGGACGTCGCCCCTAGGACACTGTTGGTGGCTATTGAACGCTGTTGGAGGACTGACCATCAGGGCCTCCGCCCCACCCATCACCAGCCAGGTCTCATGTCTATTTGTGCCAACTGCAACACCCTCAGTTACATCACTGTGCCATCCAGATGCACCAGCATTGAGATAGGATGGGACTGTTTCAGCTCACGCCCACTTTACATAAAGCCTCAGTCAGAGACTGCCTCAGTCAGAGACTGCCTCAGTCAGAGACTGCCTCTACCTGTGCAGCTTCTTAAGCTTTGCTATCCAGATTTCAAACAGAGACTCTTTTCTTTGGAGTTTAATTTAATAAACTGTAAATACTGTTTGATCAGAGGAGGATGGGTCTCCACTTGTGAGTCTTGGTTCCTCCCAAGGTTTCTTCCTCCAGTCTGAGGGAGGTGTTCTTGCCTCTGTTGCCTCTAGTTTGCTCACTGGGGGTTATATGTTGTAACTGTCTGTTTTCAAAACTCTGTAACGCTACTTTTTGACAACACTGTTGTAAAAAGATCTATATAAATAAACTCGTCTTGAATTGAATTGGATATTGCCGGTTGGTGGACGATTCTCAGTCCAGCAGTGACACTGAGGAGGTGTTTAAACACTCCAGCAGCAGCACTGCTGTGTCTGATCCACTCACACCAGCACAAAACACACTAACACACCACCACCATGTCAGTGTCACTGCAGTCCTGAGAATGATCCACCTCCCTAATAGCACCTGCTCTGTGGGGGTCCTGATCAGAACAGAGGACAGAGTAATAAAGTATACAGAGAATCAGAAGAACTACAGTCAAGTGTAGCTCCTATATGGTCAGTGGAGCTGATATAAGTGTAGATACAAGGAGGTGGTTTTAATGTTATGGCTGATCGGTGTGTATGGCGAAGTACTAGAGGCCATTGAGTCACTCATTGAGTCACCGAAGGCCATTGAGTTTTTCAGTGACAGCTAGTTATTTTCATGTTTTCATGTTTCTCAAGATCGTGTGATATTTAGAATTCTTTACAGCCTCCAGTCATGGCAGGCAGGTCTTTAGAAAGAACCTGGACTCGGATCACGCTGCAGGAGTCGAGCTCAGCTGGCCGAAGAGTGAGAAAAGACAAAAAGAAGTGTGTGTATTTATGAGTGTGTGGCCCTGGGCAGCCAGTTGATTTGAAATGGGGTCACCAGCAGGTGTGCTGTCTGAAAGAGTGAAGCTCCATTCACCCGGCTGACCCCCTCTGTCCCACCCACCACTCAGCTGGAGAGGAGCTACAGGTCGAGTTTAAAGTTTTATTACCGCGCTACCCACGCGGAAATCTGATAGAGCGCAATATATGGGTTGTAGATATGTGGTATATATGTGGCAATTTGTTTGGAACTGGCCATTTTTAAATACAGGCCATACACGCTATCAGTCAAAAGTTTGGATACACCTAACTGAATATATATATATATATATATATATATATATATATATATATATATATATATATATATATATATATATATATATATATATTCCATCCATTCATTATCTTCTGCTTCTAGTCGGGGTCACGGGGTGGGGGTGAGTGCTGGAGCCAATTCTAGCGTCATCAGGCGAAGGTGGGGTACACCATGGACCAGTCGCCAGTCCATCGCATGGCCAACACTCACTCACATATGGGCAAATGAGTGATCAACCTAACATGCATGTGTTTGGACAGTGGTAGGAAACTGGAGTACCCGGAGGAACCCACTCAAACACAGAGAGAACATACACACTCCACAGAGAACCACCCAGAGCCGGGAATCCAACCCAGATCATCTTACTGTGAGGAGACAGTGCTGACCACTACACCACCGTACTAACCCCTACACCACCAAACTAACCACTACACCACCATACTAACCACTACACCACCATACTAACCACTACACCACCATACTAACCACTACACCACCATACTAACCACTACACCACCGTACTAACCACTACACCACCAAACTAACCACTACACCACCGTACTAACTCCTACACCACCAAACTAACCACTACACCACCGTACTAACCACTACACCACCATACTAACCACTATACCACCGTACTGACCACTACACCACCATACTAACGACTACACCACCATACTAACCACCACACCACCTTACTAACCACTACACCACCGTACTAACCACTACACCACCTTACTAACCACTACACCACCATACTAACCACCACACCACCATACTAACCACTACACCACCGTGCTAACCACTACACCACCGTACTAACCATTACACCACCGTACTAACCACTACACCACTGTACTAATCACTACACCACTATACTAACCACTACACCACCGTACTAACCACTACACCACCATACTAACCACTACACCACCATACTAACCACCACACCACCTTACTAACCACTACACCACCTTACTAACCACTACACCACCATACTAACCACTACACCACCATACTAACCACTACACCACCGTACTAACCACTACACCACCGTACTAAACACTACACCACCGTACTGACCACTACATCACCATACTAACCACTACACCACCATACTAACCACTACACCACCATACTAACCACTACACCACCATGCCACCCCTGATACTAAAATCAAACTACAGAAAAAAAACATCCATCCATCCATCGGGGTCACGGGGGGTTCTGGAGCCAATCCCAGCGTCATCAGGTGAAAGTGGGGTCACCAGTCCATTGCATGGCCAACACACATTCACGCACACACACATTCGAGAGTGACCGATCAACCTAACGTATGTTTTTAGACTGTGGGAGGAAACCGGGGTACCCGGAGGTTACCGTTTACATCGTGTGGAAATTTCATTGGGACTGAACCAATAGAAATGCTCCAAAATAGCTTGGAAAGATGTCTGGTTCCATTGACTTGCATTGAAATGAAGAAGGTTGTTGGTCTCTCCTGTAAACATACTATTTTGGAGACACAATTTTAATTGGTCAGCGATTATATTTTATAGCTATGAAAAGATTCTGATCTTATTGCATTAAAAGACAAGTTTTAATAGTCAGATGATTGTCTAGGTCAGACCCAAGACCCAGACATTGTACACTGCGGACCCCACTATTGAGAAGAATTTAATTCTGACTGTTTATAACAAGCAGTGGAACTTTTCTTGTCTTTACGGTATATGGGCTTTGCGGCACAGTAACCTCACAAACCAATCGCGTGCGCTGTAAGATCACAAAAGGTGCTCCTCAGCCAATCAGATCTGTCCATGTTCAAGACACAGGCAAGGTGGGAAGCGAGAAG
Organism: Megaleporinus macrocephalus; assembly: GCA_021613375.1. NCBI lineage: Eukaryota > Metazoa > Chordata > Actinopteri > Characiformes > Anostomidae > Megaleporinus > Megaleporinus macrocephalus. Next base: position 41,567,308 of record CM038713.1, read on the forward strand.
CAGCAGAAGCTATTGTTTTTATTGAAGTAAATAAAAAACATTTATTAGAAGTTTATAAATAATTCATTCAGTTCAGTGTTTAAACAGTAAATATACTGAAATATACTGAACGGTATGTGTGATGTGTTGGTGTTTCAGTAGCTGATGGTATAAGATGCTGATACTAGACTACTTCAGTAAATAGGATACACCACTGAATCAGAACACACAATAGAGATGATGAGGGTCCGGACCTTGGCCTGAGGAGATCTGCTCTAGGTGGACCTTACTAAACTCTAATTAAACACCCCTGCTCTATTATATACTCTATTATATACTCTATACTCACACACTAGAACTATGTGTGATAAGAAAGGCATCAGCCACAGAGATCAGAGAGAGAAATTAAGCAAACAGACAGCAAAATGTCAACAAACTGGGAGAAGGCTCCTGAAGGACACATACTCCGTCGTTCTCTCTGACACACTGAAGCCGAGTGAGAGTTTATTTATTCTGAGCGTCTTATTTACTAATAAATTACAGCTGCCATTCAGAGGAACTCAGCAACACGGCTTTCACTTCATACCACAGGACTTAAATAAAGAGGGACACCAGGAGAAATAGAGCAGGAGAATGAAGGACAGGGAGCTGTGTTGAGAGAAAGAGAGAGAGAGAGAGAGCGAGAGAGAGAGAGAGAGAGAGGACAAGTGAAGGGAGGAAGAAGGAAAGAAAGTATGAGAAGGAAAAGGAGATAAAGAGTGAGAAAGAGAGGGGAAAACAGAGCAGGGACAAGCACCGACAGAGATAGAAACTGAAAAAAGAGCGGATGATAAAGATAAAGCGAAAAGAGAAAAAAAGAAAAAAGGAGAGGAGCAAGAAACAGAGAGAGTAAGAAAGGATAGAATTAGTGAGAGATAGAAAAAAAGAAAAGAGAGAGAGAGAGAGAGAGAGAATAGGCTGTTTTTACTCCTCCTTTTTCCTTCATGTCTGGATAAGCAATCTGGTCATGCAGTGAGGCCATCCATCATGGTTATAGCCTGTGAAGAGGATGTCTGAAACTCAGGGTCGATGCTTTCCCCTCTCTCTCTCTCTTTCTCTCTCTCTCGCTCACTCTCCGTCTCTTTCTCTTTGTCCCTGTTTCCCTTCTTACTTTTCCTCTTTTATCCTTTTTGTTCCTGGTTAACAGAAAATGCTGTAATTCTTCTATCTGCTCATAGCAATCCTTTTACCTTGTAAGTCTCTCTCTCTCTCTCTCTCTCTCTCTCTCTCTCTCTCTCTCTCTTACTATCTCCATCTCTCTCTCTTTTTCTCTGTCAATCTCTGTCTCTCTCTCTTTCTCTCTCTCTGTCTCTCTCTCTTTCTCCCTCTCTGTCTGTCTGTCTCTCTCTCTCTCTCTCTCTCTCTTTCTCTCTTTCTCTCTGTCTCTCTCTCTCTTTCTCTCTGTCAATCTCCGTCTTTCTCTCTCTCTCCTCTCTCTCTCTTTGTCAATCTCCGTCTCTCTATCTCCCTCTCTTTCTCTCTGTCTCACTCACTTTCTGTTTCTCTTTCTCTGTCTCTCTCTTTCTCTCTCTCTCTATCTCTGTCTCTGTCTTTCTCTCTTTCTCCTCTCTCTTTCTGTCTCTCTCTCTGTCTCTCTCTCTTTCTCCCTCTCTTTCTCCCTCTCTGTCTGTCTGTCTGTCTCTCTCTCTCTCTCTTTCTCTCTTTCTCTCTGTCTCTCTCTCTCTTTCTCTCTGTCAATCTCCGTCTCTCTCTCTCTCTCTCCTCTCTCTCTCTTTCTCTCTGTCAATCTCCGTCTCTCTCTCTATCTCCCTCTCTTTCTCTCTGTCTCACTCACTTTCTGTTTCTCTTTCTCTGTCTCTCTCTTTCTCTCTCTCTCTATCTCTGTCTCTGTCTTTCTCTCTCTCTCCTCTCTCTTTCTGTCTCTCTCTGTCTCTCTCTCTTTCTCCCTCTCGTTCTCCCTCTCTGTCTGTCTGTCTCACTCACTTTCTGTTTCTCTTTCTCTGTCTCTCTCTTTCTCTCTCTCTCTATCTCTGTCTCTGTCTTTCTCTCTCTCTCCTCTCTCTCTCTCTCTCTCTCTCTCTCTCACTCCCTCACTGTAAAATGCTATGCAGTACCTGTCGTTACTCTCTCGCTTCCTTTCACTGTCGATTCCAATTAAGCTGAAGTGACTTCAGTTCAAATCCAGGTAGCTTCACTGGCGTGACTGCATATGAGGGTACATGTCGGTTTCCTATATATCATCACTGTCCAGTCGAAGCCTGCATGTTAATTTATTGTCAATTTTTATTTTTCTACGTCACTTGAAAGCAGCAGCTACCGTCTCCAAAAACTTCATGGTTAACTGACCAATAGAAATGCTCCAAAATAGCCTGGAAATAATTCTGGTTCCATAGACTTTCACTGAAAGTATGGCAGTTATTGTCCTCTCCTGTAAAGTCGCTATTTTAATGACACTTGTTTTTCTTTGGGCAGCGACGATATGGAGTTTAAAGGTGATGAATCAGTTCTAAGCCTTTCAAATCCACACTGAGCTCTGATTAGCCATGTTTTTCTGGATGTGATGATTATCTTATAGACCCTGAAGCAGGATAGGACAAAGTAGAAGCGTGCACAATTTCAATGTCAATCAATCTCCTGTTTTGTAAGCCTGGCGTATGAGTCATCTGAATCGGGGGCAGTTCATTAACTTCCTGCACTGATTTGGTAACTTTGGCTGCTTTTGATTTTACAGTGCTGCAGTAAAAGTGCTTAATAGTCAACCTTAAACCACAAAGAGCTTTTATTTGGTCTACTTATGACCATTTTATATGAAGCCTGAGTCAATCAGATGGAGAGCAGAACACTAACGCTCTGAACTAATTATGTAACTGTAGCTGCCAGTCACTTTGCAATAATACAGTGAAAGAATAAAAGCTTTAAATACCACAAAAAAACTGAGTTTCAATCCGAACAATTATAAAAGTGTTCCAGTTCTTGGTTCTAGTCCATGCTGCTTGAGCAGCATACATGTGCTGGTCTTGCTGAAGAGAACACCTTCTTATATCTGCTCTCACTGTCCACTGTATCAGCTCCACTGACCATATAGGAGCTACACTTACAGACTGTAGTTGATCTGATTCTCTGTATACTTTGTTACCCTGTTCTTCAATGGTCAGGACCCCCACAGGACCACCACAGAGCATGTATTATTAGGGTAGTGGATCATTCTCAGCACTGCAGTGGTGCTTAAACACCTCAGTGTTACTGCTGTGTCACTACTTGCCCACTAGTGTCTTGTGTCCACTGATAAAGAACTAAAGGAACACAAACTGTGCAGCAGTAGATGAGCTACTGTCTCTGACTTTACATCTACAAGGTGGACCAGCAAGTAGTAGGAGTGTCTAATAGAGTGGACAGTGAGTGGACACTGCTGTGTCTGATCACTACTGTGCCTGATCCACTCATACCAGCACTACACACACACACATTAGTGACAGTGCAGTGCTGAAATTGACCTCTGTGACATCATTTGACCACAGCCAGTAAACGCTACAACTATGAAAAATAATAAACTAAAACTTGTTTGTATTGTCCATCTCTGTGCTGACCCCACTGTTCTCACAGTGACCAGACAACCTTTCTCTGACTGGTCAGTCAGGGCTTCCTCTGGATCTCTGTATAAGGCTGGAGACTCCAGTGTCTGTGGGAGGTAAAAGGCTGTGAAACAGTGTTTCTGCGTTCTGTCAGACGCACACAGAGCGGGACTTTTCCCACTGCTGAATACGGCACGATCGATGGGCGGCATCATAACTCACTGATAAGGAAGACGAAGGAGAAAACAGCTGCCTGGTCCGGTTGTTGTTTAAACGCTGATTAACAGTGTAGAGTGTGTGTGTGGTCCAGGCTGGAGGACAGAATGTGTGTGTATTTGGGAGTGGTGTATTTTTGAACCTTTTTAGGTCAAAACAGTCCATATATGCATATGATATAATATCTAATTCTTATTAGAAGTTATAAAAAAGTTATTACATACATAAAATGAATAATTTTATATATATATATATATATATATATATATATATATATATATATATATATATATATATGTACTCCCTGTGCTTGAGTGGGTTTCCTCAGGGTACTCTGGTTTCCCTCTACAGTCTAAACACATGCATGTTAGGTTGATCACTCACTCTAAACTGCCCATAGGTGTGAGTGTGTGTGTGTTGGTCATGCGATAGACTGGCGACATGTCCATGGTGTACCCTACCTTCGCCCGATGGCGCTGGGATTAGCTCCAGCATCCAACTTGCAGGATAAAGCGAAAGATAATGGATTGTGTATATATATATATGTACTTTCATCACTTTTAATGTATGTCAATAGAACCAAAAAGCTTGTTTTGGAGCATTTCTATTGGTCCAGTCATCAACAAATACACAGACAATGTAAATGTGTTCCAGTAATGGAGATAAGATATGGAGGTGTATGCTTTTCCATCATTATATATATATATATATATATATATATATATATATATATATATATATATATATATATATATATATATATATATATATATATATATATATTACACATAGGTACTAATACAACAAATATATAACAACGTCTAATAAAGTGTTACTGCTGTTATACAGGACATATACTATAATAACTATAATACACTATAAAAACAAACCTGTATATTTGCGTGTGTGTGGTTGTGTGTGAGTGCGCGTGCGCTGAGTGTTTGACAGTGTTTGAGAGTGTGTTCTGTCACTCGTCCTCATTAGAGTGCAGCAGTGGGAGGATCTACGGTAACTGTACTAAAGCAGAACACCTGCATCTGCACATCCACAGACACACATACCTGTTCGTCTTACTATATTTGTGAGGACATGCATACGTTTCTGTTGATTTTTGTATTAATGTAGCTGAACAATGCTACACCTACACATAACCTTAACCTTAACATCAGTAACCGAGATTATTTTTCTATTAGAATTTGAATAGATTTCCCAAGAATAACTTATGTGTAAGCATTATTTCAGCATTGCAACTTTTACTATTCACTCCCCAGTACTTTCAGACCATACGTGAAACTATGCAGAACATACAGCTTTAGCACCATCCAATTATAAAGAATTTCTAAGGATCTGAGGGCTTTTACAGGACAGCCAATCAGAGCAACCGAGCTCATTTATCTCAGACTAGACAGTGACATAAGTAACATAAGTTTTTGGAAAATTAAAATACAGTAAAATGCAGGAGATGGACCATAGCTATGCTAACAGTAGTTATGATAAAGGTTATTTAAAAGCTAATCCCATTTCTCTCCTTGTCCCAACCACTGAGGCGTCCCATGGACTACAGGGGTAGGGCTACATGCAAAACAGAGGGTGTTCAGAGGTATATTCCCATAAGATTATGTGCAAGCAACCAAATAAATGTAGCTACACTCAATTTATAATAAACATTATATTAGTTTATTGTTGATTATGGTTCTTCTCTTCATAACAAGCATAAGAATCACTTGTGGGATGCTGATGTACCGAAAATTGGCTTGCTAATGCATCAGTATCACAGATCGCATGACTCCAAATTGTCATGCGTCCTCATGTTTCTGGAAAAATAGGAAAAATTAGATTGTTCTTCTGACATCACTGCAGACTGACAGCGTTCCCTACAGACCTAATGAGGCTCTTATTTACTTTCCTGATGAAGGATTATCCTATTTTGTAGGCAAAGACTTCAAACACTGCCCTCCCTAACTGCCTCCTGGTCCCAGGTGACACTTGAAATCAAGGGGTTTGTCTCAAAACCCAGTGAGCTGCCTAAGTAGTGCACTGACTCTGTAGGCAGCTGTTTACTGTCTCCTCAGCGTTTCAGCTCCATGGATGCTCCTCTTAGAGGTTTTATTGTGATTTTTGCTCTGGAGGAGTGAAATAGACATGACAAGCTGCAGCCAGACACCCACGTTTAGAAGACAAGAGCTGCTGCTGATCACTTACATTAAAAAATGACTTCACCGCCTGGAGCTCCACTTGTTTCTAGCATCTAGGAAAAAGTTTAGCTTCCGTTTTATCATGGGATTGCCTTAGTGGCTGAGGAAACTTCCAGTCTGGCCAAAGGAAGGACAGTATATTTAAGGTATCTAAGAACTGGGACAGTCTACGTGTCGGGCGCTGCATATTATGTTGTAAAATGCTGATTATGTAGACGCTGGGGTTAAAATAAGAACTGAGATTGGACCTACGTCCCCAGAAAACAGAATGGAGGTCTATGCAAGGTCCCCCCAATACACAGAAACAAACATTTGTGTGTTCTGTTACTCTGTAAGTGTGCGTGCTCAGGCTGGTCCGGGTTTCTAAACTCCGCCTCCCCAGGGGGCATTCAGCAGGTAAGCGCTCGGCGCTCCCGCGCCACTGTCCCTCCGGAGCTGCTCCGCTTTTCCTCCTTTTCAGTAATTTTCTGCTTCATTGGACGAAGCGTCTGACATATTTACACGTTCTCCTCGTGCAAATGTTGAAAGGAATCAAGTAAAGCATGCCATTATTTTGATTTGTGTCCGACGGGGAATTCCCCAGCGGGTGGCAGACCAAAGATATCCTCTCAGCACCGCCCTGGGTGTTATGTGTGTGTGTATATGTGTGTTATGTGTGTGTGTGTGTATGTGTGTGTGTGAAAGGGTAAGCCAAAGACATTCCTCCCAGTGAAGGAGGACTAAGCAGGGTGGATGGAGAGCTCTGGGGATCAATAAGAATACATTAGAAACATGCCGAAGAAAACAAAAGCAGGAGGAAACTGATGTGGTTCCACTGTGAGAGTCATTCTTCATACCTTTACAATATTCAGCATTAATGTCTCATCTCTCTATCCCTCTCTGCCCTCTCATCCTTCTCTGTCTCCTCTTACGACTCCACTCACTCTCTTCTTTTCTCTACTGCTGTATCACCTCTCTCTTTCTCTCTCTCACTGTCCTCTCTCTCTTTTTCCTCCTCTCTCCTGTTTCATCTATTTCTATCTCTCTCTCTCTCTCACTGTCCTCTCTCTTTCTCTCTCTCTCTCTCTGCTGTGACTCATCCGTCTGTTGATATTTAGGGTAGCGCCAGTCGTTCAGTACTGAGCACTGGCATTATTCTCTGACTGTAACCCCAAACTCTACTTAGTAGAGAGGGCCCATCTCTCTCTCTCTCTCTCTCTCTCTCTCTCTCTCTCTCTCTCTCTCTCTCTCTCTCTCTCTCTCTGTCTATCTCCATCGCTGGAGAAGTAGTGTGAGTAGAAGTGAGGTTTTGTAGAAGCAGACGTTTTCACTGCCATTGCTGTCTCATAAAATAACCTTAACAGCTCTATAACCATCCAGCATGGCACCCAGATCAATCCAGCCGCTCTAGAGGAGGGAGGACGAGAGGAGAGGAAAGAAAAGAGAAAGGAGAAATATGAAAAAAGGAGTAGAAAATGGGGAGATGAAGAGAATGGTGGTGTAAGAAGCTGAAAGAGAAAAGAGGAAACAAGACAAAGATTTAAATAGAAGAAAATAGTGATTGGAAGAAAGGGAGAGGAGAAAAGACTTAGAGAACAGAAGTGAAATAAACAGAACAGAAAAGAAAAGAAAAGAAGGGATAAATAGAGAAAAGATGATTAAATAATAGATGATTAGAGAAGTGAACTGAAAAGATGACAAAGATGAGAAAACTGAAAATACAATTGGAGAAGTTAGAAGCAAAGAGAAAAGACGAGAAAAGACAATTAGAAAATAGAAAACAGGAAAATGAGATGATTGGAGCAGAGAAGAAAAAAGAAGAGATGATTGGAGAAGAGAAGAAAAAAGAAGAGACGATTAGAGACCAAAAGAGATGAGACGATTAGAGAAGTTAAAAGAAAAGAGATAATTAGAGAAAAAAGTAAGGAGAAGAGAGAAGAGATGATGAGAGAAGAGAGGAGAAAAGAAGATAAGAGATGAGACGATTAGAGAAGAAAGTAGAGAAGAGAAAAAAGAGATGATTAAAGAAGAGAAGAGAAAACAGAAGAGAAGAGATTATTAGAAAACAGAAGACACAATCATAGAAGAGGAGAGAAGATTGGAGAAGTAAGAAAAGAGGAAAGAAAAAAAGTGACTATTAGAAAAGAAAAAAGAAGAGAAGAGAGAAGACATCTGGAGAACAAAATACAAGATAAAAGAAGAGATAATTGGGGAAGAGAAGATTAGAGAAAAAAGAGAAGATTAGAGAAATTAAAAGAAAAGAGATAATTAGAAAAAAAAGTAAAGTGAAGAGAGAAGACAAGATGATTAAAGCAGAGAGGAGATGATTAGAGAACAGAAGAGATGCTCATAAAAGAGAAAAGAAGAGAAGAGATGAGACGATTAGAGAAAAAAAGTAGAAAAAAGGGATGATTAAAGAAGAGAAGAGAGGAGAAGAGAGGAGATGATTATAGAAGAGAAGAGAAGAGAAGAGAGGAGAAGAGAGGAGATGATTATAGAAGAGAAGAGAAGAGAAGAGAGGAGAAGAGAGGAGATGATTATAGAAGAGAAGAGAAGAGAAGAGAGGAGATGATTATAAAAGAGAAGAGACGATCATAAAAGAGAAGAGAAAATTGGAGAAGTAAGAAAAGTGGAAAGAAAAGAAGTGACTATTAGAGAAAGAAAAGAAGAGAAGAGAGAAGACATTTGGAGAAGAAATTTAGAGATAAAAGAAGAGATAATTGGGGAAGAGAAGATTAGAGAAAAGAAGAAAAGATGATTAGAGAAGTTAAAAGAAAAGAGACAAATAGATAATAAAGTAAAGAGTAGAGAGATGATCAAAGAAGAGAAGAGAGGAGAAGAGATGATCACAGAAGAGAAGAGAGGAAATGATTAGAGAACCAAAGAGATGATTATAAAAGAGAAGAGAAGATTGGAGAAGTAAAGAGGAAAGAAAAGAAGTGAGAAGAGACGAGAGGAGACGTTTGGAGAAGAGACAAGAAAAGAAGATTAGATAAAGGAGGTGAAGAGGTAAGAGAAGAAAGCTTCATCTCTGGATCCAGCAGATTTCACACATTCACCCGCATCTCGAAGCCTCACCTGGAGCTCTCCAGTCGGTCCGTAATTCCATTAACATTCCCGTAATTAAACAACCCAACAGTTCTAAACACAGCAGATACTAATGATCTCCTTCCAGTCCTTCCAACATGCTAATGTTCTCTCCTCTGTGTTCTCCATCTCCATTAAGCGTTCCTCTCCTCTCTCAGTGCCTCTCGTTCTCCCAGCTGGAGAGAGAGAGGATTCACTCCTGAAGCTTATCCATGAACACATACTCTCCATGCTCATTAAGCGTCTCACACACACACACTCACACACACACACACACACACATCTCTGCGTGTCTCCAGGACAAGATTATGTTCTACAGGGAGGCTTTATTCAGACCACTTATCATCAGCGGGATTTGTTTCATGTCGGAACGGCCGGGGTTGAACGTAGCAGGCTAACAATCGCTCACACCTTGTGGAACTGCTTCCTGTAGACACTTCCAAAGCTGAACACTCTACGTGTGAAACCACGGCTGGAGTTTAGATCCTTTATTGATCCCAGAGGGAAATTCAGGATCTCCACATTTAACCTGTCAGTGCAGCGAAACACTCACATATACACACACACACTAGTGAACACACACACTAGAGGGCAGGGTAACACTCACACATACAAAAACACTAGTGAACACACACACACAAGAGGGCAGGGTAACACTCACATATACAAAAGCACTAGTGAACACACACACACTAGAAGGCAGAGAAACACTTACATATACACAACACTCGTGAACACACACATTAGAGGGCAGGGAAACACTCCCATATAAAAAAACACTAGTGCACACACACACACACTAGAGGGCAGAGAAACACTCACATAAAAAAAACACTAGTGAACACACACATACTAGTGAGCACACACACTAGAGGGCAGGGAAACACTCACATATACACACACAGTAGTGAACACACACATACTAGAGGGCAGGGAAACATTCATATGAACACACACTCGTGAATACACACATTAGAAGGCAGGGTAACTCTCACATATACAAAAACACCAGTGAACACACACACACACACTAGAGGGCAGAGAAACACTCACATATACAAAAACACCAGTGGACACACACAAACTAGAGGGCAGAGAAACACTAACATACACAACACTCGTGAACACACACACTAGAGGGCAGGGAAACACTCACATATACAAAAACACTAGTGAACACACTTGTGAACCCACACTAGAGGGCAGGGAAACACTCACATACAAAAACACTAGTGAACAAACACATACTAGTGAGCACACACACTAGAGGACAGGGAAACACTCATATATACACACACAGTAGTGAACACACACATACTAGAGGGCAAGGAAACATTCATATATACACACACTCGTGAATACACACAGTATACACACATACTAGTGAGCACACACACTAGAGAGCAGGGAAACAATCACATATACACACACTAGTGAACACACACACACACACACACACACTATAGGGCAGGGAAACACTCACATATTCACACACACTAGTGAACACACACACACTAGAGGGCAGGGTAACACTCACATATACAAAAGCACTAGTGAACACACACACACACTCACACTAGAAGGCAGAGAAACACTCACATATACACAACACTTGTGATCACACACACTAAAGGGCAGGGAAACACTCACATATACCCACACACTAGTGAACACACACACACTATAGGGCAAGGAAACACATATACACACACACTAGAGGGCAGGGAAACACTCACATACACACACATACTAGTGAAAACACACATTCTAAAGGACAGGGAAACACATATACACAAACACTTGTGAACACACACCTTAGAGGGTAGGGAAACACTCACATATACAAAAACACTAGTGAACACACACACACTATAGCGCAGGGAAACACTCACATATTCACACACACTAGAGAACACACACACACTAGAGGGCAGGGTAAAACTCACATATACAAAAGCACTAGTGAACACACACACACTCACACTAGAAGGCAGAGAAACACTCACATATACACAACACTTGTGAACACACACACTAGAGGGCAGGGAAACACTCACATATACCCACACACTAGTGAACACACACACACACACACTAGAGGGCTGGGAAACACAGATATACACACACCATCTTGAACACACACACTAGAGGGCAGGGTAACACTCACATATACAAAAGCACTAGCGAACACACTTACACTAGAAGGCAGAGAAACAAATATACACAACACTTGTGAACACACACACACTAGAGGGCAGGGAAACACTCACATATACAAAAACACTAGTGAACACACACTTGTGAACACTCACACAAGAGGGCAGGGAAACACTCACATATACAAAAACACTAGTGAACACACACTTGTGAACAAACACACAAGAGGGCAGGGAAACACTCACATATACAAAAACACTAGTGAACACGCACACTAGTGAGCACACAAACTAGAGGGCTGGGAAACACTCTCATATACAAAAACACTAGCGAACCCACACACACTAGAGGGCAGGGAAACACTTACATATACAAAAACACTAGTGAACACACACACTAGAGGGCAGGGAAACACTCACATATTCACACACACTAGTGAACACACACACACTAGAAGGCAGGGTAACACTCACATATACAAAAGCACTAGTGAACACACACACACTCACACTAGAAGGCAGAGAAACACTCACATATACACAACACTTGTGAACACACACACTAGAGGGCAGGGAAACACTCACATATACCCACACACTAGAGAACACACACACACTATAGGGCAGGGTAACACTCACATATACAAAAGCACCAGTGAACACACACACAATCACACTAGAAGGCAGAGAAACACTCACATATACACAACACTTGCGAACCCACACACTAAAGGGCAGGGAAACAATCACATATACAAAAACACTAGTGAACACACACACACACACACACACACTAGAGGGCTGGGAAACACAGATATACACACCATCTTGAACACACACGCTAGAGGGCAGGGTAACACTCACATATACAAAAACACTAGCGAACACACTTACACTAGAAGGCAGAGAAACACATATACACAACACTTGTGAACACACACACTAGAGGGCAGGGAAACACTCACATATACAAAAACACTAGTGAACACACACTTGTGAACACACACACAAGAGGGCAGGGAAACACTCACATATACAAAAACACTAGTGAACACGCACACTAGTGAGCACACAAACTAGAGGGCTGGGAAACACTCTCATATACAAAAACACTAGCGAACCCACACACACTAGAGGGCAGGGAAACACTCATTTATAAACACACACTAGTGAACACACACACTAGAGGGCAGGGAAACACTTACATATACAAAAACACTAGTGAACACACACACTAGAGGGCAGGGAAACACTCACATATACCCACACACTAGTGAACACACACACTAGAGGGCAGGGAAACACTCACATATACACACATACTAGTGAAAACACACACTCTAAAGGACAGGGAAACACATATACACAAACACTCGTGAACACACACATTAGAGGGTAGGGAAACACATATACAAAAACACTAGTGAACACACACACACAAGTGAGCACACACACTAGAGGACAGGGAACAATCACATATACACACACTAGTGAACACACACACACACACACACACACTATAGGGCAGGGAAACACTCACATATTCACACACACTAGTGAACACACACACTAGAGGGCAGGGAAACACTCACATATACAAAAACACAAGTGAACACACACTAGAGGGCAGGGTTACACTCACATATACAAAAACACTAGTGGACACACACATTAGAGGTCAGGGAACACTCACATATACAAAAACACTAGTGAACACACACACACACACACACACACTCGAGGGCAGGGATACACTCACATATACACAAACACTAGTGAACACACACGCACTAGTGAACACACACACTTAAGGGCAGGGAAACACTCACATATACACACACAGTAGTGAACACACACATACTAGAGGGCAGGGAAACATTCACATGTACACACACACACTCCTGAACACACACACTAGAGGGCAGGGTGACACTCACATATACAAAAACACTAGTGAACACACACACACACTAGAGGGCAGGGTGACACTCACATATACAAAAGCACTAGTGAACACACACACTAGAGGGCAGGGAAACACTCACATATACAAAAACACTAGTGAACACACACACTAGAGGGCAGGGAAACACTAGAGGGCACGGAAACACTAACATTTACACACACAGTAGTGAACACACACATACATACAAAAACTCTGTTGTTTTCAAAACTGTAAAGCTGCTTTGAGACAATATCGTTGTAAAAAGCTCTATATAAATAAACTTGCCTTGACTAGAGGGCAGGAAAACATTCACATATACACACACTCTTGAACACACACATTAGAGGGCAGGGAAACACTCACATATACAAAAACACTAGTGAACACACACACACTAGAGGGCAGGGAAACACATATACACAAACACTCGTGAACACATATTAGAGGGCAGGGAAACACTCACATGTACAAAAACACTAGTGAACACACACACACACACACACACTAGAGGGCAGGGAAACACACATATACACAAACACTAGTGAACACACACACACACTAGTGAGCACACACGCTAGAGGGCAGGGAAACAATCACATATACACACTAGTGAACACACACACAAACTAGAGGGTGGGGAAACACTCACATATTCACACACAATAGTGAACACACACACACACACACACACTAGAGGGCAGGGAAACACTCACATACACACACACACACACTAGTGAACACACACACACTAGAGGGCAGGAAAACACTTACATATGCATACACACTAGTGAACACACACACACTAGAGGGCAGGGAAACACTCACATATTCACACTCACTAGTGAACACACACACACACACACACACTAGTGAGCATACACACTAGAGGGCAGGGAAACAATCTCATATACATAAACACTAGTGAACACACACACACACACACACACACTAGAGGGCAGGGAAACACTCACATATTCACATACACTAGTGAACACACACACACACACTAGAGGGCAGGGAAACACTCACATAATCACAAACACTAGTGAACACACACACACACTAGAGGGCAGGGAAACACTCACATATTCACACTAGTGAACAGACACACTAGGGGGCAGTGAGTACACTTGCCCGGAGCGGTGGGTCGCTCTACCACAGTGGCTGAGAAACTAATGAGAGTTATCAAATTGAAAATGCAATGATACAATGAAATACTTGTTAATAATTATAAAAATTATAATACGTTGGTTATTATTATAGCATAGTAAGTCACTATGAGGTATAAAGTCATGATGGTAAGTCATAATTTTGAGATGCGAAGTTGTAATTATAAAAGGCCAGTCATAATTAAGAGAAGCGAGTCATAATTATGCATTATTAAGCCATAATTATGAGATACTTAGTCCTAATTATAAGTTGCTAAGTCATGTATGAAGTTCTTCCGCATTAAAGCAAACCAGCAGCAAGAATCATCATTTGACAGAAGCAAAGATAGACAGTCGATAGTTATTCTTGATCTATTCTAAGGGTACTTGACATACATATATGTTCGCCCATTCACTCGAAAGGCCTGGACAGACTGCTGTCACGCCATCTGCACTTAGAAAAAGCTCGGTCTGCACTAAAGGTTCGAGTGCGCATCTAAACTGCGTTCAAAACGAGAAAGAAACTGCTCTTACAGCCTCTTAAACATAACTAAACTAAGTCTAACACATACACACGTACCAGAAATAAAACATAATTTAAAACTGGTCTGTATTCACTGTATTTGGCTGTCCACGGTGAAACATTTCTTCATCTGTGAAACGGTACTGAATATGGTCACCAGTATTATTATGGAACGTACATGAATTCGCCAGAGTTTTAATTATCTCCTCATTATTTAGCTACTAGACCAGACATCAAAAACACAAGATGCCGCAAGTGCCGCAATGGCGTCAGGTTTCAATCCATATTCTCAAGTTTCATTCCATATATTCAGACTTTCATTCTATATTCTCAAGTTTCATTCCATATATTCAGACTTTCAATCCATATTCTCAAGTTTCATTCCATAGATTCAGATTTTCATTCTATATTCTCAAGTTTCATTCCATATATTCAGATTTTCATTCTATATTCTCAAGTTTCATTCCATATATTCAGACGTTTATTCTATATTCTTAAGTTTCATTACATATATTCAGACGTTCATTCCATATTCTCACGTTTTAATCCATATATTAAGACGTTTATTCTATATTCTCAAATTTCATTCCATATATTCAGACTTTCATTCCATATATTCAGACATTCATTCTATATTCTCAAGTTTCATTTCATTTATTCAGACTTTCATTCCATATTCTCAAGTTTCATTCCATATATTCAGACTTTCAATCTATATTCTCAAGTTTCATTCTATATTCTCAAGTTTCATTCAATATATTCAGACATTCATTCTATATTCTCAAGTTTCATTACATATATTCAGACTTTCATTCTGTATTCTCGTTTCATTCCATATATTCAGATTTTCATTATATATTCTTAAGTTTCATTCCATATATTCAGACTTTCAATCCATATTCTTAAGTTTCATTCCATATATTCAGACTTTCATTTTATATTCTCAAGTTCCATTCCATATATTCAGACTTTCATTCTATATTCTCAAGTTTCATTCCATATATTCAGATTTTCATTATATATTCTTAAGTTTCATTCCATATAATCAGACTCCCATTCCACATATTCAGACATTCATTCTATATTCTCAAGTTTCATTACATATATTCAGACTTTCATTCTGTATTCTCGTTTCATTCCATATATTCAGATTTTCATTATATATTCTTAAGTTTCATTCCATATATTCAGACTTTCAATCCATATTCTTAAGTTTCATTCCATATATTCAGACTTTCATTTTATATTCTCAAGTTCCATTCCATATATTCAGACTTTCATTCTATATTCTCAAGTTTCATTCCATATATTCAGATTTTCATTATATATTCTCAAGATTCATTCCATATATTCAGACTATCAATCCATATTCTTAAGTTTCATTCCATATATTCAGACTTTCAATCCATATTCTCAAGATTCATTCTATATATTCAGACTTTCATTTCATATTCTCAAGTTTCATTCCATATATTTAGACTTTCAATCCATATTCTCAAGTTTAATTCAATATATTCAGACTTTCAATCCATATTCTCAAGTTTCATTCCATATATTCAGACTTTCAATCCATATTCTCAAGTTTCATTCCATATATTCAGACTTTCAATCCATATTCTCAAGTTTCATTCCATATATTCAGACTTTCATTCCATATTCTCAAGTTTCATTCCATATATTCAGACTTTCATTCTATATTCTCAAGTTTCATTCTATATTCTCAAGTTTCATTCCATATATTCAGACTTTCAATCCATATTCTCAAGTTTCATTCCATATATTCAGACTTTCATTCCATATTCTCAAGTTTCATTCCATATATTCAGACTTTCATTCTATATTCTCAAGCTTCATTCTATATTCTTAAGTTTCATTCCATATATTCAGACTCCCTTTCCACATATTCAGACATTCATTCTATATTCTCAAGTTTCATTACATATATTCAGACTTTCATTCTATATTCTCGTTTCATTCCATATATTCAGATTTTCATTATATATTCTCAAGTTTCATTCCATATGTTCAGACTTTCAATCCATATTCTTAAATTTCATTCCATATATTCAGACTTTCAATCCATATTATCAAGATTCATTCCATATATTCAGACTTTCATTCTATATTCTCAAGTTTCATTCTATATTCTCAAGTTTCGTTCCATATATTTAGACTTTCAATCCATATTCTCAAGTTTCATTCAATATATTCAGACGTTCATTCTATATTCTCAAATTTTATTTTATATATTCAGACTTTCATTCCATATATTCAGACATTCATTCTATATTCTCAAGTTTCATTCCATATATTCAGACTTTTATTCTATATTCTCAAGTTTAATTCCATATATTCAGATTTTCATTATATATTCTTAAGTTTCATTCCATATATTCAGACTTTCAATCCATATTCTTAAGTTTCATTCCACATATTCAGACTTTCAATCCATATTCTCAAGATTCATTCTATATTCTCAAGTTTCATTCTATATTCTCAAGTTTCATTCTATATTCTCAAGTTTCATTCCATATATTCAGACTTTCATTTCATATTCTCAAGTTTCATTCCATATATTTAGACATTCAATCCATATTCTCAAGTTTCATTCAATATATTCAGACGTTCATTCTATATTCTCAAATTTTATTTTATATATTCAGACTTTCATTCCATATATTCAGACATTCATTCTATATTCTCAAGTTTCATTCCATATATTCAGAGTTTTCAGTCATTCTATATATATAATTATTTACTAAACGGCTTGCCATATATATATATATATATATATATATATATATATATATATATATATATATATATATATATATATATATGTATATATATATATATATATTAACCTCTAGAATTATTCTTTCATATCTGACAACTAAAACCTATATCAGCTTTCATTATATGCTGTTCATATGAATTAGTGAACAAGTACATGCTCAAGAGGTTTTGCAAAAGACTGGACTACACTGTTTATCCGTTAGGATAGAATCCCATCCATACACGCTCCCTTCCCCATATAGACAGAATTTTCAATGGTTTTATATATGAGCTTTCAAGTAATTTATTATAGATAGGAATAACAACACCTTTCCAGCTTCCAGTGTACTGAATCAAGGTTAACGTTGGATGTGAAGCTAATGCTCAGTTTCAGTATTTTACTGTGGATCTCAACCTACAATACATAAAAAATTACATGGCTGGAAGGAAATATTCTGTTTGAATAGCTGAGAATGTTTGCAAGCCTTGACGGTTCAAAAAAACGCAAATGTACAAATGCAGTCACAACTATTAGATACTAATCTCATTATTATGAGACACTAAGTCATATTTATGGCAAAGTAAGTCATTATTTTGATATAGTAAGCAATTATTAGAATTTCCACCAATGCCTTAAACGTATTACTGTATTTTAATACTGTATGTACACAGTACTGTACTGTATATCACGATAAAGGGATGTTCTTAGTCTTTTTAAGTCTAGACAGCAGGAGAGAGCAGGGCACGAGTCAATGCAGGGTCAGATCTAATAAGGATATTTTATGTCGTTTAAGTAGAACATAAACAACTCAAAGCGAAAGCTGGCCTGGCTAAAGTACAGCCTGCAGGGCAGGTTGTAACATTTCCACTCACTCTGCTTTCAGCTGAACTGTTCATAAACGCTGGCCACTGGAAATGAAGTTACATTTCATTTGCAGTAAACATGTGTATATATAACCTCTTAAATGTCCAGGACCCGCCGGCAAAGCGGAGTCACATTATTATGACCGCTTCCTGCTTTAGGCAGCAGCATTTAGATCCTCCTCCAGGCTTTGTCCAGCAGCTGTGGGATGCACTGCAGTCAGCATGGCTCCAGATACCTGTGACAACCTACCAAGACCTTATTGAGTCTCCCAGTCTATCTAGCTGCTGTCTGTGCTGCACATGGCATGCATCTACTCTGGATTTTAGCTGGTGGTCATAATAATGTGACTTAACCAAAGAATCACCCAGAGAGTTTGAACCATAGTCCATGCAGTTACTGAATGTTGTTGAGTTGAAAAATCCACAATAACTACGTAGTACTACCCTGGACCCCTAATTCTTCAAAACGTGAACCCAACTGAGCATCTGTGGGACCACCTGGATGGTGCCGATGTCCCTCCCGTCCATCAAGCTGCTGTCCATGCTGCACACAGCCGTTGCTCTGGATAGTAGCTGGTGGTCATAATAATGTCGAATTGGAACTGTAGTCCATGAAGTTACTGAATTATATGTTTTAGTATGTATGTATTAAATCCAGGACTTTAAAGGGTTAATTTTGCCCAAATTGCTCAAAAATGAGTGTAGAAAGAATGTGTTGTGACGCATTCTCCCCTAGCGCGACACGTAGGATGTGCACAACAGATGCTGCGATAGTTAAATTTTTCATTTAGGCTCTTTAAAGTATTCAGAAACTCCAAAGATCACAGGTTTTGTTTTATGTGGGGATGAAGCTGGGGTTGATGCTGGCAGGCTAATGATCAGTAACATATTGTGTAACAGGTTGTTTAAGTCAGTTTGAAAGCCAACTAATGCAAGCGAAGCTGGAAAGCTTGTTCAGAAAAGAGAAAATAAATGAGTTACTAAATAAATAAATAAACGAGACAAACTCTGATTGCCTTAAAGATCTTAAAACGCTGTGATCACATACTTGGCTAAGAGCTTGATCTAAAAAAACAAACAAGCAGAAACTAAATTTGCGCAAATAAGCTGTTGTATGTATATATACAACCTTATGGAAGAAGTTTAGCGACTCTGGGTCACATGACAAGTTGTTTTAAGTGAAAGTCAACATTTATTTTACAAAGACAACACGTCTACATATTTTAATAAACAATCACTGTCAATTTATTCAGCTTAAAGGTGTAAATATATACTACCAGTGAAATGTGTGGACACACCAGCTTAAAGATATCATCGCTCTTCAATGAAAAACATGTATCTCCATTTTGAGGTTTTTTTTTTTTACATCTTATGAACAATGGTTGTTTACATTGTGTCAAAATTTCATGATGAATGGACCAATAGAAGGGCTCCAAAATAGCTTGGAAATAATTTGGTTCCATTGACTGAAAGTAAAGTATGTTTTTGGTCTCTCCAGTAAAGTTGAAATTTTGATGTTTATATTATACAATTCTAAAGATATCGTGATTTTGATGCATTGAAATGCAAGTTTAAATAGTAAAGTTGCCATCTAATATAAATAATGACAGTGTATAATTTTTAGAACACCTATAAAACCCCCAAACCTGTTTATCAGAACAAGATCTCAGCATCTACACTATCTTCTTCAGTCCTGTTAGAGAAGCAGCTCATGTGGCTCCTCATGATGAAGCTGCTGGTCAGAATGTTCAAGGTATGTAAACCTGCATCAGAGCAAATGAGCTCATTTCTAAAACACAACCAGATGTTTTATTCTGCTCCAGGAACAATTCCATATGTCTTATTCTATAGTTTTGATCTCTTCACAGTTATTAGTATTAATATAGTACACATGAAGAACCTGGGCTGGTGTGCCCAAACTTTTGACTAGTAGCGTATATGTATGTATTCGATCCGGTGCGGTTTTGGTTGAATTCAGTGAATAGTGCCTGTGGCCCGACTGGCCACACTGAATGGGAAACCTCTGAAAACACACAGACAAACAAATCCAGGGCGAGTAAACCAGGTGCTTTATTTACACTTTAACGAAGTGAGAGGGAATGAAACGTGGGTTGGCGGTCATTTTTACTCTTCTGGTTGGAGTTATCCTGAAGCCTCTGCATCTTTTCCTTGTACTGTTCTGAGTCTGCGGGACCGAAGGACGAGGATGACCCCGACGCCGACCACCCACGCAATCAGGAACGGTGCCGGGCAACCCCGTAGAGCTGTGGCGGCGCCGATAGGAAGCAGAACGATCAGGGCGGCGACCGCGTGCACCCGGATAGGTGGCTGGGAGACCAGGTGACCGGAGTCTGGGACGACCCCTAGGGCGTGGAGCAGGCTTGTCTGGATGACGCTAATGGAAGTCCATTATCAATGCAGGATCCAGAACATCCTTGGCTGCCGCCCAACTGCACTCCTCAGGACCATAGCCCTACCAGTCCACCAGATACTGAATAGCGCCGCCTCTCCGCTTTGAGTCCAGCAACTGCCGAACAGCATAGACTGGGGTTCCCTCGACTACGACTGTAGGTGGGGGTGTGACGTCAGGTGAATCCTCTAACGGACCTGGAATAACAGGTTTGAGTAAGGAGACATGAAAGGCATTAGACATCCGGTATTGGGCAGGCAATTCTAATTTGTACGCAACCTCATTGATTCTTTTAAGGACTTTATACGGACCAATGAACTTCAGCTGCAACTTCTTACATCCCGTCGCAAACCTGAAATCCCTGGTTTCCCCTCGGCGCCAGTCCGTGTGACTCTTGTGCCTTCTCAGTGCGTCCTCGATCCGCCGGTGAGCCTCCTCCCCGACCTGCTCGCTCCACTCCATCCAGCGGTCCACTGCTTGGACTCCTGAGAGATTGGGTGACCATGATATAAGTGGTGGCTGGAAACCCAGAAAGCACAGGAAATGAGTCATTCCTGTGGAGCTGGTTAAGGAGTACTGAGCCATTTCTGCCCATGGCAGGAAACGTGACCAGTCAACTGGATTATTGTGGCAGTATAGTCTTAAAAATTAAGCCAGCTCTTGATTCATCCTTTCACACTGACCGTTGGACTGAGGATGATAACCAGAGGTGAGGCTGACCGATACACCCAAGCATTCCAAAAACGCAGACCAAACCTGAGAAGTAAATTGGGGGCCTCTATCTGACACAATGTCCTCTGGTGTACCAAACAGTCTAAAAACCTGCTCAAAAGTGCATTCAGCAGTCTGAAAAGCAGTGGGTAAAGAAGAAAAGGGGATAAAACGGACACCACGCGAAAATCTATCAGTGACTGTGAGAATGACCGTTTTACCATCAGACGGAGGTACGTCAGTGACGAAGTCCACAGCTAAGTGCAACCATGGGCGAGTGGGTACAGGTAATGACATTAGTTTTCCAGCAGGTAAAGTCTTGGGGGTTTTACATTGGGAACACACTGAACAGGACGACACAAACCTATGAATGTCCGAGAGCATGCTCTCCCACCAATATTTACTTTCTAATAATTGATAGGTGAGAGTTTCTCCCGGGTGGCCTGACACTAAGGAGGAATGTGCCCACGTAATAAGAGACTTGGACATATGGGACACTGTTCAGGGATGAGGGTGTTAGCCATTTGGTCGTTAATCTCATCTATCTCCCATCTAATGGGGGCCAAGATGGTATGTGGCAGTACTGATTCGGGTTCCAGCTCCTCAGTTTCAGAGTTCTCATGTAAGCGAGATAGAGCGTCGGCTTTGGTGTTCCTGGAACCGGAACGATAGGTAATGGTGAATTGAAATCTAGAGAAGAAAAGAGACCAACGGGCCTGACGGGGTTTTAACCTCTTAGCGGATCACACATACTCTAGATTTTTGTGATCAGTAAGGACTAAAAAAGGGTGATGAGCTCCCTCCAACCAGTGGCACCACTCCTCGAACGCCAACTTGATAGCCAGCAACTCCTAATCTCTGATACCATAGTTCCTTTCTGCTGAGGAAAGTTTATGGGAGTAAAAGGCTATCGGGTGGAGTTTCGAAGGAGTGCCAACCCGTTGCGAGAGAACTGCACCTACGCCTACCACGGAGGCATTTCAGGTCAAGAAAATCTTGCTCGGCTTGGGGAGACCAATTAAGTCTTTTGGCATTGTTTTTAAGCAGGGCAGTGAGGGGCGCCGCCTTGCTGCTAAAATTCCTGATAAAGTGCCTGTAAAAGTTTGCAAAGCCTAAGAACTTCTGTAAATCCTTCACAGAGACAGGTGTGGGCCAATCTAATCTAATCTAATCTGAATTTCACGGTCGTCCATGACGACCCCGGACGCACTGCTTATGTAACCCAGAAAGGAAGTAGAGGGCGAATAGAACTCACATTTCTCTGCCTTGACGTATAACTGGTTGTCCATAAGACGTTTCAATACCAGACGGACATGGTGAACATGGGAGGCCAGATCCTGTGAATAAATAAGGATATCGTCAATGTAGGCAATCACAAATTGACCCATCATGTCCCTCAGAATGTCGTTAATGAATGGCTGAAAGACTGAAGGTGCATTACGAAGGCCGAAAGACAGTATCGATTACTCATAATGCCCTCTAGTGGTGAGGAATGCTTTAATTCCAATCAGGTTGTAGGCGCTTCTGAGATCCAACTTCGTGAAGATTTTTGCTCCACAAAGTTGTTCCAAAGCAACCGGGACCAAAGGCAAAGGGTAAGCATAAGGTTTTGTTATAGCATTAAAGCTTCTGTAGTCTATACTTGGTCTTGACCCCCATCCTTCTTCACAAAGAAAAACCCGGCTGCGGCAGGTTAAGTAGAGGGTCTAATATAACCCTGCTCGAGCGCTTCTCTAACATACTCTTCCATAGCAGCTTCCTCAGTCTGAGTAAGGGGATAGACTCGAGATTTAGGGGGGGCAGATCCCTCAACTAACTCTATGGAGCAGTCATACTCACGATGGGGAGGAAGCTGGGTTGACTTTTTCTTGCTAAACACTTTCATTAAATCCAAATATTCAGGGGGGATATTTACTGGGCTGGCTATGTCCGGACTTTCCACTGAGGTGGAACTACTGCTAACTTTAAGAAAAGATAAGCAATGAGTAAAACAAAACAAAGACCAAGTTCTGATACTCTTATCCAACTATGAAATGTGAGGATCATGTTTCTTGAGCCAAGGCAACCCTAAGATGATGGGGTACTGAGTTGAGTCCAACACGAAGAACTCTATCTCCTCGTGATGAAGAGCACTGGTGTACATCTGAATGGGCACAGTCAGTTGTTTGACCAGTCCTCTCCCCACTGCACGTAGTTCTAGGCGATGAGCGAGTTCAATGATGTCTATCTGCAACTCCTGGACGAGACGACTGTGAATGAAGTTGCCCTCGGCCCCTGAATCGATCAGCGCTGAAAAGACAAAAGAAGATTTCAGGCAGAGCAAAGTAACAGGTAATCTGAAAGATTTGGAAACCAACCCCGTT
This sequence comes from Megaleporinus macrocephalus, assembly GCA_021613375.1. NCBI lineage: Eukaryota > Metazoa > Chordata > Actinopteri > Characiformes > Anostomidae > Megaleporinus > Megaleporinus macrocephalus. Next base: position 41,591,231 of record CM038713.1, read on the forward strand.
GTGGTAACACCCACCACGTTTCCCGGAGTCTGCGCCAAATTTTTATTTGGATGAATCTGACAGTCCCGTAGCGTGTGACCGGCTGTGCCACAGTATAGGCAGAGACCCTCGTGGAGCTGTCGCTGTCTCTCCTATGGAGTTAAGATGAAATGCATCACATTGCATGGGTTCCTCGCATTCCGGAGTGTGGGGTTTGCAGGTGAGTCAGACTGGGGCACTCGTGTTTTGACTGGAGGTTTACTGGACGGTCGATGCTTGAGCTGATCAAGCCGAATGGCCAAGTTCACAAGTCCTTCAAATGAAAAAATGTATATTTGCAGGCTAACTCCATTAAAATCTGAGTTCAGGCTTTTTCGGAAAACAACCCCGAGCGCAGGCTTGTTCCACCCACTACCTGCGGCCAGGGTTGTAAGGGGTCCGTCAGTTCCCGCTATACCACCAGAGGGCGCCGTAAGCCCACTAACACGGTTAGGCGGAGACCTAGCGAGCCCTCATCTGCGACACCTGTGACGCGGCCTATAAAGGACTGGAAGCCCAGCAGGTAACTGTTGCACTCTCCCAAGTGTGACTGGTAAACGGTAGCTCTATGGAGTAGAATCCAGAAAGAGAAAAGGGAAAAAAACAAAACAAAACAAAACAGGAACCGGTTTACTACAAAAGGGCAAATCCAAAGGAAAGGTCAAGAACAGGCAGAGTCCAAAAACCAGGCAGAGAACAGACAAAGGGAAAATCCAAACTCTGTAGTCAAAAATACAGAACAGTATATGGGTTCTCTTGTAAACCAATTGCAAAACCTTACAACTAACACAGGCACATGTGGGTCTTTAAATACCTGTGCTAGATTGAGTTTAGGTGTTCTCAGTACTCTGGGGATGAAGACCGATAGGTTGGAGGAGGACTGTGACGTCCTCCAGCGGGGGGTTCTGGGAAATGGAGTTTCCTGATGAAGCCGGTTCACCAGTAGAGACAGGTCATAGCCTGGACTGTTCTGGCTGGTTGTCTGTCATGTTCTGTGCATTGTATTAAGTGCACAGAACAAGGTGTGCGCTGTATTAAGGTGTTGAATCAGTTTTTACGCAGTTACCTTACTCGCTGTGTTGTTGCTCTTTCCAACGTTCCATCATGATATTTTTATCTGCAGCGAACAAAGGGTTTTGGAGACATGAAGATCAAAACAATGTTTGCTAGCCTCTTTGGCCTGGGCAATGTGCACCCAAGAACTGGGAGGGTGGATGCACTAAATTGTGTATTTGTTGTGTTGAAATATCCACAATCATTCTCCACATCACACTTCTAGAAATGTCCCAAATTGGTTGGAAGAGCTGACCAAGACTTCCAAGTACTACCCTGGACCCCCAATTGGTGCTGTTGGCTCTATGGATCCTTCTCCACGCTTTCTCCAGCAGCTGTGGGATGCACTGCAGTTGGCATGGCTCCAGATACCTGTGACCACTTCCCAGGACCTTATTGAGTCTCCCAGTCCGGCTAGCTGCTGTTAGTACTACTGAGAGAAATTCCTATATACTGATCTGAGGTGGTCAACTCCCTGCATTGTTGGTATGGCCCTTCGAGTGTTGATGTTTGCCATTCTTGCAGGGAGTGGGCACCTCTCTCCTTTGGGAAGGTAATACCACCACCCTCTAAAGTGAAGACCATCAACCCCCCTATGGGTAACATGTAAATACTGTCATCTGCATCCTGAGTTAGAGGGTTAGACTGCGTCAGAGATCGACTAGACTGGTGTAAGCTCCCCGACGCGGTCACCTCTCTACTAGGTAGCCTAGGACACAAACACACATCACCAATGAAACCCAGACACACCCCACACGCATATCACCATGGCTACGTATCACTCACACCTGCACCCCATTAGTGCTAGCATCAGCACTTAATTAGCACAACCCATATAAGCTAGGGGGTAGTGTGTGGTGTTTTTAGTGCCTGAAACTGTGAGGATCAGATCCTATCTGTCTGTGTTCTCTAGGCTGGTGTCCTCCTTAAGTTCTTTTCCCAGGTTCAGCAAGCTTGGCATTTCCACAGCGAGGTCCCGTCTACCTCCCTGAAAACCCAAGAGAAACGGCAGACTCTCCATCAGCCTCAGCACTCGCCTCCAGTCAGCTGAGCCTCCCTGCTGCAGTATCCGAGGAGTGAGGTCGGTGCTACCACGGATCCACAAACTCGCCTCTCACATCGGGTTTGTTTCCCCAGCTCCACCTGATCTCTTTGACTGTTTGTTTCAACTGCGCAGATCATTCCCTGGCCCCGGACGGTCCCTTTAAGGCTGTTTTTGTTACTACTGCGCAATCTATTTCAAAGTGGCCATACGGTGCACTGCTCTAACCTGTCCAAGCAGGGCTGAAACTGGTTCCTCATCCAGCACGGGACACGAGTGCTGCTCGGGTTCCCCAAGACCTCCGGACCAACACAGGGGGTGCATGTGAGCCCTTATCTACGCCGGCGATCCACCTTTACCATCAGGCCAGCTCTCCGAATCAGCTGGTGGCTTCCTCCAGCCCTCCTGCTTCCAACCTTCTGGACGTTCTCTAATTTTGAACTGCTCTAACGCATTAAAGCCTTGAGAATAGATCGTTTGTCTCCTCGAGTCTGATTCCTTACAACTGGGCTTCAAAAGACTGCACCGGCAACAGACCGATGACCTAAGAATGGGCCTGTGCTTGTACCCACATATTACCTGACTTCTGATTCCTGAAGGGCGAATTTCCAACACTGCACACAGTGGTCGCTCTGGATATTATCTGGTCATAATAATGTGACTCAACTGGGTATAACCAAAGAATAACTGTAGTCTATGCAGTTACTGAATGATAAGTGTGACATGTATGATGTGAGACAGTGTCACGCTTCCGGACTCATTTTCCACCTCCGCTAACGTTCCAAACTCAAACTCCCAGGTTACCCCTCACCCACATGCTCCACTCACGTGTCCACGTGCAGCCAGTCACAGGAGCCCCTCACCGGAATACTAAATCTGAAACACCTGCGAACTCTTACAGCCATCATATTTAAACCAGTCGGTTTGTTTTACTCTTCGCAAAGTATTGTCTATCCTGTTGATAGCATACTGAGCATCTTTCTCTCGTCTGAATTTCATGGTTACGACCCATTCGCCTGTCTCTCTCGTTCTCGTCTTTGGCTTAGCCCTTATTGGATCCGTTCGCTGTCTCGTTCATTGTTTTTGTACCTTGCATGCTTCTCGTTTCCGTTTTTTCTTTTCAGTTTTGATTTGTTTTTGTTCATTCACTACCCTTTGTGTATTAAATCACCAGCTTTTCATATCCATAAGAGTTTGCCTCACCTGACACACAGCGAGGGTTATTTTTTTTATTTATTTTTTAAATTTTGGCTCTTGTAAAGACTTCGGAAACTCCACAAATCACAGGGTTTGTTTTCTGAAACCCTCTTTATAACATCAGCTTGAATGGGTGGAGCTAAACTGCTGCCGTTTATCAGACTGAAACACAAACGCAAGCAGGCAGCCAGTGGTCCAGCCACCCACGCACCAACCCCCCCCCCCTCCATCCCACCTACACACACACTTACGCAGAAGGTGTGTTAGAGAGAGTCTGATTGTAATGACATGTCCTGGTAATGACATCAGTCAAGGCTTTTTGCCGGAGTGGTCTATTACCATTAACCGCAGCCTAAAGAAGCGAGCAGAGAGCTGATATGAGTGCTCGAGGAGACAAAGAGAAAGCGTTGCGAGGGTGTGCGCGTGTGCGTCGGCGCTCCATGGCTTCGCTTTACTCTCTCCGGAGAGAGCCTGGCCCTGTCTGAAGCCGCAGGTCTATCGATCGCGCCGCAGAGTGCTATCCCTCTCTCTTACCAGAGTGCCATCTCTCTCTCCCGCTTTCCTTTTCAGGGACGTAAAGGCGAGCGGTGCCACCGCACTGCTCTCCGCGAGGCCACTGGCCCGGGGGGGGTATAGTGACCTCGCTGATCAGAATGTATGATCGGCCCATTCGCAGTTATCACTGGGGCCTTTATAGGAGCACAGCACTGACCGTAGACCCCAGCAGCACCCCGGCGGCCGGCCAGGCCAATAAAAGAAATTGAAAAAGAAGAGAAACAAGAAACGGGGGAGGTTTAAAGCTAAGGGTTTAAAGGTTTTTGACATGGCCCTATATAAAAATAAATATATAAACACAAGAATGAGCTTATAGCCTGGAAGGCTGGAGAAACTTTTTAAGCAACGGGTCACATGATGATGCAGTTACATTTAAATTAATTAGAGACCATGCTTTCAATGTTTGGTAGGTCATACAAAGGAAGACTGATAGGGGAGGTGAGGGGTATCTGGGAGCTTGGGCTGGAGATCTGGGTGTCTTCTGTCTGTAGTGGCTAGTGGCCCAGACATCCAACCTTCATAGCTGTGGTAGGACTGAGGAACAGGGAGATGGTCCAGTGGTGGGGATTGCGAGAACTTCGTCTCAGGAATGGAAGGGGGGGATCTGAGCGTACAGGGGGTTACACTGGAGGAAGAAGGGTATCAGGCATGATCACCCCCTGAAAACTTTTATGATCAGCTGTATGTTCAGGTTGACCCATTTCCTTTTCATAGATTGAACCATTGATAATACATCAAAAGGTAAACAGAGCCATTCAGAGTGGGATTGGTGTGAAATGACTGATTGTAGAGATTCAGGTTTTTTTACAGTGGTGCTGATGGGAACCAGGGGTCAACCAGTGGACCTACACATGTTGTCTGAGTTTATATCTATTGTTAATGATGGTCTGCTCTGTGTATACAGTACAGTGCCAAAGTTTTAGGCACTTGCTGACATTATTATTCTTTAAAGACAGTTTTTATTTGCTCAGCAAACACTTTATATTTTAATATTAAACAGTATTAATAGAGTAAGCAGAGCTTTTACATATGTCTGTGTATTTATTTAACCCTTTCCAGCTTCTCCTTGTGGAAACAACCCAGTATTATTTACAGTTCTCATCTAATACCTGCTTTGACTGCTCAGTTCTTCATTAAGCTAAATCAAGATTGCTGCTAAAGGAACTGAATACATTCATACAATGTCTGGGGCGTCCAGGAGAAATCTGGAACCTAACTTTGTTCTTCGAACTGGAGCTCAAGATATGATCTACTTCTTTGACAATAAGACCATGTTACTTTGAATTGTATGTATGATTATTTACATCTGTTCTAATCAGATCTGCTGTTCTTGCTGGTGAAAATGTGTATATATCACTAAGATAAAGGCTTTTAAACAATCAGCTTAGGGCCTTAAGACTTAGTGTACAGTAGTGTACCTCTCCGTCATGATCAGATTTAAAAAGTATATCTTAGTCCAAGGGTTTATGCTGATATAAATCAATGTCTCAGGCATCAGGCAGTCTATTTGTAACCACTTAATGCAATAATATTTTTTATATGAGAGAAGTTATAGAGGTATTAAATTCTTCTGATATCTGGTTCCCATCACCACCATTGTAAATAGTTCTGACTCTGCAGATTTAAAATAGAGAATTAAACAACCTTGAATGACTCATTTTAACAGAAATGTAGAAAAATTGGGTGGAATTATCTTTTGAAGATGCTTTGTTGGGTCCAAAGATCCTCATTTCTGGAATATACATACATTCAACAACAGTTTTTGTGACCAATGGTGGTGTCCATTACAGTTGTAAGAACAGTACAGTCACTCTTCCTCCTCCTCCCTCTTCACTCCTTACCGGTCTAAAAGAACGCTGCAAGTTCTAAAACAAATATTCCCCTCCAGTAGCATCTCCAGTTATTATTTCTTTTGTTGCTGTTGAACGTGGTTTCTTTGTGGCAGCATCACCTCCTCAGGTACAAAGTGGTACTACAGTGACTCACTAACCTCTTCAGGTACTAAGTGGTACTACAGCCATCTGTCTAAACACCTAGCCATCTAACAACATCAAATATACCAGAACCTTAGACCCACTCACCAATATCAATATAGTGTTTTAGAAGTAGTACATAACATGTATGTATGTATGTATGTATGTGTGTGTATGTATGTAGAGTAAAATACCAATAAATACTGAATGACTCCTACATTTTTACACCTTTATGCCCAGTATTCACATTTAAGTTTGCTTGCTTTAAAATGTCTTTAATGATGGACAATAAAAACCTACACATAGTAACATTCCATTGTCGCTGTGTTTTGTGCAAGTATTAAAGGGTTAAAAGTGAATCAAGCTTGTTTTGGTAGATACATGCTTTTAGGATTGCAACATTATTCCTCCATCAGAAAAGGCCTGAGTAGGCTTTTTTTTTTTTTTTTTTTTTTTTATTTCTTCAGCGGATAATATCTAAGTCCGTAAGCTCTGTGTAGCAGAGAGGAGACAGGCGGTCAGCAGAATGGCTGTGACGGGAGTCTAACCTTGGACTGAACACCTGCAATCCCCTTACTGTAAACTCCAATTCCTTTTACAAGCGCTGAGGCACAAAGCGCAGGCATCTCGATTCAAACCTTTATGTCTCTGCGAGCGGGCACCTGAACTCTTTAACCCTTACAAGTGGCACTTATCTCGGGCCATAACAGCAGCATGCTGCAAGTTTAAATGATATCTTTGTTTTATTGGGTCGCTTATTGAAGGAAGCAGAGAGATTGTTTTGAAAGTACTGATCCTAAACCGCCATTCCCTACAATATTTATGTTTGATTTTAATTATTTATGGGGAAAAAAGACACACCTTACTAAATATCATTGCTGCTTAAAGAAAAACAAGCAACTTAAAAAACTGGAGTACAAAAACTGTCTTCATTTTTAATGTGGGTCAGTGGAACCAGAAATATTTGGAAGGTACTTTGGAGCATTTGTGTTGATTTCCACACAATATAAAGATCAGTTGTTGTGCTCAAGCATATATATGTATAAAAATTAAAATAAATAAAACGATACCCGTTTTGCTTCAGACAGCAGCCATTTTTGTTCTTAATGGATTGTTCATATAGTAATATGGTGCTTTTTGTAGACTTTATTTATTTATTTATTTATATATATATATATATATATATATATATATATATAATGTGTGTGTGTATATATATATATATATATATATATATACGCACATACACTTCCACTCAAGTTTAGGATCACTTTACAATTTAATTTCATGCAAATCACAAACAGTATTGTCCATTTCATAATTAATGTAAGTGTCTCAGATTTTTAAAGAATAAAAATGTTTGTATTAAAATCTATTTTTGTATAGAGACTTATTTTGCATATAGTTCTATTATCAGCAATTCTCAGTCCTCTGTCTAAATCTCCTGGTACGGTCGCCAATCCAAGTTAAGGATGTTATTGGACTAATTGGTTGTTAGGACACTCTTGCTCAATTGTGATTCACAGCTTAAAAAAAAAACATTCTACTAATAAGTGAGTATAAAAGGGAGAACAACATTCTAGGTTAGTTTAGTATCTGAAGATCAGCAGTTGATGGCTTGCTGACCGACTCACAATGACCAGAAAGAAACAACTTTCTTTAGAGCCCCATCAGTCCATTGTTGTGTTAATGAAGATACTCCATTAAAACAAGAACATTTCACTGTGATCCCAAACTTTTGAGCGGTAGTGTATACACACACCAAGCTAAATATATATTTTACAATTCTAAAGATATTGTGATCTTAATGCATTGCAATGCAAGTTTAAATAGAGAATGTATGTGTGTGTGTGTGTATGTATGTGTGTGTGTGTGTATATATATATATATATATATATATATATATATATATATATATATATATATATATATATATATATATATATATATATATATATATATAATCATTTGACTGTATTTAAATCTAAAAATGAGAATGTATATTGTTAAGAGCTATAAAACCCCCAAACCTGTTTATCAGAACAAGATCTAATGTACACTATCTATCTTCTTCAGTCCTGTTAGAGAAGCAGCTCATGTGGCTCCTCATGAAGCTGCTGGTCAGAATCTTCAAAGTATGTAAACCTGCATCAGCGCAAATGAGCTAATTTCTAAAAGACCCTCTAAACATTCTTTAAACACTACCAGATGTTTTATTCTGCTCCAGGAATAATTCCAGACCTCTTAATTTATAGTTTTGATCTCATGGTACACTTAGGAAGAACCTGGGACTTTTGACTGGTAGTGTTGCATAAAACATTGCATGGGCTATCACAGCAGCATACAGTGCACTGCAGCTGGGCTTCAGCCTGAACGACCACAGCTTCACATGAATCTACATGTAAGCTTATGTGGTACGACACAACAGCAGGACAGCTTGAGACCCGAGAGGCTGTTCCTCTCCCTCCTCCTGTCCATCACGCCGCGGCAGAGGAGACTGATAGACCGGCAGCTTTGTCGTCGTGTCCTGCGGGCTACATGACTCGGGCAGATCCAGCGCTGTGATAAAGCGTAACCTCGCATCCATCACCAGGGCCAGGGTGAAGAGGGTCACACCGGCGATATGTGATCCTTCCCCAGACAAGGAAGCAGATCTGTTAACGTGCAGCCAGGCCAATATTTCAAAATGACACCCTCCAAACAGGCAGGAGAGCACTAGGTGCACCCGGGATGTCCTCAAGAATCTGAGATGAGGCTCCCCTTATCTGGAGCACGCCAGGCCAGACGTTCCTGGTCCTCCACCAGCTTTTCAAAACCTCATTATAGTAAGGACGTTCTGTTGCCCTGATCTCAGTCCAAGTCCATTAACACCTGGAAGACACTCTCACATACACATACTAAACATTTACTCAGCTACTTTGTATTGCAGTCTGTGTAATCACTGAATAAAAAGCCTTTAATTTTAATAACTAGGTTTTAGTTGCTAGTGATACAGTGACAAGACACAGCCTGCACTGCAGCAGTACATAGCATAGCTCCACTGCTGGACTGAGAATCGTCCACCAACCAAAACTATCCAGACAGCAGTGTCCTGTGGGCGGCGTCCTGTGTCCACTGATGAAGGACTAGAGGAACACAAACTGTGCAGCAGGAGATGAGCTACTGTCTCTGACTTTACATCTACAAGGTGGACCAGCAAGTAGTAGGATTGTCTAACAGAGTGGACAGTGAGTGGACACAGTGTTTAAGCACTCCAGCAGCAGTGCTGTGTCTGATCCACTCACACCAGCACAACACACCACCGCCATGTCAGTGTCACTGCAGTGCTGAGAATGATGTCCTACCCAAATAATATATGCTCTGTGGAGGTCCTGATCATTGAAGAACAGGGTGAAAGGGGGCGAAGAAAGTATACAGAGAAAGAGATGGAAGTACAAAGTGCAGCCACCTTGAACTTCCTGGCCACTTTATTAGAAACACCTACCTTCTACTTCCGATTTAGTAGCCACTTTATGTGGTCTTACAAACTGTAGCCTGGTGGCCTGTTATTTAATTGATCATTGATCACTGGCCACTTTATTAGAAACACCTATCCTGTATTTACACCCTCTGGCCACTTTATTAGAAACACCTACCGTGTATTTACACTAAATGGCCACTTTATTCGAAACCCCTACCTTGTACTTCTAATTAATGGCCACTTCATAAACACCTAGTTTGTATTTACATTCACTGGCCACTTTACTGGAAACACCAACCTTGTATTTATACTCACTGGCCACTTTATTAGAAAAAACAACCCTGTATGTACACTCACTGGCCACTTTATTAGAAACACCTACCTTGTACTTCTAATTAATGGCCACTTCATAAACACCTAGTTTGTATTTACATTCACTGGCCACTTTACTGGAAACACTAACCTTGTATTTACACTCAACGACTCAAATGACTCAACGAAAGATCCGAAGGGCTCTGAGGTCTCTGGGACCCCAAGCAATGAAAAGTTAAAGTCTCAACAGATCCTGAGGGCTAGAAATGACCAGAGTTTGATCCCGATGCATTCAAATATGCCTGGATCAGATCCGATAACAACATATTGTAGATAAGGACATCCCTGCTCAGAGAGATGTCCGGAATCAGACCGTCATCACTGCTTGTGCTGTAAATCGAAATCTCTTCGAAACGATTCCTCGGGCCCTCAAAGTCTTCGTCCTACTTTTCATCGAGAAACTTACACTTTTTAAAGAGTTGCTTTAGCAGGGATCTGTCCGAGATCTCAATCACCGCAGTGGATTAGAGCCCGGCCGGCCGCTAAGCTTTCCAATCACCGAGGCCCGGCCCAGTCATCAGTTTAGGGTGCGGAGCGAGAGCGAGACAACCGAGCCGCGCTAACATTCACCAGCGCTGCCGTGATTGGAGCGGCTCTGGGCTCAAAGCTTTTTAAAGTAGGCCATTTAGCTGCGGCTTTGGAGCCAGCGTGGGGCTGCTGACCTTACTGAAAGATTGGTCTCAGCCTTCAGAGGCAGGAAGGAGCCTGGCTGCGCTGGGAACAGTAAGCTCCCATTAGAATATGAAAAGCTTCCTTTATTATCAAAGAAAAAAAAGGCACAGTTGTTTTTTTTTTTTTGCTTTTTAATTGCCAAAACTGAAAGAAAGGCGGGAGACATCAAAGGCGGGCCGCGGTGATTTGCATGTAGATGTTACCACTGAGCTTTGAAAGTGTTGTGGCTGCATGGTGAGAGAGACCAACGCTGAGCTCCACCGCCATGACCAGCGGGGAGAGATTTTAGACAGCTGCAATTAAAACACAGAAGAATTAATTACAGCCAATGAGACTATTATGGGAATAAGCAGGCCTGGGTTTACTCTGCTTTTCAGTATTTTTTTTTTTTTCCGCTCCTTTAAATCTCCCAAGCTTTGAGAGCTTAATCTCCTCCGGTTAGCTTGGCCTCGGCTCACAAAGGAATCCCTGCTAACATGTAGCGGGAACACCAATGCATCACTCCAGACTCCTCTCTGCAATCTTTTCAGATATGGCTCACTCAGTTTTCCTATTAATACCACTCACTGGCCACTTTATTGGAAACACCTACACTACTTCCACTCCCTGGCCACTTTATCAGAAACATATACCTTGTACTTGCACTCACTGGCCACTTTATTGAAAACACCCACACTGTACTTCTACTTACTGGCCACATTACTAGAAACACCTAGTTTATATTTTCACTCACTGGCTACTTTATTAGAAACACACACTGTATTTCCACTCACTGGCAACTTTATTAGAAAAATCTACCACGTATTTGCCCTCACTGACCACTTTATTTTGCAAACACCTACTTTGTACTTGCACTCACTGGTCACTTTATTGGAAACACCTACTTTGTACTTGCACTCACTGGTCACTTTATTGGAAACACCCACACTGCACTTCTACTAACTGGCCACTTTATTAGAAACACTACCTTGTGCTTCCACTCACTGGTCACTCTATGTAGTCTGGTCTATGATACAGGTGTGAACTTACAAACAGTAGACTGTCAGCCTGTAGCATATTAATCATTGATCAGCGTGGTGTGAGTGGTGGTCCTAGACGATGGGTAACAGGAGGTGCGAGGCTACAGTTGCCAGCTGTCTGTCAGGAAAGGAGCTACAAGCTTGAGGCTTCTAATAAAGCGTAATCATCCACTAACTGTCATCCTGTCACCTCCGCTACTGCACATGGCACTCAGACTCCATACAAGTGGCCGTATTAATGTCAGCGGCGTAACGCGGGCCTCGTAATAAAACATTTAGCGGAGGTGATCTGATTTTAATTGATACGGGTACACGGCTGAGGCCGGCGAGCCGTCTGCGCTCCATCATCCGGCCGAGTCAATGCGCTCATCAATATGACTAATGTGACATTGATCACCGCAGGAGCCGTTTAAAATAAAATCAAGAATTTACATGCCCGCGCGCTGCCTCGGCAAATTAGCCCGGACTCCGGCGATGACACTTTCATTTTCCCGCCGCCCGCCCATGCTCCATTTAACACTACAGGTCGTTAACAGGTACAAATCACCTTGGCAACGGGTTGTCACGGTTACCCAAGGCGTCGACCTCATTGCGACTGGCCCTTCCACCCTCCTCCACCACCGCTCCGGTTGGAGCGTGTCTGGAGTAATTTAATATCCAATCAGATAACGGGATTTATTCGAGGGCGAGTCTGGTGTAAATGAGGGAAGATCAGAGGAGGGCCCCGAGCCAGAGTGGGATTATTTTAGGAAATGCTGTTTAATTATGAGAGCAAACCTTTGCGGATGGCCGCGAGTTATTCAATTTAGGAATTAATTCCGCACATAAAAAAGATCGTAAAATCTAAATAGCCCCGTAGCGCTGCTTAATGCGTTATACGCACAGCGGAGGAGAAAAAGATAAATAAAGAAATAATCAAATCTCAATTCAGGCGGGAGATGCGGGCGAGGTGATTTCATACGCCACGGATTTTCCCTCTGATTAAAAAATAAATAAATAAAAAATACATACAACTTGATGAATCCTGCCGTCGGTTGTGATGTCGCTCTGGGGAGCCAAGTTTGCCCTCCGACTGAGCCGCTTTACGTGAGCTAGACCTTTGAAATGTAGACATTAGATGTGACAATATGAGGAAAAGAAGAAGAGAGAAAGAGAGAGAGAGGCAGAGAGAGAGAGAGAAGCATAACTGTCCTTATGAATACTAAGTATGTGCAGTAGAATCATACAGTAGTCTTAATGACCTTCTTAAAAAGAAGCTGTCAAGTGCTGCCACGGATACGAGCGCGCATGTGCCTCCAGTCTCTGACGGCTGGTCACGGACGCCTCCGATTCTGCCTTTAAGTATGCTAATTTCCCGCGGGCGGCCCAGAATTCCTCGGATTCGGAACTCCGAGATGGTCGGAAAGGCCAGAAAGCGGTAGCCAGAGGGAGCGGGAGATGCTAGCGCTTGTGTTTTCATGTGTGTATTAGTGCCAGTTAGACAGACAGATGCACTCGTGGCTCACAGCTCTCAGTAAGAGAGTCAGTCAGATTGCGAGAGAGGCACTCAACCCCCCGCAGAGGAACAGAGGCAGACTTAATCAAGGAGTCTGGAAGGTTTCGGCACCCGAGAGCCGCCCACTCGTACGGGAAAGGGCCAAACAAAATGCAGAGTGTGCAAAGTGGGAAGTGGGATGCTTTAATGATGCCAGTGTCTTCGGTTAAAGGTGCAATTTGTAATGAATTTTTTTGTTTAAAATATTACAAAATGAATCAAAATTATTAACACAGGGTAAAGAAATTACAGTTCTAATGATATGTAAAAGATGGCCATGTCTCAGGTTGCAGAGATATCAGAGGTAAGTCACTGTAATACTACCTTGTACCTGTAGAGGTGGTAGTGAGACACTATAATACCATATTATGCCTGAACAGGTGATAATGTGTCACTGTAATACCACATTATATCTGAAGAGGTGATAGTGAGTCATTGTAATACCACCATGTACCTGTAGAGATGATAGTGAGTCATTGTAATACGACCTTGTACCTGTAGAGAGGATGGTGAGTCACTGTAATACCACATTATACCTGAAGACGTGATAGTGAGTCATTGTAATACCACCTTGTACCTGTAGAGATGATAGTGAGTCATTGTAATACGACCTTGTACCTGTAGAGATGATAGTGAGTTACTGTAATACCACCTTGTACCTGTGGAGAGGATAGTGAGTCACTGCAATACCATATTATACTTGAAAAGGTGAAACTTAGTCATTGTAGTAAACCTTTATACTTAATGAGGTGATTGTAGTGTTGAGTCTGACACCAGTCCAAAATGTGAGGATGAAGTAGTGCTGCTGCCCCGATGCCATATTCTAACCATCAATCAATTAATCAATCATGTTGAAGGTGCTGCTCCCAGTTAGATCACATACACAACGATCTTTGTTTATTTAGCTTCAGCCATCGTTGTGTTTACTGCTCCTTTTTATTAGCTACTTGTCCTTTAAATGATGATTAAAGCTCTTGGCAAGAAACCACGTTCAGCAGCAAACAGACATTTATATGTGTATATATATATATTTTATATATATATATATATATATATATATATATATATATATATATATATATATATTTTATATATATATATATATATATATATATATATATATATATATATATATATATCATAGCTGTCCAATGAAAAACGTATGTCCATTTTTGTTTTCTATTTTTCTTTTTTTTTATTTCTATTTTTCATCAATTAACTGCGGCAGCTGCTGTTTACATTCTGATGAAATTTCACGATGATTGGACTACTAGAAATGCTCCAAAATAGCTTGGAAAAAAATTCTGATAATTCTCATAAGCAGCTGCTAATTCTGACATTAAGGAGAAGGATCTTTGATTTTCCTAATAAAGGGTGGGCGATTTGTCATCCCCTATTTGTTTGGAGCATGAGGTTGACAGTGGCTTCTATGTACTAATACAGATCACTATAATTAAGGCCTAATCTCTAATGAGTTAACCATGACTAATTTGGGATTTATTGATCTGAGAACTTAATTTATCCCCAGTATGTGTTCCGTATAGACACGGATACCCTAATTCTATGTTTTCCTTCTAATAAAGTTAATCTCGTTCCTGCAGGAAAACAGAATTTGTGTACATACTGGGTGGTCCTAATTCATCCCTAATCAACTCACGAGGCTGACGTCGTTAGCTCCGCCCACACTAATCTAAACTTAGTGACCTCACCAGCATAGCAAAAAGTTGGCAAGCTGGACCTCCAGCCTGTAGCTGCCTGCCCATATAACAAAACTGTTCCTGCGTTGCTTCGTCCATCAGTTTATTTATTCATCCTCTTCCACATAAAAGCTGGATAATGATGTTAGCTCTGTATGAGTCAGCATGTCAGCGTCCCAGCTGTACCTTCACCGCTACGCAGCGGACAGGGAGAAGTTTCAGATCTTCTTTAAACCAGCACTTATGCTTCCAAGTGACTGGCATGAGGCTGATCTGTCCACAGCCGGGCGTATCAACGCACAGCGCCATCAGAACGCATCCGAGCATATACAGCAGCTAAGCACGGGGCCAGATGTCTGACGCATCAGAAACGTCTTTTGTTCTGCATGGTTTTAACGCCAACTGTAACCTAATTATTATGCAAATGTTGCTTGATTAAGCCGCCGCTGAAAAGGGCCTGACTAGCGCGGATTTGCATGCGGAGCTTTTACCTGCTAAATGCCATTAGGACTAACTGACCATATCAGTTAGAGTGTTGACAACCAGAGGACGCGTTCTCCTGCCAGCAGCGCACTGCTGCTCCCCCGTGGGTTTGTTTGTGTGCGTGTGCAAATGTGACTTGTCTCGCGTGTGATTATGTTGGTCTGCGCTTGGGATGCAGCCCATTTCCAAACACTAATGGGCGGCAAAGTGTGATACTCATAAATGCGCACACATACACACCTGTCCAGCGGTGGAGAGCAGCACCAGCGTTAACTCTCATTCTGCTTCTATTCATCTCACTTCTTTTGTTTGCTGCTGGATGTGGTTTCTTGCCAGGGGTGTGCAGTAGTGGTTCTTTGCCAGGAGCTTCAGCCAGCATGGGTTTACTATACGTTCTCACAGACGTATTGGAGGGATTGTACTCCACCAGTAGACAGTAGTCTACAGTGACGCA
The DNA here is from genome assembly GCA_021613375.1 of Megaleporinus macrocephalus. NCBI lineage: Eukaryota > Metazoa > Chordata > Actinopteri > Characiformes > Anostomidae > Megaleporinus > Megaleporinus macrocephalus. Next base: position 41,606,760 of record CM038713.1, read on the forward strand.
CTCTTGAGATGAACTTCATTACATAAAATAACTTTTCATATGGTACATAGCAGTTTTGATGTTGTGTCAGTGATGTCTATTTCTTATTACTTACTGTTATTTTTCCTGGAAGAGTAGCGTTATTACATCAACAAGTAACAGCAACACAGCCTCAGACTGGTTGAGAATTAGGGAAAACATCTGATGGGTTACGAGTTCAGGAACACAGTTTCTGATTGGTTCACAAGTCAGGATCACAATATCTGATGGGTCAGCAAATCAGACACACAGACTTTGATACAGTAGGTCAACAATTTAGGAACACCATTTCTGATAGGTCGAAAATTTAGGAACACAGTCTCTAGTTGGTTGACAAGCCAGGAACACAGTATCTGATTGGTCAGCAAGTCAGGAACACAGTATAAAATTGGTAAGTCAGGAACGCAGTCTTTGATAGGTTGACAAATCAGGAACCCAGTCTCTAGTTGGTTGACAAGCCAGGAACATAGTATCTGATTGGGCAGCAAGAAAGGAACACAGTATCTGATTGGTCAGCAAGTCAGAAACACAGACTCCAATAGTTTGACAATTTATGAACACAGTCTCTAATAGGTCGACAAGTCAGGAACACAGTATAAAAATTGGTCAGTAAGTCAGGAACACAGACTTCGATAGGTTGACAGATCAAAACCCCAGTGTCTAGTTGATTGACAAGTCAGGAGCACAGTATCTGATTGGTCAGCAAGTCAGGAACTAACGATATTTTTTTTTAAAAACTTTTATTATATTATATTTTATTACTGCTTGACTGCAATGTATTGGAATGAATGCCAAAAAATCTTATAATACTGATAAAATATTTTCTAAAGGAACATTTCCACATAATCCACGACTGTAATATGTTAACTATGATACATTTAATATAGTATAAGACTATATTAAAACTTGATATGATATTTCATATTGAAGAAAAAACAAAGTTAGCCAACACTAACTGACTAATTACTCAAGTAATTAGACAAGTTTAAGTAATATTGGCATCAATTGAGCTGGACATACTCAATCAAAACATCCTCACTTACAAGGAAGACAAGTTCCTGAAGAGGTGAGGAAAAAAGGAGAGTGCATCACTCTCAAAGATTAACAGCAAACCACTCCACCTTGACAGACCCCAAACATGTTGACTGATAAGTCAAAAGAACTGTTGAGAAGACAGTGGTCCCCAGTTGAATAGAGAATGAATAAATAGCTGAATGGAGAATTAATGCAAGAAGAAGATTAGATAACTAACAGGTAAGTGTCAGGAAAACAGTATCTGATTGGTCAGCAAGTTAGGAATGCAGTATTTGATTGGTTAGAAAGTTGGGAACACAGACTCACTGGAATTGATCAACACTAACCTTCCATGGAAACAAAGTCCTGTCTCTAGCATGCAGCATTTCAAAAATGTACATTTTTATGTATAATGTCCTTTGATGATGTCAGTGTTCTGTCCCCCTTTAGCTCCAATCTTGACCCTTTTTTGACCCAATTCTGAGCCCGTTCCTTTGATCCAGTCTAATCACTCTAACAACAGCCCATGATTATCCAGCGGAAGTCTCCTGAACTTTGATCAAACTTTCATCGCGCCCTCCAAATGGAGCATGTTGGGCTCTTTAAAGATTCATACTTTGCGACAGCACACTCCATCTGTCTCTGCGTGGGTGTGCGTGGGTGTGTGTATGTTGTGGACTCGGTAGACTCTCTGAGTGCTCTCTGTTTCTGAAATCTCTGATTTCAAATGGAGAATGTCCCACCCCGTGTAAATAGACCTGAACGCCGCGCCCAGCGCTGCTGTGTTTGCCAGCGATGAATCATTTCTGCAAGCTTTGCTGCTTCTGTAATCACAGCAGGTTCGGAATTACCCCATAAATAAATCAGTCTGCCCCCGTTTTCCCCACATTCCTCCCCACTCTTCCCATCTGCTCTGCGAGAAGTGGGAATGGGAATGTCTGTCTATCGACTGGTCAGGATGCTCTGCCTCAGACAATGAAGCAGATAAGAGAAGACATCCAGATATATTTGGCTATTACTTTCAGTAGTAATACAGATAGTACTATTAGATGAGGAGGTAGTAATAGTAGTATAGGTAGCAACTGTACAGGTAGTAACACTAGTAGTAAAGAAATTAGTGGTAGTAGTCACCGTTGTAGTTACACTTCTTTAGGCAGCTGTAGACGTAGTAGTAGTAGTAGTAGTAGTAGTAATTATAGATGTAGCACTGGTAGTTATAGTAGTAGTATAGTTGTAATCCTTGAGGATATAACTATATCTACAACAGATGTAGTTATAGCAGCAGTAGTAGTGGTATTAGGAGTAGTATGAGTAGTAGAGGCAATAGTAGCATGATATATATATGTGTGTGTGTAGTGTTGGTAGTAGTAATTGTAATAGGAGACGCAGTATTAGTTATTGTTGGTGGTCGTAATAAAAGTAAATATATTATAACAGTAGTACTAAAGCCAGTAGTGAGACACATTGGAACTAGTAAAAGAGGGAGTAGTACTTGAAGTAACATCCAATAAAGTTAGTATTAATAGCCATAGCAGAGGTGGTGGTAGTAGTAGTAGTAGTAACATGCAATAGCAGGAGTAGTTAAAGTAGTTGTAGTAGATGCAGTAGTAGTAGAAATAATTTACAGCAGGGGCAGCAGTAGTTTTAGTAGTAAAGGCTGTAGTAAAGGTGGTGGTGGTAGTCGTAATAGAAACAGTAGCAGTTATAGTAAAAGAGAAAGTAGCGGCTGTAGTAGCAGAGGCCATTGTAGTAGTAAAGGCAGTAACAACAGTAGATGCAGAAGCAGTAATGGTGGTGGTGGTAGTAGTAGTTGTAGCAGAGTCAAAAATAGTAGTAGTGTAGGTAGTAGCAGCTATAGTAGTAGCAGTAGAAGAAGTGGTAGTAATAGAGGCAGTAGTAGTAGAGGTGGTAGTGGATATAGTAGCAGCAGTAATTAAAGCAGTAGTAGTAGAGGCAGTAGCAGCTATATTAGCAGTAATAGTAGCAGTAGCAGTTAAAACAGGACACTCAGTCTCTACTACTCAGTTTTATTTACATGTTCATTCCTTATAGGCAAGCAGGAACATCACGCTCTCAGTCAGTGTGGCTCTGGTAGCGTTGGACCGTAATTACTTAAATATCATTCAAAACAACATATTGGCTCTGGTTCAGATGGGATGTTTAATTTTCTGATAATTAAACAGGCCATGTATTCAGCGCAGAGCAGTTTCATTTATCTATTTATTTATTTATTTTCCCCTGCTGTTAAACCCTAAATGAATGAGCCAAATATTTATGTGATCAGTAAAGCAAATATTTGCTAAACAATTGATTCGTTCTGTTATCGTAGGTCTGCATTCCCTGAATGAACACATCTGAAATAATGGTTTTAATCCAAACTGAAGAAAATGATCACAATACACCCTGAATAGTGTTACTCTTCAGTATGTGGGGTCTTTATGACCACCTTATAATGATCAGTACACTGTAATGCAATTTTACACAAGCCCCGCCCAGGGACTTGTGTATTTCAGGAAAATGAATAAATGAAAGTATACAAATAGTAAAGACCACCAGTCAAAACTATCCAGTGTCCTGTGGGCAGCATCCTGCGACCAGTGATGAGGAACTGAAGGAACTAGAGGAGCTGTGCAGCAGTGTCTGACTTTGTATCTACAAGGTGGACCAGCAAGGTGGGAGTGTCCAATGGAGTGCACAGTGATTGGACACAGTGTTTAAACACTCCAGCAGCACTGCTGTGTCTGATCCACTCACACCAGCACTACACACCACCATGTTAGTGTCACTGCAGTGCTGAGAATGATGCACCACCCAAATAATATCTGCTCTGTGGTGGTCCTGTGGAGGTCATGATCATTGAAGAACAGGGTGAAAGGGAGTGAAGAAAAGATACAAAGAAAGAAATGGAAGTACAAAGTTATACAAACATTAACTGGCCACTTTATTAGAAACACCTATCATGTACTTCCACTTAGTGGCCACAGCAGTTTCATGTCTGACTTTATATCTACAAGGTGGACCAGCAAGGTAGGAGTGTCCATTGGAGTGGACAGTGGGTGGACACAGTGTTTAAACACTCCAGCAGCAGCACTGCTGTGTCTGATCCACTCACGCCAGCACAACACATACACTAACATTTGGTCAATACATCACAGTTAGCCCAAATAACGAATTCATTCCTTCCTGCTGCTAAACCTTAAATGCAGTGCTTTTATTTATTGGATCATCAGATCAACTGTATTAAAGCAATTCATTTAATATGTAGGTAAGCATTTTATTTATTTACTAAATAGAAGGAATTTGGAGGGAAATGGTCAGAATCACTCTCGGAATTTCCGGCAGGGAGACGCCGTCTGCCCCAGAAATGAGATTATGTCTTAATCCAAACTGTAAGGCGACCTCAGTGTATGAGAACTCATTAGATAGTGTGCCCACTAATGCAATGCAGACCTCTCAGCATTATTTTGTGGTCATCTTCTTGTGGTTGTCCATGTGGAACAATCATTTTCATTTCTTTGTAAGAAAAAACAGAAAGTCATCTTTGCCGCAGGGACACTGGGACTGCACTCGTACCACGTCTGCTGAAGACTCAGAAGATCAGAAGATGCCTGATTGCTTGGACGGAGTATGTGGTTTACTATGTGCAGTAAAGACTAAATACATTATAGTTTTTCAGACACTGTATAGAAGCTTTTACACCACATGAGCTTATACTAATGCAGCTTTCCACTGATATACACAATCCAGCCACATTATTATGACCATTTCCTACTTTCAACGGCATCATAAGGAGGTGGTGGTCTGACCAATGTCACTCTCAATTGATTTGGGTCTGAATCCATCCTTGCAGATCACGTACACCATACATGCTGATTGTCTTCTCTGGGGCGGATGGGATCTTCCAGGAAGACTCTTCCAATGAGACACGTCACATGACTAGAAATGCTCATATTGGTTGGAAGAGCTGACCAAGACTTCTGAGTACTACCCTGGACCTCTGATTCCCCAGACTTGAACCCAATTGAGCATCTGTTGGACCACCTGGTAGGTGCTGTTGGCTCTATGGATCCTCCTCCATGCCTCGTCCAGCAGCTGTGGGATGCACTGCAGTCAGCATGGGTCCAGATACCTGTGACCATCTACCAGGACCTAGCTGCTGCACATGGTGGTCACTCTGGTCATAATAATTTGATTCAACTGTGTAGTACCCCAGTCAATATAGCAGCTTATATATGAGTTTAATAGCATAGTGCATTGAGCATACCAGTGTATGTTGAATATGTGTATATATATATATATATATATATATATATATATATATATATATATATATATATATATATATATATATATATATATATATATATATATACACTACCACTCAAAAGTTTGGGATCACAGTGAAATGATTTGTTTTCAATGGAGTATCTTCTTCCCTTCTTCCTTAACACAACAATGGACTGACGGGTCTCTAAAGAAAGTTGTTGCTTTCTGGTCATTGTGAGTCGGTCAGCAAGCCATCAACTGCTGATGCTTCAGATACTAAACTAACCTAGAATGTTGTTCTCCCTTTTATACTCACTTATTAGTAGAATGTTTTTCAGCTATGCATCACAATTGAGCAAGAGTGTCCTAACAACCAATTAGTCCAATAACATCCTTAACTTGGATTGGCGGCTGTACCAGGAGATTTAGACAGAGGACTGAGAATTACTGATAATAGAACTATATGTAAAATAAATCTTAATACAAACATTTATATTCTTTAAAAATCATCTGATACACTTACATTAATTGTGAAATGGACAATATTGTTAGTGAATTGCATGAAAAAAAAAATATATATATATATATATATATATATATATATATATATATATATATATAGAAATATATTTCTATATATATAGAAAGAAATGGGTCTAATCAGTCATCAGTTTTTTTTTTTTTACATTCGCAGTGTTGTGTTTGGCTCCAGTCGTTTACCAGAGCAGTGTGTTTACGCCTGTGTTTGTGTATGTATGTGTTCAGGGTGGTAAGAAACATATTAAACCACATTAAAAGAGATTAAGGCCTAAATCAAGACCGGCGTTGCCATGGAGACTCGGATCAAAGTTATTAATTTCTGATGAGCGATCTAGTCGGAGATTTGGTAACAGGGATTAACGCAATCTTCCCTGCTAAGAGGCAGACACAAACGCATATGTCACTCTGGCCTTCATGATCTCTCTCTCTCTCTCGCTCTCTCACTCTCTCTCGCTCTCTCGCTCTCTCTCTCTCGCTCTAAAGCAAGATGTTCCACTCAAAGCTCCAGTCTGACTTTAACATGACTGCAAACAGTCCTCTGATGACATCCACTATAAAGTCTCGGGCTGCAGGAGGAAAGCGCTGGCTAAATGCCGCGGAGGGAAAAAAAAGAAAGAAAAAAAAGAAAGACAATTTCTAGGGCAGGAAAATATGCAGAAAAATAAACTGAAGGCACATCCGCAAGACGTCTCCACAGATGCATCTCCAGAAGTTTCTGGCACAAAGGGCGATTCGAACCGGGGGCTCATTTTCTCCCAGCAAATCTCTCAAAGTCAACAGATCCAACACCACAGGCTATGTGTGTGGTAGTGTTTGTTTTTGTACACTGTAAGGACACACCCGTCCTCACAGGGCAGCTCAGCAGTAACGACCAATACGTTTTATTCTATATATTTTGTTATATATACACTATAGACCAGAGTTATTTAATTAGAATACGGTCTATGTAGAGGAAATTTCCTCAGGCCAAGTATACTGTATACTGAAGTAGCCTAGTATCAGTATCTTATACCATCAGCAACAGAAACACAAAACAAATAACAAATACCGTTTAGTATATTTTAACAATATTTATTGTTTTAAATGCTGAACTGAATGAATTATTTATAAACTTCTAATAAATGTTTTCTTCCTCACTTCAAGTAAAAACAAGGGGTACATAAAAAAAAATAAAATGCTTTTGAAAAAAAGTGCATCTTAAAGTGCTGATTAATAGAAACAGTAAATAAAACAGGCACATCTTTCACACATTAACAGTGTATTTCTGTTTTGTGTTCCTCTCTCACACTTTCTCTTGTTTAGTGAGAGGAGTGAGCTCTTGATTGTCTGGGATGGGGCTGAAATGGAGTCAGGGCTGTTCTCATATGCATATGAAGGTGTTTGTTGGTGAGCCTGGAACCATATGTGTTCTTAATAATGTTCACTGTGGAATAAACCATGTAAAACAGCCTTTCTCTGACTCGCTTTATTCTCTGACTCGCTTTATTCTCCAACACGCTTTATAGTCTGACTCGCTTTATTCTCTGACTCGCTTTATTCTCTGACTTGCTTTATTCTCCAACAAGCTTTATAGTCTGACTCACTTTATTCTCTGACTCGCTTTATTCTCTGACTCGCTTTATTCTCTGACTCGCTTTATTCTCCAACACGCTTTATAGTCTGACTCACTTTATTCTCTGACTCGCTTTATTCTCTGACTCGCTTTATTCTCTGACTTGCTTTATTCTCCAACAAGCTTTATAGTCTGACTCACTTTATTCTCTGACTCGCTTTATTCTCCAACACGCTTTATAGTCTGACTCACTTTATTCTCTGACTCGCTTTATTCTCTGACTCGCTTTATTCTCCAACACGCTTTATTCTCTGACTCGCTTTATTCTCTGACTCGCTTTATTCTCCAACACGCTTTATAGTCTGACTCACTTTATTCTCTGACTCGCTTTATTCTCTGACTCGCTTTATTCTGACTCGCTTTATTCTCTGACTCGCTTTATTCTCTGACTCACTTTATTCTCTGACTCGCTTTATAGTCCGACTCACTTAATTCTCTGACTCGCTTTATAGTCAGACTTGGTTTATTCTCTGACATGCTTTATAGTATGACTCACTTTATTCTCCAACATGCTTTATAGTCCGACTCGCTTTATTCTACGACTCACTTTATTCTCCAACAGCCTTTATAGTCTGACTCGGTTTATTCTCTGACTCGCTATTTCTTCGACTCGCTTTATACTCCAACTCACTTTATACTCCGACTCACTTTATAGTCCAACTCGGTTTATTCTCCGACATGCTTTATAGTCTGACTCGCTTTAATCTACGACTCACTTTATTCTCCAACACATTTTATAGTCTGACTCGGTTTATTCTCCGACTCGCTTTATTCTCCGACTCGCTTTATAGTCTGAGTAAAACTCTTACATGCGCAAAATGTTAAAATGTATTGAAACCAGAAATGAAACCTAAAATGTGGCTAACACAAGTTATCACTTGATATTTAGTGTTTTGTAATAATTAAACATACATTGTTCTCTATTTCCTAATATCCTCCAAATCAACAACACAAGCAATTCAACCAAGTTTACAACATTCTTAGGTTGAACTGCTTCAAACTATTCATCTGGACACAGTGACTTTGTTCTTGCCGGTATGTATGCTGTATGATATATATATATATAATTCTGTCCTCACATTGTATTAAAAACAAGTTTGTGCATGTGGAGCTCTTGGCTTTCATTTAGAGTTCACATCCAGCGGCCGTGACAACTCGTCTTCTGAAGATGAGTGTGAGTGTGTGTGGAGATTGTAGCCGCTGGTGTTTTTTAATCCTGTAGGGTGTGCGTTAGTGTGTGTGTGTGTGTGTGTGTAAAAACATGCGCAGTTCATGAATTCAGATGCAGCCTGTAGGAATCCAGATAGATGAACTCAGTTTTCTCCCAGATTTGCTTCATAAAAATTAATCTCACTGGCGGCACTTTTTCGGTTCTCTAAGTCGTTTGCTGGTTGGTTAGAATGTGTATGTATAAAACATTCGGCAACACTAAAGTGACTTAGAACTAGCAGGTTATTCATGTTTAATATTAAGATGTTAACTATGTATTCAGCTAAATAATATAACTTTTTATATTAACTATAATAATATAAATGTAATAGTGTTTGTAATAATTCAGTTGGTAATCAGAAATAGTTAATATTTAATAAAGTTTGCACATTTTGAATGATAAATAAGAAAGTAAATTTGAAATATTATTTATTTATTTATTTATTTATTTATTTATTTATTTATTTGATGATAAGTGAGAGTTGAGGTAAAACCTGGACTGACATATGTTTTTTTTTTTAATACCATAAATAATCAAATAATACAAAAAAAAAAAATACCAAGTAGCATGTAAGTTACTTACTTATTTACCTAAATAATATTATATTGACAATTTTCTCGAATTTTAAAGATGTATGTTGTGTAAAATATTGTGTATTGATTATAATGGTGTGTATTGATTATAATGGTATGTATTGATTATAATGGTGTGTATTGAGTATAACAGTGTGTATTGAGTATAATGGTGTGTATTGAGTATAATGGTGTGTATTCATTATAATGATGTGTATTGAGTATAATGGCATGTATTGAGTATAATGTGTTGACTATTACAGTATTGAGTATAATGTGTGTTGACTATAACAGTATTGAGTATAATGTTATGTATTGAGCATACCAGTGTATATTAGGTATAGCAGTGTTTATTGGGTATTGCAGCAGATATTGAGCATGATAGTTTGTATTGAAAATAACAGTGACTATTGATTATGACAACTAATAATAATAATAATAATAATAATATAATATATAATATATAATATAATCATTTTAGCTAAATAATACAAACAAATCAGGTTTTTGTAACAGTTTAGTTTGTAATAATACATATTTTTGATTGCTTTGAAGTAAGAGAAATAAGAAATAAGAATATATAGAAATAAGATCTGTACCTCAATAAGAAGTTGAGGGTCAGGCCCAGAATTTAAATACTGTGCCATTTAAGGTGGAGTGGCAAAATTTGAATAAGAAGCTGGTGAATATGAAGATAAAGCTCAGCACCAGAATACAAACAATGCAATTTCAGGTGGAAAAATTAAATAAAAAAACAAGATGGCGAATAAGTAGCTAAATGTCGGCAGCCGAATATAAAAGCTCCATTCAAAGGTGAAACTGTAAATCTAAATCAGGAAATAGTAAATAAGAAGTTAGTTTTGGCCTTTAGGTTTAAATGATGGAGATTAAAGCAATCAACATATCCTACCTGGAGTTTTATATATAATAAACATTCCTGTAGAAACATACTGGGACTCTACATGGCAGACGACCGGCTCACAGGTTGTTTCTATTCTATTCTAATTCTATTACTGCTAACAGAGCCTTTTAAACACTGCTCCTTTAAAACCGGACTTCACATACTGTTGTTGCACATCAGTGGTGTCTTATTATTACTCTGATCATATGAATTGTAAAGTTAATATAAGCTTCCAGGCTCACTTGGAAAACACTACAGTTCACCAAACAACAACAGAGCTTCATGCATCTTTTATACAGTGATAGAAAACACAGCGGTCCACACAAATCTACATTCTGATCATTTAAACGAGTGTGAGTGGACGTGGCTGAATTCTCGCTCCCTGGCGAGGGCTCGGTTTGATAGGATTAATAAGTAAGAAGCTGGCGATCTGAAGAAATGAGTGCTGTAGGCCACCGTATCCTCCCCAGCAGGAGAGCAGTAAGACGTGGACGTGTGTCGGGCCTGTCAGAGCTCGGCTCATCTCCAGGGCTCTCTTGATGCTTTTTGCACTGAAGTGGTGGATCTCTGTCACACTCTGTCGCACACTGTCACACTCACACCCTCTGAACTGGCCCCAGTGTGTCCCTGCACGCCCCAGCTGCGTGCATGTCGTGGGGGTAGGGGTGAGGGGATGGGGGGAGGGGTGAGGGGATGGGGGGAGGGATGGGGGGGTGGTCAGTCTCTGGCCCCATACGCAGCATGTGAGTTGTGTAAGAGGCCTGTTCTGAGCCAAGCAAGGTGAAGGACAGCACGAGGAAAACCACAGAGAGAGAGAGAGAGAGAGAGAGAGAGAGAGAGAGAGAGAGAGAGAGAGAGAGAGAGAGAAGAACAAGCAAGAGGAAGATGCAGAAGAGACACAGATAGAAATAGAGAGACATACTGAAAGAGGGAGAAAGAAACTGGACATACAGAGATAAAAGAAAGAGTGAACAAGGGAGGGAGAGAGAGAGCAAGAAGAAGACAGTGACAGAGAAGAAAAAGAGAGATAGAAATAATGAGCCGTACCAAAAGAGTGAGAAATGAATTGGACAGACAGAGAGATAAAGGAGAAAGAGTGAATAAGAGAAAAAGAGAGAAGGAGAAAGAAAGAGAGATAGCAAGAAGAAGACAGTGACAGAGAAGAAAAAGAGAGATAGAAATAGAGAGACACGCTGAAAAAGTAAGAAAGAAAATGGACAGATAGAGAGATAAAAGTGAAAGAGTGAACACGAACTAGAGAAAGAAAGAGAGAGAGAAGACAGTGACAGAGAAGGAAAGGAGAGATTGAAATAGATAAACATACTGAAAGAGTGAGAAAGAAAATGGACAGAGAGATAAAAGAGAAAGAGTGAACAAAACCTAGAGAGAGAGAAAGAGAGAAGATGGCAATGACAGAGAAGAAAAAGAGATAGAAATAAAAAGACATACTGAAAGACAAACACACAGAGAGAGAGAGAGAGAGAGACTGAGGCACACCAGCATATAGGGGGTTAAAAGATGAAAGAAAAAGAGGGGGGAGCAGAGGAAAAGTAAAGATAGGGAAAAAGACAGACTCAGAAAATTATAAAATAGCATAAGATAGAACAAGAAAGAAGGAAGAAAAGAAAAAGTAAAAGAGGTCATACACACTGATAGAGAAGAAAGATATATACACTATCAGTCAAATGTTTGGACACACCTAACTATTATTAACTATAATATATAACTATATTAGTTTTAATAGTTGGAGCCCACATACAAAAATACTTCTAAAACAAACATTTGACTGTATTTAAATATAAAAATGAGAATGTATATTTTTCTAAGAGCTATAAAACCCCCAAACCTGTTTATCAGAACAAGATCTCAGCATCTACACTATCTTCTTCAGTCCTGTTAGAGAAGCAGCTCATGTGGTTCCTCATGAAGCTGCTGGTCAGAATGTTCAAAGTATGTAAACCTGCATCAGAGCAAATGAGCTCATTTCTAAAAGACCCTCGAAACATTCTTTAAACACAACCAGATGTTTAATTCTGCTCCAGCAATAATTCCATACCTCTTATTCTATAGTTATTTTATAAGTTTCACACTTATTCACTAACATTATTATCACTATTAAAATAGTACAAATATGAAACACCTGGGAGGGCACATCCACATTTGAGTCTGCTCAGGCAGCAGTATCGTCTTGGGGGGGGACTCTCTGCACAATGCTGAACAGCAGGGAGCACCATGGTGGTCAGTCTGTTCCAGAAGGTGGGCGAGCAGGAAGCCATGATCAAAGCAGATGAAGCAACAGCATCAGAGCACATAGGATGGACAGATGTTCAGCTCGGGGAGAAATGAGAAATGATAAAGGTAGAAAAAGTATTATAAATAAAACATGTGGGTGTAGGAACTTGTAGCAACTGGTTGTCTTCTTACTTCTACTTCTACTAGACCCAGGTGTAAGTGTGTGTGGGGGTGGGGGGTCTCCTTAGGGCAAGCTAAGCCTATGCCCTGTCTCAGACCTCAGGGTTAGGTTAGGTTCCTCCTCAAAGCTTCTTCTTTATATCCAGGTGAAACACCTGGCTTCAATATCGCTTTCCTTTAAGATGTATATACCAAACCTAGGCTGGCATGTTTATCTTCTCTCTCTCTCTCTCTCTCTCTCCCTCTCTCTTACTCTCTCTGTCCTGGTTTATCCTTCCTTAGACCCACACACTGCTTTAAACCTCCCATCCTTTTATCTCCCCCCTTCACATCCACTGACACGTCTCTGATCGCGTCTCCCGCGTATTTGCCTTATTCTCAGTTTCACAGTGTTAATCTGGAGCTATCGGCGCTCTCCGAGAGCTCATCCTGCATTACTCAAACATGTTATGCATTTCTGTTTTTCTTCCTTCCTTCCTTTATTTATTTATTTATTTATTTTTTAACCAGGGCTAAAAGCACCCCTGGAGAAGTTAAGGCCAGGCCATGAATTATGCATGAGGCATAAACATGGCCTATAATGCTCTTATTATAGCACTCGGCCCGGCTGGGAGAGGCTGCTCCAAACATGCTGACTTACTTTACAGCTACAATTACGGAGCGCGAGAGCTACACACACAGGAGCTATAGCGGATAACGGGGGGATGTTTCTACATCCTCAGGTCGCCTGGCACTCCCTCTCTCCCTCTCTCCCTCTCTCTCGCTCTCTCTCGCTCTCTCTCTCTCTCTCGCTGCTGTATAGATATTTTGTAACTGGAGAGCAGCGTCATCATCTAAAGCTGTGAAATGGAATTTTGTAGGAGTAGGAAAAAAAAATGCCATTCCCAGAGATCCTCTTAGATTTTATGGAGAGAGAGAGAGAGAGAGAGGGAGGGGGGTGAGAGAGGACGACAGAATTATAGAAAAGGGAGAAGGTAAAAGAGGTGACACAGTGACACCGACTTGCTGGTGTGAGTGGATCATAAACACCTCAGTGTCACTGCCGAACTGAGAATCGTCCACCACCCAAAACTATCCAGACAACAGTGTCCTGTGGGCGGCGTCTTGTGTCCACTGATGAAGGACTAGAGGAACACAAACTGTGCAGCAGCAGATGAGCTACTGTCTCTGACTTTACATCTACAAGGTGGACCAGCAAGTAGTAGGAGTGTCTAATAGAGTGGACAGTGAGTGGACACAGTGTTTAAACACTCCAGCAGCAGCACTGCTGTGTCTGATCCACTCACACCAGCACAACACACACTAACCCACCTCCCTAATTGTACCTGCTCGGTGGTGGGCCTGTGGGGGTCCTGATCATTAAAGAACAGAGTAATAAAGTATACAGAGAATCAGATGAACTACAGTCTGTAAGTGGAGCTCCTGTATGGTCAGTGGAGCTGATACAGTGGACAGTGAGTGGAGATAGGAGGTGGTTTTAATGTCAGGGCTGATTTATATATATAGGAGGAGAAAAATACCGAGAGATGATAGACTAAGAGAAAAAGAAAGAAAGAGTGAAGACTGAAAGAACTGAAGAAAAAAAATATATTTTTAGTGAGAGAGAGACAGAGAAAGAGGGGAGAGAGGGAGAAAGGGAATATGTAGCGAGAGGAGTAATACAGGAGATACAATTCAGAATGATTTTAATACAGTGACTTTCTTTCTTTTTAATGTATATTAATATGTATATATCTGGGGTTGCCAGACTTTTTCCACCTCACTTCCCACACAAACGACCTGCAAAGCTTCTGCGGCCCACAGATTTTACTGATTTGATCGTTTTTTCTGTCACACCTAATAAGAGCTGATCTAGTTTAGCAGCTACTGGGTGTTTCGGACCAGCCGAAAAGAAGAAATCAGCAGACAGGCTCAGTCCTACAGACTCAGTCCTACAGGCTCAGTCCTACAGGCTCAATCCTACAGGCTCAGTCCTACAGACTCAGTCCTACAGGATCAGTCCTACAGGCTCAGTCCTACAGACTCAGTCCTACAGGTTCAGTCCTACAGGCTCAGTCCTACAGACTCAGTCCTACAGGATCAGTCCTACAGGATCAGTCCTACAGACTCAGTCCTACAGGCTCAATCCTACAGGATCAGTCCTACAGGATCAGTCCTACAGGATCAGTCCTACAGGCTCAGTCCTACAGGATCAGTCTTACAGGCTCAGTCTTACAGACTCAGTCATACAGGCTCAGTCCTACAGGATCAGTCCTACAGGATCAGTCCTACAGGCTCAGTCCTACAGGATCAGTCTTACAGGCTCAGTCTTACAGACTCAGTCATACAGGCTCAGTCCTACAGGCTCAGTCCTACAGGCTCAGTCCTACAGGTTCAGTCCTACAGGTTCAGTCCTACAGGATCAGTCCTACAGGATCAGTCCTACAGACTCAGTCCTACAGGCTCAGTCCTACAGGCTCAGTCTTACAGGCTCAGTCCTACAGGATCAGCAGACAGGCTCAGTCCTACAGGCTCAGTCCTACAGGTTCAGTCATACAGGATCAGTCCTACAGGCTCAGTCCTACAGGCTCAGTCCTACAGGTTCAGTCATACAGGATCAGTCCTACAGGCTCAGTCCTATAGGCTCAGTCCTACAGGCTTAGTCTTACAGGCTCAGTCCTACAGGATTAGCCCTACAGGCTCAATCCTACAGGCTCAGTCCTACAGGCTCAGTTCTACAGGTTCAGTCCTACAGGATCAGTCCTACAGGCTCAGTCCTATATGCTCAGTCCTACAGGTTCAGTCCTACAGGCTCAGTCCTATATGCTCAGTCCTACTTCACCTACCTGTGTACAGGTAAACTGTACCACTACCTTCACCTACCTGTGTACAGGTAAACTGTACCACTACCTTCACCTACCTGTGTACAGGTAAACTGTACCACTACCTTCACCTACCTGTGTACAGGTAAACTGTAACACTACCTTCACCTACCTGTGTACAGGTAAACTGTAACACTACCTTCACCTACCTGTGTACAGGTAAACTATAACACTACATTCACCTACCTGTGTACAGGTAAACTATAACACTACCTTCACCTACCTGTGTACAGGTGAACTGTAATCCTACCTTCAGCTACACATTTACAGGTAAGTCTCTTTGGATAAGAGAGTCAACCAAATGCTGTAAATGTAAATAATGCCCTTTCATCCTGTGGAGAATGAACAGTGTTCTAATTGTCTCTGGCTGTGCTGATCTCCACCTAGTGTTTCAGCAAGACCACCTAGCCATGATTCAGAGCTCGTGGGAAGGACCATTTTTATTCAATAGAACCATCTTGCAAATGTTGTAGTACATATTATAGTTTCAAGTTTCAAGTTTATTTCTAAGAACTCTTACTTCATCAATTTCGGTTGGAAAAAAAACATCTTTAAATGCCCAATAAATATCTGTCACGGTGTAGCTGAAGCGAGGAAAGGCAGTTGCAGACACAATTGCGAACTGTAGTTTAAACACGGATTTAATATTGAAACAGACGGAGTACACCACAACAACAGTAACATTAACATAAACAACAACAACAATGAACGACCAGGGAGAGGGCAAAACAGGCGGACTAAATACACAGGATAACGAGAGGGAAACGGAAACAGGTGGTGAACATGATGGGACACAGGTGGAGGGCCGAGGCAAGGAACACATGACAAAAGGTAAACAAAGACCACGTGGACTTGACAGGACGTAAACAAGCGAGGGACGCGGGGAACATGGCGGGGTATGACAGCACCCCCCCTCAAAGGACGCAGCTCCAGAGGCGAGAAAGAGAACACACCCCGGGAGCCCGCCTCGAGGAGGAGACCCAGAAAACAAAACAGGGACCAGGAGAACAGGAACAGACGGACGGACCAGGAGAACAGGAACAGACGGACCAGGGACGGACCAGGAGACCAGGAACAGACAGAGACCAGGAACGGACGGACGGACCAGGAACAGACAGACGGACGGACCAGGAACAGACAGACGGACGGACCAGGAACAGACAGACGGACGGACCAGGAACAGACAGAGACCAGGAACAGACAGAGACCAGGAACAGACAGACGGACGGACCAGGAACAGACAGACGGACGGACCAGGAACAGACAGAGACCAGGAACAGACAGACGGACGGACCAGGAACAGACAGAGACCAGGAACAGACAGAGACCAGGAACAGACAGACGGACGGACCAGGAACAGACAGACGGACGGACCAGGAACAGACAGAGACCAGGAACAGACAGATGGACGGACCAGGAACAGACAGAGACCAGGCAGACAGGCACAGAAAACCAGGAACGGGCAGAGAAAACCAGGAACGGGCAGAGAGGAATAGGCAGAGAAAACCAGGAACGGGCAGACAGGCACAGAAAACCAGGAACGGGCACAGAAAAAAACGGGCAAACAGGAACCAGAACAAAAAACCAGGGACAGACAAACAAATCAGGAAAGACGAGGACGAGTAAGGACGACGAGACGAAACGGGAGGAAGACGACGAGAAGTTACAGGAGGAAGCCGACGAGACGACAAGGGAGGAGGGAGACGAGAGAAACGAGGAACACGACGAGAGGCCAAGGGAGGAGGCTGACGAGAAGACTCAGGAGGAGGATGACGAGACGAAACGGGAGGAGGCCAAAACGAGGACAAGGAAAACAACGAAACACCAGACAGGACTCAAAACCGGGAACAGGACAAAACACGAGACAACAGACCAGGAGGGGGACAAGGCAGAAAAACAGGAACAAACAGAACGACGGGGACAGGAACACGGAAACCAAAAACAGGAACAGGGACAAAAACGGGAACAGGAACAAAAACGGGAACAAAACAAGGCAAAGAAACAGAACAGGGCGGGCGGGCGGGAGCAACAAAGTCTGCCTTAACAGGTAGCTTACGCGGGACAAAACCATGAAGCGCTCTGGGCGCAAAGTCAGGAAGCGCACAGGGGGCGGAGTCAGGAGGCGCACAGGGGGCGGAGTCAGGAGGCGCCCAGATCACCGTCCGGGGGGCGGAGTCAGGAGGCGCACAGGGGGCGGAGTCAGGAGGCGGGACAGACCGGACCACCGTCCGGGGAGCAGGCACGGGAACAGACCGGACCACCGTCCGGGGAGCAGGCACGGGAACAGACCGGACCACCGTCCGGGGAGCAGGCACGGGAACAGACCGGACCTCCGTCCGGGGAGCAGGCCGGACCACCGTCCGGGGAGCAGGCACGGGAACAGACCGGACCACCGTCCGGGGAGCAGGCACGGGAACAGACCGGGGAGCTTGAACAGGAGCCGGCTGGGGAGCCGGGACTGCGGCGACGTCCACGGAGGCAGCGGGCCGCGCTGCGGCGACGTCCACGGAGGCAGCGGGCCGCGCTGCGGCGACGTCCACGGAGGCAGCGGGCCGCGCTGCATTGACGTCCACGGAGGCAGCGGGCCGTGCTGCATTGACGTCCACGGAGGCAGCGGGCCGCGCTGCATTGACGTCCACGGAGGCAGCGGGCCGCGCTGCATTGACGTCCACGGAGGCAGCGGGCCGCGCTGCATTGATGTCCACGGAGGCAGCGGGAGCTGCGGTGACGCCCTCGGAGACAGGGGGAGTAGGAACAGGAGCCGACTGAGGAGAAGGGACTGCGGCGGCGTCCACGGAGGCAGCGGGCCGCGCTGCATTGACGTCCACGGAGGCAGCGGGCCGCGCTGCATTGACGTCCACGGAGGCAGCGGGCCGCGCTGCATTGACGTCCACGGAGGCAGCGGGCGCTGCGGTGACGCCCTCGGAGACAGGGGGAGTAGGAACAGGAGCCGGCTGAGGAGCAGGTACTGCGGCGACGTCCACGGAGGCAGCGGACCGCGCTGCATTGACGTCCACGGAGGCAGCGGGCCGCGCTGCATTGACGTCCACGGAGGCAGCGGGCCGCGCTGCATTGACGTCCACGGAGGCAGCGGGCCGCGCTGCATTGACGTCCACGGAGGCAGCGGGCCGCGCTGCATTGACGTCCACGGAGGCAGCGGGCCTCGCTGCATTGACGTCCACGGAGGCAGCGGGCCTCGCTGCATTGACGTCCACGGAGGCAGCGGACCTCGCTGCATTGACGTCCACGGAGGCAGCGAAGCAGAAGCAGGCGGGGCTGGAGAGCGGCGCCACGACGGAGTGAGCGCGTGGCCGCGGCTCTGTGCAGGGGGGGCTGGAGAGCGGCGCCACGACGGAGTGAGCGCGTGGCCGCGGCTCTGTGCAGGCGGGCGCCCGCGAAGTCTGCTTCCGGCTACGGCGTTTGCTACGCCGCTTAGCCTGGTTCGCCGAGACGGCTGCACACCCGGCCGCCATCTCAGCCGCGAGCAGAGCGGGGTTATCCGCCTCCAGCAGCGCACAGAGCTCCCAAGCGGAGAGAAAATCTTCGTGTTCGATCCGGGGGATCAAACAGCTCGCTGTGTCCTTGTGGTCGTTCATTCTGTCACGGTGTAGCTGAAGCGAGGAAAGGCAGTTGCAGACACAATTGCGAACTGTAGTTTAAACACGGATTTAATATTGAAACAGACGGAGTACACCACAACAACAGTAACATTAACATAAACAACAACAACAATGAACGACCAGGGAGAGGGCAAAACAGGCGGACTAAATACACAGGATAACGAGAGGGAAACGGAAACAGGTGGTGAACATGATGGGACACAGGTGGAGGGCCGAGGCAAGGAACACATGACAAAAGGTAAACAAAGACCACGTGGACTTGACAGGACGTAAACAAGCGAGGGACGCGGGGAACATGGCGGGGTATGACAATATCCAATCAGATTTTCCCTTTCCTCAGAGGTATCAACTTTGTTTTTGGCGTCAGAATGAAGTGGGAGTCCAGTTCAGAGAGAAAGCTTTTTATTCTTGGACTGCGGTACCAACGTTTCTCTGAGTTCTCACATCCTGGTCTATCCTGGTCTACCCTGGTCTCCATTTTATAGGCCCGTCTTCCTGCTCCTTCGGCCCTTGTACACCTGGCCACGTCGTAATTCTTTTGGGTGGACAATGATTCTCGAATAGAAGTTCCCAAGATAAGTCGCAGCCTTATATGGTCCTATATGGCGTGGGTCCCAAAAAGCCCTGACCTACCCGTGAGCTTTTTTTGGCCACCTGTCTCTAAAATACTGCTATAGTGTGTAAAATCCAATAGATTCAACTGAGGTCTCCCATTGGTTAGAACCTTAGGAGCTGGACTGAAAGCTGAACTTCTAAAATAATTGGAACAAGCAGTTGCATTTTGATTTCCAATCGATGCTACAGTTTACCACCATAAAGTTTTCGTCACTATGCAACTGCTACAAGGTAAAATATGTGAGATATGAGCTTAAAAAATATGGAATGTCTTTTACAAGCTTCAAATTTTGGTCTCAGAAAGGCCAAAAAATGCCATGTACTTCACCATTAGCGTACCACTAACACACCACTAGAACTCCCATAGGGGTGCTAGCGACAATGAGCATTACTGAGGGTTTTCTTTTCATTTACTTGACCAAAGTTTGGACTTTTATGGCCTGAACTCTGGGCTTAGTTCTACTACATATGGTTGTATACGTTTTGCCACTGGTTTAGAAGGGATTATGCTTTGTTTTGTCATTGTTTGTCATTTGTTGTCCTAGAAATCAATATAAAAGTCCATAATATAGTAATCAGGGTCATTATATTTAAATAGCAAAGATGGCGGTAGTAATTCTAGCTTTCTAAGACTTAACCGCCTCCTTTATTTGGAGAGCACTGACAACCCTAGGCCTGGTGAACAACCCCATTAACCACACAAAGCCATAATTAACACCACCTATATTATAGAAACTCTAGTGTTCTAATAAAGGCTACTACTCTTTTTATCCTCACTCAGGTGCACAACTTCACATCCAATTACTGTCCAGCTGTCTCTACCATTTCTTACCGTCCAGTTCCAGGAATAACCCCCCAAACCTTCTTCCAGGAGCGAACATCTATTCATTGCCGATCACGGTGACCCGGTCAAAGCAGGTTTGGTGCGTTGAATTGGATTGGATTTCAATACGAGTTATGAGTCAGTACTTCACACGTGTGGTTTAAAAGACTGAGCATGGACAGGAATTTTGAATCACGCACGCTGGGCGCACAGGAAACTGAAGTAAATGAGGTCACTGACATCAAGCAAATCCAAATGGGTGCTTAGAGAAATGCTTTAGATGGCGCTGATGACTGCTAACAGCCGCTGATTGAGTGTACTGAAGAAGTGGTTAATCATTTCTAATGTCTCTGCTAATAATAGCTTCTTGTTCTCTGGATTCAGTCATGCACCTCTCTATTATAAGAAGCACGGAAATATGTTGCTTGAATGGAAAATGGTTGTATTTATTCAGGGTAGTGCCGAGGAGGGGCAAAAAAAAAAAAAAAGCTCTTCAATTCGAAGATCGCTGTGGGGGAACAGAAGCAAGCTGGCCGTGTTTCGGCACCTCCGGAGCAATTTGAGGATAATGCCTTTCTCAAGGGCACAACAGCAGTGGTCAGAGCAGGAAAGACCTTCAGTATAAAGCCAATTTCACTCTGCCTGCTCGTCAGTGGCTGTTGCCAATGAGAGCCTCTTACCGCCAAGCCAAACAGCCCATTTAGACATCACTCAACGCGAACACGTTCAATATATCACTGCAGTATGGAACGCTGTATTTACAAAATGTTAACCTTATAGGAGAAAGAATGTCCGCTAATGTCAGTGTGAAATACCCCACGGTATTCTGGGGGTCTCGCTATTCCAGCTTTAGCCGGCTGCTCACTCCCCGTAGCGGTATTGATGCCAGTTTCAATGGCAAACAAATAGTTTGGTGTGACAGCTCCTTCACTGCAAATTCTCTTGGTAGGTCTTCCACACATTAACTGAGATCTTACTCATCATCTCATCTTCTGTCTTCACATTAGGAAATGAGTAACACTCTCTCCGACTAAACTCCTGGGGAACATTTCAAATTTCCAAATATCTTACATGCCATAAAGTTGTTCAGAGGCGTCCTGGGCATAGTTACAGTTAATTGGCTATGAAGAACTAATTGGGGGAACCAATTTGCTACAGCACCACCCTGAGGCAGACCAGTGCTGCAGCTCTAGTTAACCAAAAAGACCAAAGACAGTAGAAGCTTGTTGAGACAAAGTTTTTTTTCCTTTTTTTTTCAGGGAACCCCTCCCAGAATTTAGATGTTGAGACATTCATTGGGTCCAAGATCTAAATTAGGCGGTCCTGTACCCCCTAGGACCACCAGTATTTCGCACCTTGGGTAATGTAAGCAGATGTTATTCCAAGTAATTTTGGTCCATGCCCGGAAAACATGGATTTTAGGTTTTAAATGAAAAGTAAAATATGTTTATTTTGCTTGTATTCTTGAGAAAGCATGTATATTATATCACATTTATATTACATTAATAAACATGAATGCCTTAACATAAGCACACTGTCATGGACACCAGGTTATGGACAGTGTGGTAATGTGGCCTAATAAGTTATTATAGCTAACAGGGCTGAGAACATAGCTTTGCGATACATCAACATTTTGCGATACATTGCAATACCGTAAGCAAGATGATGTATTGCAGATTTTGAATATCTAATACTAGCAAAACTGTCAAAATACAAAACAATATGTATATAAGAAAGTATGGTACTGCTTTACATTAACGGTGCAGCCTTACTCTATTTGTTTGTGTTGGAGTGGAACAGTCTAATGGCTGAGGGTAGATTGCAGCATTGCTCTCTAGTGGTCAGGGGTTTAAACACCATACCAATTAAACCACAATTCAATATTGTGTTTTTGAGAATCAGTAGTGACACAAAACATGATATTTTGATACTCAAGTGTATTAATAGTTTCTTAGACCCCTAACAGTTGAAGGTTTCAGAAACAGTGATGAGGTTTCTCTCTGACCAGCTAATGTATTGAAGAAAGGACATCAGATGACAGCAGTGTACCTGTTAGCACTAGTTTACCTAGTATATTCACTATTCACTATAAAGCATTCATTACATAGTGAACTGATAGGGGGACTAAAAGACTTTTCGGACCCTACATTAGGCAAACAGCATTTATGTGACACATTCATATTGGTTATTGATTTTGGTAAATACATGCTGTAATTAGGAAGTTTACACAGGTAGT
This sequence comes from Megaleporinus macrocephalus, assembly GCA_021613375.1. NCBI lineage: Eukaryota > Metazoa > Chordata > Actinopteri > Characiformes > Anostomidae > Megaleporinus > Megaleporinus macrocephalus. The sequence goes on from CM038713.1 coordinate 41,629,460, forward strand.
AGCTAGAAGGCTTTCATACATATATTTTTTTTTATTCATGCCTTAAAATTTAAGTTTTAATCAATAATAAGTCAGCACTGTTAATTTACTAATATAAGCATCGTTATATATTTAACATGTGTTTATAAAACTGGTGTGTTGGGCATCTCCTGCCGCTCTGGAATGTGTCTGTCACAACATAACATTTTATTTGTCAGTAGTAAAACGCCACTGCATTGCATTGTGGTAAACAATGGAAATTCTATTATCTATACCACAGTTTGCAATGTATTATGGGTAAGCGATGGTGAACTAAATAGGGAATGCAATGTACCTCTGAGATTTCGAACTCCACTATGAAATAGCTAGCACACTATGTAGTGCACTATTTCTATAGTCAGTGTTTTAAAAGGCAGCTTACGTGGAAACCCATAGCAGCCATTACATTAAGGTTGAGTTTAGAATGTATAAAATCAAAATCATACATAACCATGTCATCTCCATAGACATATAAGTCAACTGTAATTACTAGTATTTGTGAATATCATGAAACAGAAGCAAAAACAGCTCCACCACTAAGTGGTAGACCAGAGTGCTTACAGTACTTCAGAATCTGGTAGCCTGGTGGATTGATCTGGGTTTGACGAACAATCCCATATTAATGTCTATGGCATTTAGCATGAGGCCTCTTGAATATCCAAACAAGTCAAAATGTACTTTTATAATACAAAATAAATATTATAATATAATACTGCCCTATCTATTCTTACCTATAGATCTCAATTCTGGTAACGCTGTATAATGTTATAATGCGGCCCTCAATAAATTTGCTGTAACCTTTCAGCAAAACTAACCTTGGCATTTTACAGCCCATTGTTCTACATCATATACTGCAAAGCTGGGCAACTGCTCAAGATTAGCCGTCCAGCAAGTCATATTTTGTAGCTACTAGCACTTTATTAGGTACACCCTCTTGTTACTACATTCATTTTCTATTTTATCAGCTCCACTGACCATATAGGAGCACTTTGTACTTCTACAATTTCAGACTGTAGTCCGTCTGATTCTGTGTATACTTTGTTATCTTGTTCTTCAATGATCAGGACCTTCACAGGACCACCACAGAGCAGGTATTATTACTTGTGAGATGGATCATTCTGAGCCCTGCAGTGATACTGGAGTGTTTAAACACCTGAGAATAGTCCACCAACCAGCAACATTCAGCCAACAATGTCCTGTGGGCAGAGCCCTGTGACCTGTGATGAACCTGACTAGACTCTGATAACCTGATAAACTGTATAGCAACAGATGAGCTGTAATGCCTGACCTTACATCTACAGGGTGGACCAACAAGGTAGGAGTGTCTTTCAGAGTGGACAGTTACAATGTTTAAACATTCCAACAGCACTGCTGTGTCTGATCCACTCACACCAGCACAGCACACACTGACTCAGTGTCACTGCAGCGCTCAGAATGACCCACCATGCAAATAGTACCTGCTCTGTGGTGGTCCTGTTGGGCTCCTGATCATTGAAGAACAAGGTAACAAAGTATACAAACTACAAAGTGTTCCTATATTGTAGATATGAGTGCATGGTGTATGTATGTATATATATATATATATATAGAGAGAGAGAGAGAGAGAGAGAGAGAGAGCACTTTGTACTTCTACAATTTCAGACTGTAGTCCATCTGATTCTCTGTATACTTTGTTCCCTTTGTTTTTCAATGATCAGGACCTTCACAGGACCACCACAGAGCAGGTATTATTATTTGGGTGGTGGATCATTCTGAGCACTGCAGTGATCCTGGAGTGTTTAAACATCTGAGAATAGTCCACCAACTATTCTCATGCCTGAGTCCACCAAATATTTGGTGATATATTGTGATATATGGTGATATATCTTGGGTCACTTTTGTCCAGGAGACATAAAAACCTACAAGAAGTCCTCAGCTTGAATAACCAATGCAAATATCACTCGTATCTTCCAAGCAGACCTCGGGATCAGCGAGAGAGTGCAGCGGTCAGCTGTGAGTCAGACTTTCATCCACCACTTTAGAGCATACTGCATAACTCCTGCCACTATTGCAGCTAGTTATAAGTGCCAGAGAGCCGTAAGTGCCAGAGAGTTGTAAGTGTCGGATACATCGTCGGTCCCTGAGCTGAAATCTGTTAGCTGGCATTTCACATTAGTCTCAATGTTGTTCCCACCAATAAAGAGTCAAGTTTTTTTTTTCCCCACTCGACTTTAAAGTAGCTTTACACAAAGGCTTGTAAATCAGACTTTCCTCATGGACATTTTATTCTGACCACGGCCAGCAAGCAGGCGTCTGCTATCAAAAGCCACTGTATGCCTTTGAAATGAGCCCTTAAAAGGTGTCTAGACTTCAGAAAAAGAGTATATATATATATATATGTATATACATACGCTTGCGTTTTAACGCAGCTTGTATAATCAGGCGGGCTCTGCTCTAATGAGTGAGTGCTTGGAGGGTTTCAGTATTCTGAAGGGGAGTTTATGAAAACTGTAGGTGGCACATGTGTCTAATACGCAGTTCCTTCAGGTAAATAGATTCATTTTCAGACTAATGTGATTTAGTAGGGCTGAAAAGCTGAAAGTAATTGTTAGCAGTCACTGTGTTTATGTCCACAGTGTTATGCATGATTTCCTTCTATGAGTGGCTAGAAAGCATTTCGGCAATATCCGCCAAGTCCTCTGTAATGAGCTGTAATGAAGTTGGTGGGTTGGGACAAGCAGGTTAAAGCCAGTAAGTCACTGTACATTAGTGTTAGTCCTGGCTGGGGAGATGTGCTGTGAGCTGTAGATTAATGCTGAGAAGGGGATAAGTGGCTTTTTCCTGCATCAGATAGCTCAGGTGTACAGACACCTGCATGTCCTTCTAAATCAAGGATATTATGACCATGCCGGTCATGCCTGCTGCAGTAACACACTCTGCATTTCCAGGAAAACACTAGATGTATTACATTGTTTTTGGGCCTTGGGGTCTGTTAGTGAGGTCAGAATGGTTGTTGACTGATGAAGTTATACCAAGGACGCTTTGATAGTCATGCGAAAGGTTAAACCCGAAAGGTGTTCTGTGAAGTTTAATCAGTCCAGTTCATCCCAAGTGTTTAGTTAAGTTTCATCAGTCCAATTTATCCTAAAGGTCTTCAGTGATGTTTCGTCACTCCAACTAATCCCAAAGGGCCTCAGTGATGTTTCATCTGTCCGATAAATCCCAATGATGTTCTCCAACTCTTCACAAAGGTGTTAAGTGAAGTTTCATGAGCCCAATTCATCCTAAATGTGTTTAGTCCAGTTTCCTCTGTCTAGTTCATCCCAAGCGTGTTCAGTTAAGTTTCCTCTGTCCAATTTATCCCAAAGGTCTTTCATGATGTTTCATCACTCCAACTTATTCCAAAGGTCTTCAGTGACGTTTCCTCTGTCCAGTTCATCTCAAGTGTGTTCAGTTAAATTTCCTCTCTCCAATTCATCCCAAAGGTCTTCAGTGACATTTCCTCTGTCCAGTTCATCTCACGTGTGTTCAGTTAAGTTTCATCAGTCCAACTAATCCCAAAGATGTTCAATGAAGTTTTATGAGTCCAATTCATCCCAAGTGTTTAGTTAAGTTTCATAAGTCCAACTCATGCCAAAGGTCTTCAGTGACGTTTCCTCTATCCAGTTTATCCCAAGTGTGTTCAGTTAAATTTTATCAGTCCAACTCTTCCCAAAGGTGTTCAGTGAAGTTTCATGAGTCCAATTCATCCTAAATGTGTTCAGTTAAGTTTCCTCTGTCCAATTTATCCCAAAGGTCTTCCGTGATGTTTCGTGACTCCAACTCATTCCAAAGGTCTTCAGTGACGTTTCCTCTATCCAGTTTATGCCAAGTGTTTAGTTAAGTTTCATCAGTCTAACTCATGCCAAAAGTCTTCAGTGAACTTTCCTCTGTCCGGATCATCTCAAGTGTATTCAGTTAAAGTTCCTCTGTCCAACTCATCCCAAAGGCCTTCCGTGATGTTTCTTCTGTTCAGTTCATCCCAAGTGTGTTTAGTAAAGTTTCATCAGTCCAATATATCCAAAATGTGTTTAGTCCAGTTTCCTCTCTCCAACTCGTCCCAAAGGCCTCCAGTAACGTTTCCTCTGTCCAGTTTATCGCAAGTGTGTTCAGTTAGTTTTCATTAGTCCAACAAATCCTAACAAAGTGAAGTTTCATGAGTCCAATTCATGCCATAGATGTTTAGTGGAGTTTCAACAGTACAACTCATCCCAAAGTTGTTCAATGTAACTTCATCACTCAGACTCATCCTGAAAGTGTCTGGTAAAGCTTCATCACTCCGATTCATCCCGAATGTGTTTCATAATGCTCCATTATTCCAACTCATCCCAAATGTGCTCAGTTAATCTTTGGCAGTGTAGAAAGTGTTATCATTGCTTCAGAGTCCAATGATGAGGAGTTTTAAACTCCTCTAGCCAACACTTGGCTTTACCCATAGTGACCAATGGCTTTGTTAGTGCTAGTGCTTTTCTATAGTGATTGCATATTAGCATAATATGCTAATATTATACATAATTGCATAAACCCATATTTGATGACACATTTATTACATGCTGGAAAAACATTAACATTAACATTTAGGCTACGTTGACCTTGTTAACAGCAGCACAGCTAAAATATCTCTCACAACACTTTGCAAACAAGGAAGGACTCAGCCAGATGATCAGCTCCTTGAAAACCCTAACAAATTAAATAAAAACAGCAAAGGTGTAATAGGAATTTGGAATGTTTTGCTCTGGATGATCACCCAGGCTTTGCTTTGGAGTGTGTTGGATTCCATGGCTGCATAAGCATCAAACCAGGTCAAGTATGCGAGTGTTCTCACTTTTACCACACGGTGAACAGACAACAATTTTCAATTAAGGCCACGGCATACTGGATGTGCTGCGTCATATGGCATCACATAACAGAGCAGATTGCCAGCAGTTCTGGCCCACATACCACCATGGAATGACGGTGATTGCTTCATCCGGATCTGGGCACCGTAACTCCTCAGAATTCAGCCAGATCACAGCCGCAACTCAGCCTTTCCTTTTTTATATGTGAGCCATTTTTGGCCCACATGTCAAGTCAAGTCAATTTTATTTATATAGCGCTTTTTACAACGATGTTGTCTCAAAGCAGCTTTACAGAGTTTTGAAAACAGTTATAACATATATCCCCCAGTGAGCAAGCCAGAGGCAACAGTGGCAAGGAAAAACTCCCTCAACTGGAGGAAGAAACCTTGGGAGGAACCAGACTCACAAGGGGAGACCCATCCTCCTCTGGTCAAACAGTATTTACAGTTTGAACTAAATACCAAAGAAAGGAGTCTCTGTTTGAAATCTGGATAGCAAAGCTTTAGAAGCTGCACAGATAGAGGCAGTGTATGACTGAGGCAGTCTCTGGCTGAGGCAGTCTATGACAGTCTTTATGTAAAGTGGGCGTGAGCTGAAACAGTCCCATCCTATCTCAGTGCTGGTGCATCTGGATGGCACAGTGATGTAACTGAGGGTGTAGCAGTAAATGGACAGGTGAGCTGGCTGGTGATGGTGGGGTGATGGCCCGATGATCAGTCCTTCAACAGCCTTCAACAGACAGGAGGACAGTCATTTCCTCAGGAAGAGTAAAGAGAAAGAGTTAGTTGGGCTCAGGAGTAAGACTGTAGAGAATATGAATTTTCAGAATTTTAGAGTGTGGTTGGTGACTCCGGCAGATCTAACTATAACAGCCTAAACTAAAAGGAGAGAACCAGAAGGTAACATGGACATGAGAGTACCCTGAGACACTGGGGTCCCCCCACTCCACCATCAACAAACCTGTGTGATCGCGTGAAGTGGTGGAACAACAGCACCAACATCTCAGTTTACCATAAACCTCTGTGTCCAAGAACCCCCAGATCTCCTGCCTTTATCTAAAAGAGAAACTTAATTACAAAAAGCTACACTAAACAAGTATGTTTTTAGTCTAGACTTAAATATTGAGACTGTGTCAGAGTCCCGAACATTAACTGGGAGATTATTCCACAATTTTGGGGCTTTGTAGGAAAAAGCTCTTCCCCCCATTGTAGTCTTCTGAATTTTAGGAACTATTAGAAAACCAGCATCCTGTGATCTGAGTGAACGTGGCGGTTCATAATAGGAAATTAAATCTTGCAGGTACTCCGGTGTGAGACCGTGCAGGGTTTTATACGTCAGTAATAGAATTTTATAGTCGATACGGAATTTAACAGGAAGCCAGTGTAGCGCTGATAAAACTGGACTGATGTGATCAAATTTCCTGGTTTTAGTTAGTACTCTAGCTGCAGCGTTCTGAACTAACTGAAGTTTATTCAGGTTCCTGCTGGAGCATCCTGACAATAATGCATTACAGTAATCTAGCCTTGAGGTTATAAAGGCATGTATCAACTTTTCAGCATCAGACACAGATAACGCATTTCTTAACTTTGAAATGTTTCGTAGGTGAAGAAACGCTGTTCTTGTAATATTACCGATGTGTTGATTAAATGTCAGATCTGAGTCAATTGTTACACCAAGATTTTTGGCTACTGAACCAGGAACTACAGAGAAGTCAGCAAGATTTAACATTAAATCTGAACATGTAGTCCGAGCAGCCTTTGGGCCGAGGAGGAGAACTTCCGTTTTATCTGGGTTTAAAAGAAGGAAGTTCTGTAGCATCCAAAGTCTAATATCTCTTACACAATCTTCTATCTTATTTAATCTGGATTTGTCATCTGGTTTGGCTGATATGTACAGTTGTGTATCATCGGCATAACAGTGGAAACTAATTCCATGTCTATTTATAACTGAGCCTAATGGTAGCATATATAGTGTAAATAACAGAGGACCTAAAACAGAACCTTGTGGAACTCCATATTTCACTTTTGTAGTGTTAGACGATACATTATTTATCTTTACAAACTGAAAGCGATCACTAAGGTAAGATGTGAACCAGGATAACGCTGTTCCTGTGATTCCAACTATATTTTCTAACCTGTCCAAGAGAATAGTGTGATCTATAGTGTCAAAAGCTGCACTTAGATCTAGTAACACCAGTAGAGATACGTGGCCCTGATCAGAGGCAAGAAGAAGATCATTTGTTATCTTAACTAAAGCTGTCTCTGTGCTGTGATGTGGCCTAAAACCAGATTGGAATTTTTCATATATGTTGTTCTTATGTAGATGAGAACAGAGTTGTCGAGCTACAGCCTTTTCTAAAATCTTAGAGATAAAAGGTAAATTGGAAATAGGTCTATAACTAGACAGTTCTCTGGGGTCAAGATTTGGCTTCTTTATCAAGGGTTTTATCACAGCTAGTTTAAAAGACTTAGGTACATGACCCAGACTAAGAGAAGAGTTGATGATAGTTAAGATGGGTTTAATAATAGCTGGTAATACTTGTTTCAATAGGCTTGTTGGAATCATATCAAGTGTGCATGTAGCAGAAGTTGAGGAAGAGATAAGTTTTTCTAGTTCTGTCTGCTGTAGTGGAGAAAATGTTTCTAGTCTTTCTTCTAAAATCACATTTTGTGCTGTTTGAGCCAAACCGGATGAAGGATAGGTTACTCGTATTGGTAGAACTTTTTGTCTAATATTCTCGATTTTGCTATTGAAAAAGTCCATGAAATCATTGCTGCTGTGGTTGGCGGGTATTTGAGGTTCAGATCCTGCCTGATTTTTGGTAAGTTTTGCGATGGTGCTAAATAAAACTCTAGGATTGTTTTTGTTGTGTTCGATGAGTGTGGACAGGTATGCTGAGCGTGTTTTAATAAGTGCCTTTCTGTAACTGCTAAGGCTGTCCTTCCAAGCAGAGTGAAATACCTCTAGCTTGGTCACTCTCCATTTGCGTTCTAATTTCCGTACTGTCTGTCTTAAGGTGCGTACTTCATTGTTGTACCACGGAGCGAGCTTTTTTTGTTGCATCTTTTTAATTTTTATAGGTGCAACGTTGTCTAAAGTTAGTCGGAGCGTATTTTCTACGCAGTCAGTTATTCTGTCTAGCTCTGTTGGGTCTGATGATGGAAAAATTATGGTTGATAAATCTGGAAGAGTTTCAATAAAGTTCTGAGATGTATTTGGCATTATTGAACGTTTCATGCAATAACGGGGTGATGTACATACATTTTTACTAAGACTCAATTCATATGAAATTAGGTAGTGATCTGAAACTACTGAAGTCTGTGGAAGAACAGTAAGATTATGTATATCAACACCTAAAGTCAAAACTAGATCTAGTGTGTGATTACAGGAATGTGTAGGCCCTATTACATTCTGAGTGAGACCTATAGAGTCTAAGATAGATGAAAAAGCCTTTTTTAATGGATCTGCTGAGTTTTCAAAGTGAATATTAAAATCTCCTGCGATTATTAGTTTTTCAGCGCTCACTGCTAGATCTGCAACAAAGTCACTAAATTCTTTTAAGAACTCAGAATAAGGTCCTGGTGGTCTATAAATGCTGACTAGGGTGAGTACACTTCTATTAGTGGTCGGATTGGTGATGTAATCCACATCCACTTTGCCAGTAGGCAGCTTTGCCGCATCTGTGCCAGAAGAGGACCAGATCTGTTTTGGAACATGTGGGCCACATGAGTTTTTTATTTGTGGACCACCTATGGCTCACATGCAGGTTTCCAGTGCTGACAGTGGGCATATCTTTGCCAGATGTGGCTCAAATCCACATGCTATCTGGGTGGTTTCCAGCTAAACGATACGAGCAGTCATCACAAATGTGTCCAGGAATGTTTCCTCAGTCCAACTAATCCCAAGGTTGCTTGGTGAAGTGTCATCACTCCAACCCATCCCACATGTGTTCGGCGAAATGTTATCACATAAACGCATCAAATGTATTTTATATTAATCTCAAATGTGGTTTAAAATGCTGCATAAGTTCAACTTTTCCATAGATGTTCAGTGGAGTTTCATTACTCTAACGTTCTGGGAAGTTTTATCACTTCAACTTATCCCAAATTTGTTCGGTGAACTGTCATCATTCCAACTTGTCCCAACGATATTCAGTAAAGTTTCCCCACTCCAACTTATCCCAAAGCCGTACAGTAAAGTTTCCTCACTCCAACTTATCCCAAATGCGTTCAGTAAAGTTTCCTCACTCCAGCTCATCCCAAAGACATTCAGTAAAGTTTCCTCACTCCAACTCATCCCACAGCGTTCAGTAAAGTTTCCTCACTTCAACTCATCCCAAAGACATTCAGTTAAGTTTCCTCACTCCAACTCATCCCAAAGACATTCAGTAAAGTTTCCTCACTCCAGCTCATCCCAAAGACATTCAGTTAAGTTTTCTCACTCCAGCTCATCCCAAAGACATTCAGTAAAGTTTCCTCACTTCAACTCATCCCAAAGACATTCAGTTAAGTTTTCTCACTCCAGCTCATCCCAAAGACATTCAGTTAAGTTTTCTCACTCCAGCTCATCCCAAAGACATTCAGTAAAGTTTCCTCACTTCAACTCATCCCAAAGACATTCAGTTAAGTTTCCTCACTCCAGCTCATCCCAAAGACGTTCAGTTAAGTTTTCTCACTCCAACTCATCCCAAAGACGTTCAGTTAAGTTTCCTCACTCCAGCTCATCCCAAAGACATTCAGTTAAGTTTCCTCACTCCTGCTCATCCCAAAGGCATTCAGATAAGTTTCCTCACTCACACTCAGTGTTTGGTGAAGTTTTATCACTACAAATCATCTCGAAGGTGTTCATGAAAGTTTCATTATTCCCAAATGTGATTTATCATGCTGTATTACTCCAATCCATCCCAAAGATATTTGGTTAAGGTGTTTTATTCCAACTCTTTTCAAAGGTTTTTCAAAAATTGTATCAGTCCCATTCCCAGTCCCAGTCTTCCATGCTCAAGATGCAAAGATATGCACGTACAAAAACCTGGATACTGGCACCAGCCCAGGATTTCTGTATTGGTGCATTCTTACCATATCTGTTTCCATTTTGTCACTGGTGCACCTTAAAATCCAGTCAAATCCAGTAACCACTAGGGTCTTCTGGACACATACATGAATAATATTTCACTCAGTGTACCTCACACAGGTGGCAGACTGTGAACGTTTAGCGCGGACGTACAGAGTGTAGTCGGGAAAAGCGGCTTTGTGTGGATTTCATTTCCTTATCCCAAAACCATATGGAGACGTGATTCCTAAACCATTGCTAATTCCAGCTGCAGTGGGGGACCTGTTGGATGTTGGTGCAATAAAACCCTTAAAGCTATTTGCATGGTTTGGAATACGCTTAAAACTGTTCAGGGAGCATGGGACCTCGTCTTGAGTGATGGATGTTGATGGAAAAAAAAATCTCAAGGCTGTTTTTATGGAGAGGATCCATGTATTAAACGGAGAATGTTATTCAAACAGATCCTTCAAAGCTGTACTACATGATGGATAGCGGTGAAACAGAGCTCCAAATAGAGCTGTTCAGAGGACTTCCTTATTTTAATGGCCAATGTCCGTAGAAGAGTGCTAGAGAGAGTGAAACTGTCGTTTTTCTGGAGCTGTTTGGTGAACCTCCCTATGTCAGGCCTCATACACCGTTTTACCAATAAATTTCCATGAATTTTCGATAATTTTAAGGCAAATTTCCATGACCATATGTGCTCTGAAATGTCTGTGTACGTGGAAAAAAGAATACAAATCCATATGAAAAGTTCAGGCTTCCATCAGATAACATGCCCCCTTGTTTGTGAAGGACGAAAGGGAGGCGCTGCAGCGGGCAGCGGGTATCACGTTGGTCATCGGGGTGAAAAAGCCGCTGATGGAGTTGGGAGTCGATTCGCATGCACGCAGCAGCTTGTCCAAAACTATTTGGGTTTATCTAGTTTTGCCAAAATTTCTCCATACCTGGAGATTTTCCAATTCCATAACTTTTCCAGGTTTTTCGTGATTGTGTAAAACCTTCTACATTTAATGCCCAAATCTCATCTCTTTAAGTAAGTAAGTGTGCCATTACTATACTTCTTTTAAACTAAAAATAAGCACTTCTCAGTGATATACTAAACACAGTTATACTTTAATATACCTGGGTTTTACTGACAAATGTAGAGAAAGTTTTAACTATATTTGTAAAAATTTTTATATTTTCAGTAGAAAAAATAAAACCTAAATCTAGTCATATATTTTGAAGTTAAAATAATATATAAGCAGTAAATTATAAGTATTATGTTAAGTTCACTTAAAGAAAATGTACACCTATACTTTCAGTTTAAAAGCAACTAAACTGGAAGTTTATGGAGAGTATATTTTAAAGTGTACTTTCAATTAAACTAAAACTGGCATAGCAGTATTTAATGTGTAACTAAAGGGTATCTTGGTGGTGCAGTGGCTAGAGCTGCTGTTTCATGCCTAGAAGGGTCTGGGTTCGTTAAATAAACTAAAAAGTGGTCCAATTTAGTATTAAAATAGTACAAATACAAGTGCACTTCTAGTATAATGATATTAGTGTACTAACTAAAGTATACTTTGGAAATATACCCCAACTTTACTTAAGTTTACTTAATAAAATGTACTGGCTGTGATTCTTTGTTGGATGTTTCCATGAACATGGTGATTTCCAACTATTATATGTGTTCCCCAAGCTCTGCTCTAAAAAGACCTTGGAGCTACCATTTTGCAAACATAATATATAAGCAGTAAATTATAAGTATAATGTTAACTTAAAGAAAACTTACAAGTATACTTTCAGTTTAACTGAGAGTATGTATAAAAACTAAAAGTGGGAGTATACAGTGCAGAATATAATCTGCACCTGAAGGGCAGCTTGGTGGCACAGTGGGTAGAGCTCCTGCTTCATGCCAAGAAGGGTCTAGGCTTGTTTCCCAGCCAGAGTGACCAAATTCCTCTCTGTATGGAGAATGTATGGTCTCCCAGTGTGTATGTCTGTGTGATCATCTTTTTTTTTAGATGAATTAACAAACTAGTAAACTAACCATTAACCCATATGTTTACATTTAGTGTAGTTGCAGTACAAAAGATGTAAACTAGTTGCGTATTTGAAGTATAGTACTTGAAGTATATTTAGTGTACTGCTAGTACAATAATATTAATATACTAACCACATAAAGTATACTTGGGAAATATGCTTCAATTTTGGTTAAGTTTACTTAACAAAATAAACTTTAAGTATACTTATTTCTTGTAAAGGATGTCAAAGCTGTAATTTTTTGTTGGATGTTTCCATGAACTGTTTCCTTTCTTAATAGCCGTGCAGAGTTATATGTGTTCTCCAAGCTGAGCACTAAAAAGCCCTTGGAGCTACCAATCCACGTCTGTTCCACACGGCTTAGTAAACCCGATTCCCTTCGACCGAGTTTCCCCTGTTTCGTGGTCCCTAAACATGATTTCTGTCTCCATAACAAAAATCTGCTTACTCACAGAACGAGCAAAGGTGCACTCCGGTATGCAAATGAGCTTGTTTATGCCCTCTATTTGAAATGTCATTGTTAACAGATTGCCAGTAAACAGGAAATGAATTCCAAGTACCATTTATTCCTCTGCCAATTAGTGGCCTTTAATGGCGCTCTCACTAAACTGAGCCCTTCAGGAGGCGATGATTCCACTCACTTCTTGCCCATAACTATGCAACGCAACGGCATAGGAGCCCCCCTCCGCCCCCCAGTGCAGGGCCGTAGAAGACTTCATCAGCACGGTGGCCGCTGTTAACGGGGAGCGCGTAATGCTCGTCGTTAGAGGAGAGTGCGCCGTCCTATCTGTTCTCCATCTTCCAGTAATGCGAAATGTGAAACGGAGCTCGGCCGGAGCTCCGCTCTAATTGTCTGCAGGCTTCCGGGCTGATTAGGGAATTCAAACTTTCATATCGTGACCCTCCAACGTCTCACTCCTGTCTGGCTCTAATTTGGCGAGGCGAGATTCAGGCCGCCGAGCGGAACGTGTTCAGTGGTGATGAAAAAAAAAAGAAAGAACCAAAAAAAAAAAAAAAAGAGGGGAAGACTCCGAAGCCAGGGATCACCCAGAGAGACAGAGGTTAGGCTAATTCGGATTTATCAACGCGCGCAGTCAAATGAACAGTTAAGCGAGTGGCAGGCTGATAATGGAAAAGAATGTTTAATGCAACAGGGGAGAAAAGTTGAAGGGGGGAAGACAGAGAGAGAGAGAGAGAGAGAGAGAGAGAGAGTACAATGGTACAATCAGCTTCTTGGAGGGAAAGTGTGCTTATTTTAAGCAGAGAATTACAAGTTTAAAATTTTTACCATCTATTATCAACTGACCAGCATGTCTAACAGAGTGGACAGTGAGTGGACACAGTGTTTAAACTGATCCACTCACACCAGCACAGCACACGCTAACATATCATCACCACCACCACCACCACCATGTCAGTGTCACCCCAGTGCTGAGAATGACCCACCACCCAAACAGTACCTGCTCTTTGGTGGTCCTGTGGAGGTCCTGAGCACTGAAGAACAAAGTAATAAAGTATACAGAGAATCAGATGAACTACAGTCTGTAAGTGTAGCTCCTATATGGTCAGTGCAGCTGATAGTATGGGCAGTGAATACACACTTGGTTCTTCAAACTGGAGCTCAAGATATGATCTACTTCTTTTACAATATTATATTCTTGTTATTATATTGTATGTATGGTTATTTACATCTGTTCTAATGATATCTGATCATATGAAGGCTTTATTGATCATATAAAGGCTTTTAAACAAACAGCTTATAGGTATGTAGGGTACGTCTGACTACTGGAGCCTATATGAAGGTTGCGGAATTCTTCTGTGTATATATATAAAGACTCGTTCGTTGAAATAAAAAAAATGGACCAAAGGAATTGCGGAAAGAACACAAAGAAATAATGTAACCATTTTATATAGAATCCGTGTGGGAGAGGGAGGACAGCACGGAAGCTTCTCAGAGAGAGGAAGGATAATCTATTTTTGAACGTATTCAGCGACAAACTTGGTTATTAAAACGACATTTGCTAGGCTTTGACAATATAAAAGTTGATACAGTCATGCTAATACAGCTATACGATACCGAACAGAGAGAGAGAGAGAGAGAGAGAGAGAGAGAGAAGAGCCTTGTTATAGTAAAGGTGAAACAGAATCAAAACCAATAGAACATAACTAAAGTGTGTTATTTGTATAGCACTCTTTATGGGAACCTACTGTCTTCAGGATAAAGAAATTTATTATTCAATGCCAATTATTCAAATACAACACATTACAATGTATGTACAATCTGCACAGAATGGGACTCTCAGAAGGTCAACATGACCAGCATTGGACTGTGAATTGGAACTGCATTCTCTGGAATGATGAAGCTCCATCCAGTACTTTTGGGATGAGCTGGATTTATAAAGAACTAATCACCCAACATCAGTACCTGAACTCACTGGTGCTCTTGTGAATGCTCGGTGCAATCAAATCGTCACAGCAGTGTGCCAGCACCCAGTATAAGAAGACATGAGGCTCTTGCTTCAGCAAAGGAGGATCAAACTCACTATTATTGTTAAAGAAATTCAGGACCAACAGGTGTCTACAAACTTTTGGACATGAAAGTAAAGAGTGTCAATACTGATCTCTCATCCGGACGTCCTAGAGTTTAATTAATAAAATGTATTCAGGCCTAGTAGTGTGGAAAAAAACACCATCGTCCCCAAAACCCATCTCCCCTCTCCTCCATGCAATAAAACCCTCACAGCAATGTTCCAACATTGGCTGTAAGCAAAGAAGAAACAAACTCACAATAATACCAAAGAAACTCTGGATCTGCAGGTGTCTACAAACTTTTGGACACGTAAGCAATGAAAGTCTGTTAAAATGAATCTCTTTGCAATAAAATCCTCACAGCAATGTTCCAACATCTGCTGCATGAAGAGTAGAGGCTGCTACTGCAGCAAAGAAGGAACAAACTCACAATTAATACCAAAGAAACTCTGGATCTGCAGGTGTCTACAAACTTTTGGACACATAAGCAATGAAAGTCTGTTAATATTAATCTTTCTGCAAACTCCCTGCAATAAAATCCTCACAGCAATGTTCCAACATCTGCTGTATGAAGAGTAGAGGCTGCTACTGCAGCAAAGAAGGAACAAACTCACAATTAATACCAAAGAAACTCTGGATCTGCAGATGTCTACAAACTTTTGGACATGTAAGCAATGAAAGTCTGTTAATATGAATCTCCCTGCAATAAAATCCTCACAGCAATGTTCCAACATCTGCTGTAAGAGGAGCAGCGGCTGCTTCTGCAGCAAACTCCCTATTAATAGCCTTCGTTTCGGGAGAAGTGCTGGAGGCGCAGCTGAAGGAGGCTCTTGTCTCCAATCACCCGAGTTGGGCTGCAGGGAGCATCGTGTGGACTAATGTTTATATAGTTCACCCGGACCCTTTTGTTTTGTTTTGTTTTGTTTTTTCTTTTCAGAGGTTTTATCACATGGAAATCGGCAGCCGGGTTGCCGTGCTGTGGTCCAGCGCTTGGTCAACAGGCGCTGTAATTTAGTTAGTGTGCTGCGGGGAGCTGTTCAGAGCTGGCGCTGAAATTACGCCACAGGTTATTATATTCGCCCTGCCAGATGCCTTATCACCTCCCAGCTCTAATGGAACTGTGCACAGGGCAGATAGGAGGGGGGGGCGGTGTGTGAGAGGGGGTGGTGGGGGGGATTGTCGGGGGAGATGGGGAAAGAGAAGTAGACAAGAGACAGAGAGAGAGAGAGAGAGAAAGAAGGAAGGGAAGAGATAAATTAAGAAGAAAATTTAGATTCATGTTAATGAATGAGAGAGAGGGGAAGAGAAGTAAAATTCAAATTCATGTTAATGGAACTGAATCTAAAAGGCAGTGTGCTATCGTTCACATCTCTCTCTCTCTTTCTCTCTTTCTCTCTCTGGCGGGTGGCAGGTTCTTCCGAAGCTTTCTGTGTTTCTTGTACTCCGTGTCCCCGCGGACTCATTACTGCATGACGTTCAGTGTGAGATAATGGAGGGCTAATGAATTTCTAAACTAATCTATATTAAAGCTGTGCTCTGAGTCAGAGGTTACGGTGGGTGGGAGAGAGAGAGAGAGAGAGAGAGAGAGAGAGAGAGAGAGAGAGATAGAGAGAGAGAGAGACTTCTTTCTATCCTTGTCTCATACAGACAGTTGGATTTACCTGTTCACCTGTTTAGCCATACCCATCCTAATAAGCAGGAGGAGATTCTCTCTCTCTTTCTATATATATATACACACACACATATATATTCATATATATACACAGTGGCTTGCAAAAGTATTCAGTCCCCTTGAACTTTTCAACCATTTTTTGTGAAGAATCAACAACAAGTGGGATACAATTGTGAAGTGAAATGAAATTTATAGGATATTTTAAACTTTTTTAGAAATAAAAAACTGAAAAGTGGGGGGTGCAAAATTATTCGGCCCCCTTGCGTTAATGCTTTGTAGCGCCACCTTTTGCTGCGATTACAGCTGCAAGTCGTTTGAGGTATGTCTCTATCAGTTTTCACATCGAGAGACTGAAATTTTTGCCCATTCTTCCTTCAAAACAGCTGGAGCTCAGTGAGGTTGGATGGAGAGCGTTTGTGAACAGCAGTTTTCAGATCTTTCCACAGATTCTCGATTGGATTCAGGTCTGGACTTTGACTTGGCCACTCTAACACCTGGATACGTTTATTTGTGAACCAGTCCATTGTAGATTTTGCTTTATGTTTTGGATCATTATCTTGTTGGAAGATAAATCTCCGTCCCAGTCTCAGGTCTTTTACAGACTCCAACAGGTTTTCTTCCAAAATGGTCCTGTATTTGGCTCCATCCATCTTCCCATCAATTTTAACCATCTTCTCTGTCCCTGCTGGAGAAAAGCAGGCCCAAACCATGATGCTGCCACCACTATGTTTGACAGTGGGGATGGTGTGTTCAGGGTGATGAGCTGTGTTGCATTGTGGC
Source organism: Megaleporinus macrocephalus (assembly GCA_021613375.1). Classification (NCBI taxonomy): domain Eukaryota; kingdom Metazoa; phylum Chordata; class Actinopteri; order Characiformes; family Anostomidae; genus Megaleporinus; species Megaleporinus macrocephalus. The sequence goes on from CM038713.1 coordinate 41,646,386, forward strand.
CATCTGACCAGAGCACCTTCTTCCACATGTTTGGTGTGTCTCCCAGGTGGCTTGTGGCAAACTTTAAATGAGACTTTTTCTGGATCTCTTTGAGAAATGTCTTTCTTCTTGCCACTTTTCCATAAAGGCCAGATCTGTGCAGTGTATGACTGATTGTTGTCCTATGGACAGATTCTCCCACCTCAGCTGTAGATCTCTGCAGTTCATTCAGAGAGATCATGGGCCTCTTGGCTGCATCTCTGGTCAGTCTTCTCCTTGTTTGAGCTGAAGGTTTAGAAGGACGGCCGGGTGTTGGTAGATTTGCAGTGGTCTGATACTCCGTCCATTTCAATATGATCACTTGCACAGTGCTCCTTGAGACGTTTAAAGCTTGGGAAATCTTTTATTATCCAAATCCTGCTTTAAACTTCTCCACAACAGTATCTCGGACCTGCCTGGTGTGTTCCATGGTGTTCATGATGCTCTCTGCACTTTAAACAGAACTCTATCACAGAGCAGGTCATTTATACAGAGACTTGATTTCACACAGGTGGATTCTATTTATCATCATCAGTCATTTAGGTCAACATTGGATCATTCAGAGATCCTCACTGAACTTCTGGAGTGAGTTTGCTGCATTAAAAGTAAAGGGGCCGAATAATATTGCACGCCCCACTTTTCAGTTTTTTATTTCTAAAAAAAGTTAAAAATGTCCAATAAATTTCGTTTCACTTCACGTGTTGTTGATTCTTCACAAAAAAATAAAAATTTTATATCTTTGTTTGAAGCCTGAAATGTGGCAAAAGGTTGAAAAGTTCAATGGGGCTGAATACTTTTGCACTGTATATATATATAAAACTATAGATACTACAGCTTTAAGCAAAATATAGAAACTCTCTCTCTCTCTCTCTCCCTCTCTCTCCCTCCCTCTCTCTCATAAATCACTGCCCTCCAATCGGATGACAAATGACACGACTGGACTCAGTGTTATTTTTGTACTGATCAAATTTTTATTAGTCATTTTCCACATCTATTAGCTTCCTGCCTACATTTCTCTTGAACTTTCAGCGAGAACCCCATTCGTGGCTTTATGGCTAATGCTGCAATGATTTGATATGTTTATTTGATGTTTACAGCTGTGCCCTCAATTAAACCAGAGTGTCACCATCTTTCAGATTACACACAGACCTCACTGCAGACTGCATTCACAGCTGTGACTGTGCAGCTGAACTCTGTAATGCATTTGCGCTTGTGTCGTTCTTCGTAACACACCTGGTCAAGTTGAGGTGACAGAGCACGCAACATGGAGAAGAAATCCACAAGCCACAAAGATCTACTGATGCAGCAACAACCTAACACCGGGAGACGGAAAAGCATGAAAATGTGGAATAGAGAGAGAGAGAGAGAGAGAGAGAGAGGGAGATGTGGGTGAAAGAGAAAGGAAAAGATAGATAGATAGATAGATAGATAGATAGATAGATAGATAGATAGATAGATAGATAGACATATACAGCTGAGCATTTACAACTTAAAGGAACTGAAAAATACATTTGTATTAATGTTATAATCAAGTATTTAATCAAGGAAGCTAAAATAAGAAACTTCATGAGCAAAACAATAAGAATTAAATGGTAAACACATTAGAAAAACAGACAAACAATATAAGAGTTAATTAAGAATAAATAAATAATTCAGAATAAAAGGATAAATGGACAATCTAAAAATATAAAGCAATAAAATAGAGATAATTAGAACAATAGAATATTTACACAATTGAGTAATAAAAGATTAAAAAACAATTGTAGATAGATAGATACATAGACAGCAAAAATAATTGTAGATAGATAGATAGATAGATAGATAGAAAAAATAATTAGTTTCACTCTGTAATACATTGAGGGTACCGCTCATTTTCAATGCAGGCGAGCATTTACAACTTAAAGAGACTATAAAATAAATTTAGAATAATATTATAATTAGAACAATAGACTATAAACACAATTGAGTAATAGAAGATTTTAAAAATATACAGATACATATATAAAAGAATTGTAGATAGATAGATAGATAGATAGATAGATAGATTCATTTATTAAGATTAAGATAAGATGACTTCATTAATTTGGCTGTAAGAGTGGTGTTTAATAAAGGTCCCCACTACGTGAGTGTATAAACAGGTCCCCACAATGCAGCATTAACTTGGTACGCACACACACACAGGAGTCTGAAGACAGGATCTCGGGTAATGAGAATATAATGACCATGTCTATCTTTGGATGGCAGTAGCGTGTAGGTGTCAGCGTTCTGGTCTGGGGAATGTTTTGGTGGCATTCTCTGGACCCACCCATCCATGTGGAAGACCCTCTCAACCATCTGGGTCTGAATCCATCCTTGCAGATCACATACACCATACATTCTCTGGGGCGGATGAGATCTTCCAGCAAGACAATGCCACACAACACACGGCTAGAAATGTCCCACATTGGTTGGAAGAGCTGACCAAGACTTCCAAGTACTACCCTGGACCTCTAATCTCCCAGACTTGAACCCAGTACCTTATTGAGTCTCGCAGTCCGTCTAGCTGCAGTCCTTGCTGCTCTGGATATTAGCTGGTGGTCATAATAATATGACTTGACTGTGTAGAATTGTTAAGCCAAACGTTTCACTGCCAATGAAGTTGGCATCGTTATTACTGTAGTGACGGAGCAGCCAGCCGACACGGGACCCCCGAATATCAAAGGGTGGTTGCACAGACCCAGTACACAGACGTGCACTCTTCTCTCTACACGTGTGCTGAAGGCCACCATATGGCTGCATGTCTGTATGAGTAAGAACTAATGAAGCCAAATATAAGAAGAGGCGTTTCAGTGCTTGGAGGCTGGGAGGGTTAAGTGTTTGTAGCTGAAAGTATTCAGTGGCAGTAATAGCAGACCCTCTGAGTGTGTGTGTATTAAACCCTCGTCCGATTTGGCCAGAGGTTTAGTGGACAGGCAGATTAGGTGCACTCCAGCTGACTCCATCAGTCTAATGAGAAACAGATGCTGAGCAGATGAAGGTTAAGGCCAGAACAGAAGAACACAGGCCAGCGTGGTTATCCAGCCCAGGGCTTTGGCACATTTTCACTCTCTGGCCCCAAATACACATACACACTGTTACATCTCACTTCCACCATCCCAACTCCAGAGGTGCGAATCTCTGACCTCACATGATTCAATTCATTTGCAGTTCCTTATGAAATGATTCAGTGCCTCATTAAATCTGGGAATGATTCAGAATGATTCTATTCTAGTGAATATTAGTGCTGGGCATCATCACACATTTGATTCTTTGTGACATGATTCAGTGCATCAATAAATCCTGATTCACTTCAGTTCAATTGAAAATGATTCAGAAAGATTCTATTCTAGCAAACACTACTGAACACTAGCACTGGGAATCATCAAGACGAATGAGTATGATTCTTTAGGAAATGATTCAGTGCATCATTCAATCCTGATTCACTTCAGTTCAATTGAAAATGATTCAGAAAGATTCTATTCTAGCGAACACTACTGAACACAAGCGCTATGAATCATCAAGACGAATAAGTATGATTCTTTAGGAAATGATTCAGTGCATCAGTAAATCCTGATTCACTTCAGTTCATTTGAAAATGATCCAGAATGATTCTGTTTTAGTGAACACTACTGAATTCTAGCACTGGGAATTATCAAGACAAATAATTATGATTCTAAAGGAAATGATTCAGTGGATCTTTCAATCCTGATTCATTTCAGTTTATTTGATAATGATTCAGAAGGATTCTATTCTACTGAACACTACTGAATTCTAGCACTGGGAATCATCAAGATGATTAGGTGTGATTATTGAGGAAATGATTCAGTGCATCTTTAAATATTGATTTACTTCAGTTTATCTAAAAATAATTCAGAAGGATTCTATTCTAGTGAACACTCCTGAATACTAGCGCTGGGAATCATCAAGATGATTAAGTGTGATTTAGTATATGATTCAGTGGATCTTTTAATTCTGATTAATTTCAATTTTTTTAATAATGATTTAGAATGATTAGATTCTAGTAAAAACTCCTGAATGCTTGGGACTCATCGAAGCCATTAAGAATGATTCTTTAGTATATGATTCAGTACATCATTAAAACATGATTCACTTCAGCTTATTTGGAAATTATTCAGAATGATTCTACTTTAATTAATTCCAGTGCTGGGAATCTTTACAGTGATTAAGTTTGATTCTTTTGGAAATGATTCAGGAAATCATAAAATTTGAAATTTTATGACAATCAGAATTTAATATAATTTGGGAAATATTAAAATTTCTAATTAGTTTACTCTGAAAACTTAAAAAGGTTTAAACTCATTTCGATTACGAATATTTAGGAATCAATTACAATAAAAATTAAATTTCTGTTTGAATCAATTCAGAGATTCAGATTCATTATTTAAATATAAATGGTGTATTTACTTATTTATTAATTGCATTTAAAAGGATACCTTGTTGACGTTGCATACTATTAATATCATATAGAATCATTTCTAAGACCAGCCAGTGTGGTTGAATTGCCCTCAGTGCACCAGAATGCATCAGTCTGAATGTGTTGATTCAAATATTGCATCAACTGAATGAAACACTGAACCCCATTTGACTGATTGTAAAAGGAATAACACTATTATTTAGGATTTATTCTTTCCACTATCAATAATAATATTTGATCACTGGAGTGTCTGGCACTCGGAGGGGGGGATGAGTGGAGAAGCGTGAATGACTTAAGCCAGAAGCACTAGGGACATGTAGGTCAGACCCCACCCAGACTCTACTGCAGACCATATGGCGGAACACCATGTCTATGCACACTTCATCACATGTACAAAACATACATACATAACAGCATAGTCCTACCAACATGATAATCATCAAACATTGCATGAAAAATGTATTAATTAAATTAATTTATTTCTTTAATCAATTAATTAATCAAAGGAAAAAAAATACAAATACAATGCAATAAATAGAGCAAAGAATAAGAAGAATTAAGATCCACTTACTATATAGGAACACACTGTAGTCTTACACTTACATTGATTCACTGCATATGTTATTTTTTTCCCTTTTACCCTGTTCTTGAATGGTCAGGACCCCCACAGGACCACCACAGAGTAGGTACTTTTGGGGAGGTGGATCGTTCCCAGCACTGCAGTGACACTGACATGACGTGGTGTGTTAGTGTGTGTTGTGCTGGTGTGAGTGGATCAGACACAGCAGTGCTGCTGCTGAAGTATTTAAACACCTCCTCAGTGTTACTGCTGGACTGAGAATTGTCCACCAACCAAAACTATCCAGACAGCAGTGTCCTGTGGGCGGAGTCCTGTGTCCACTGATGAAGGACTAGAGGAACACAAACTGTGCAGCAGCAGATGAGCTACTGCCTCTGACTTTACATCTACAAGGTGGACCTATAAGGTAGGCGTGACTGTGTTAACCTCCAGCAGCAAAGCTGTGTCTCATCCACTCACACCAGCACAATACACACTAACACACCACCATATATATATATATATATATATATATATATATATATATATATATATATATATATATATATATATATATATATATATATATATATATATATATATATATAATAAATTAAATTATTTTTTTTCTTTATCCATTAATCAAAGGAAAAAATACAAATATGATGTTATAAATAAAGCAAAGAACAAGAATAATTAAGATCCACTTATTATATAGGAACACACTGTAGTTCTACACTTACAGACTGTGCATTCATCTGATTCGCTGTGTGTGTATATATGTATATATATATAGGTATGAATAGAAATATTATATATATATATATATATATATATATATATATATATATATATATATATATATATAGTATTAGATACATTAAGTTACTGTAATATAAGAGTTACTGTACCACACTAAGAGAGGTTTGTTGGTTTAGAGGTGTCCACTGTGGTTAATGAGCTACAGCTCTGGGGAAAAGCTGTTAGTATGTCTTCTTGTGATGGTTTCGTTGGCCCCGAGTCTCTGACCAGACAGAAGTGTCAGGAAGAGGTGATGTCCAGGATGAGAGGGGTCAGCTGTAATTTTGCCGGCGTACTTCATCACCCTGCTCACCCTGTCCTGAAGAGTTGGCAGACAACATCCAGTGATCTGCTCTGCTGTGCTGATGAAGTGCTGAAGTTTTGGCTCCGTCTTGTGAAGCAGAGGAACCCAAACAGATGGATGAAGTGTGGATGACTGCTCTGTAGATCAGACTTTGTGGCAGGTTGAATTTCTTTAGCTGAGCCTCTGAGCTCTGCAGAATTTTCTTGGCTGTGGAGACCGCTGTATTCTGCTAGTAGGGGTCATGGGGGAGTGGTGGCGCTGTGAGGCAAGACAAGCCGGGTTGGGCGATCAGTGGTAACCACTACACCACCTGCCGCCTATAGGAAGGCTTGTATAAACATTAGACTGGTGGAGTATTTTGGATGCAAACCTACAGAAGCTGATACCCACCAACCTCTGCCTGAAGGATTACACATCTAAAATATTTAGAGTTCTCTGTTTTCCAATCTCTGTTTATTATTTTGAATTAAAGAAGCTAAATGAGCTATAACATGCTGCCTTTTAAATAAGCAAATATATCGTTGCTGTCCAAAGAAAAACATGGATCTAAATTTTTGTCAATTTTTATTTTTCCACTCCATTTCAAAGGAACAGTTTTATGATGAATGGAATAGAAACACTCCAAAATAGCTTGGGAAAATATTTGGTTCTATAGACCTACATTTAAAGTAAAGTATGTTTTTGGTGTCTTCTGTAAAGTTGTAATTTTGTAAATAATTGTGTTTCATTGGACAGAGATTGGACAGTCATTTTCTTTAATTTATTCTTTTTTTTAACTGCTTTTTTTTGCAGTATACTAATGCACCCAGACTATATGGTGTTGGGGGTGAAGAGTATGTTTTTAAACCTGCTTTGTTGTTTATATATCATATCAAGCTTTTCAATAAAAAGGTGACACTTTATTAACATTTCAATATTACCACTTTATTGTCCAATCATATTCATCCTTATCCTATCATTAGTCTATATCATTCTTTACCTCGAGGTTCACTTTGTGCTGTTTTAAATACCAAATAATGTCCATAATTAATTTTTTCACAAGCCTCCATTCAGTCATCATTGATTTATTTATCTTCATCTTCTGTTCAGTCCAGGAACAGCAGTAGGAAAAGCAGAGAGGCTCAGTTGGCCCTGCCCCCCCTAACTTCCTGCAGCTCATTCTTGGGAATTCCAAGACATTCCCAGACCAGCTTGGAGATATAATCCCTCCAGCAGGTTCTGGGACTTAAACACACAAGCAGAACTACTTAAACAGGCTGTTGTTGCTCCTGTGCCTTTAAGACAGATATATGTGAATAAGCTCTGGTTTGATTGGCTTGTGGGGTGAATAGGCAGATACAGTACTGTGCAAAAGTCTCAGGCCCTTAAACTGATTGTTTAACAGCCTTCATCTAATCAATAAGTGTATGTTCACCAGTAAGAACACCAGATCTGATTAGAACAGATGTAAATAATCATACATACAATACAAAGTAACATGAATATCTTATTGTGAGAGAAGTAGATCAGATCTTGAGCTCCAGTTTGAAGAAGTGTAGTTCCAGATTTCTCCTGGACGCCCCAGACATTATATGAATGTGTTCAGTTCCTTCAGCCGCAATCTTGATTTAGCTTAATGAAGTACTGAGCAGTCAAAGCAGGTATTAGATGAGAACTGTAAATAATACTGGGTTGTTTCCACAAGGAGAAGCTTGGAAAGGGTTAAATAAACACACTAACATATGGAAAACAACTACCTACTGTATTAATACTGTTTAATATTTAAATAATAAAGTGTTTTGCTGAGTAAATAGTATGGAAAAAATAGCTTTTTAAATATAATGATGTCCATAAGTGTTTTAAACCTTTGCAGAGTACTATCTATGCAAATGAGGCATGACCGTCCCAGTATATTTTGACCCTGCTGTGTCAATTAATTAATTAAATAATTAAACATATAACAAATTAATCAATTATCTCCTCTGTTCTGAGCAGCTCATGCCTTAATTCACAATAAACTCACTCTCTGCTCCTGCATGGACGATCATTAGTTCCACACCAGATATAATCTGAACAGCGCTCGAACACCCTCGACACCTGCAATTGTCTGTTTCCTCCATTGGAGCTGCCACCGAGTCCAGGATGAGCATTAGCGCATTAGCAGCAGGGCTGAACACTGAACAGGTCGCTCGCTCACGGTGAGGATAAATTACTCTGGCACGTCGCGTTAAATAATAAATGTAGTTGGATGTGTGCGGGCTACATAGGATACCACCTGCTCTCACCAATATCCCTCCCTCGTCGCCCCTTCCCTCCCTGCCCGACACACAAACGCTCTCACTTCAGTCTACTTTTAGGCTACACGTATGGCCGAGACCACCACACAGCAGTGGTACACCATATAGCATAGACGTCATAGAAGGTCTTCAGTCCTTCAGCACCGTATCTGCATTTACTGCACGGTAACAGGCGCTCCTGAGGGGGAGACGATTAAACACAACAACAGCTCCACAAAACAAACCCGGAGAGAAGCTGGGAGACGCTAATCGAATTCAATTAACGTGTATGGATTGAGTAAATAATGTGTAAATGTAAATAAAAACAGAATGCAATGAGGTGCAAATCATTTTAATCCTGTATCAAAACACATGAATTGCTTCATTCATATATATATATATATATATATATATATATATATATATATATATATATATATATATATATATATATATGAAACAATTCATGTCTTTGATACAGGATATAGGAAATACTGTATATACACACGTATATACATTTTACAATTAATGTAAGTGTATCAGATGATTTTTAAAGAATAAAAATGTTTGTATTAAAGTCTATTTTTGTATAGAGGCTTATTTTGCATATAGTCCTATTATCAGTAATTCTCAGTCCTCTGTCTAAATCTCCTGGTACGACCACCAATCCAAGTTAAGGATGTTATTGGACTAATTGGTTGTTAAGACACTCTTACTCAATTGTGATGCACAGCTGAAAAACATTCTACTAATAAGTGAGTATAAAAGGGAACAACATTCTAGGTTAGTTTAGTATCTGAAGCATCAGCAGTTGATGGCTTGCTGACCGACTTACAATGACCAGAAACTTTCTTTAGAGACCCGTCAGTTCATTGTTGTGTTAAGGAAGAAGATACTCCATTAAAACATTGAGAACATTTCACTGTGATCCCAAACTTTTGAGCGGTAGTGTATATATATATAAGTTCCCCGAACACATAGTCCAGGCAAGACTGTGCCCCGACTTTTACTCAGATGTTACTAAGCAGGTGGTCATGTGGGAGCTGACCTTGCCATTGGGAAGAACACATGAGAGGAAGCAGGTGAAATACCAAGGCCTGGTGGAGTAGTGCAGAAGCCAGGGTTGGCGGGCGCACTGTGAACCTATTGAGGTGGGCTGCAAAGGGTTTGCAGGGCGTTCAACCTATAGGTTCCATAACAGAAGCTACAAAGAAAGCCACACAGTGCCTTTGGTTTACAAGCGGGATGCCCATGGTTTACAAGCCCATGGATCGGTGCTGCTGATATCCAGTTCTGGACTTAATCAACCCTGGATGGGTCGCCTGAGTGAGGGGATCTAATGACTGCTACACCCTCAATTACATCACTGTGCCATCCAGAGGCACCAGCACTGAGATAGGATGGGACTGTTTCAGCTCACGCCCACTTAAAGACTCAGTCAGAGACTGCCTCAGTCAGAGACTGCCTCAGTCAGAGACTGCCTCTACCTGTGCAGCTTCTTAAGCTTTGCTATCCAGATTTCAAACAGAGACTCTTTTCTTTGGAGTTTAGTTTATTAAACTCTAAATACTGTTTGACCAGAGGAGGATGGGTCTCCCCTTGTGAGTCTTGGTTTCTCCCAAGGTTTCTTCCTCCAGTCTGAGGGAGGTGTTCTTGCCACTGTTGCCTCTGGATTGCTCACTGAGGGATATATGTTGTAAGTGTCTGTTTTGAAAACTTCAGTAAAGTTCTGCTTTGAGAAAACGTTGTAAAAACATCTAGCATGTTTACTATTTAGGCCATATTTACATTTATAGTCATTTACATCACAAAGCTTCTCGTGCCCTCTTGCACATGCTGCATAAACACTCAGGTGTGGCTTTATAAATGTGTTATTGACTGTTTACGCATGCGTTATGAAGTCCCTGCGGAGGCAGCTTTCAAATAAAGTGTTATCGATAGACTCATAAGACACTCCAGTGTCCACTGCGAGCATATGTGTGTGAGAGAGTGTGTGCGTGTGTATTAGCGCTGGCCTCTCAGCTCCAGCGGTGCTGTTGGGACTCTCAATCACAGCGGAGCGGCGAGACAAACGACAGGAGAGCGGCTGATCCAATTCAGAGAGAGAGAGAGAGAAGGAGAGAGAGAGAGAAGGAGAGGGAGAGCACTCTTAAACTGATTGTGTTTTCTCCTCAGGGTCCTGTTCTGGCCTTCCCGGGGAACCTCCCGCAATTATGAGTGCTGACGGGCTTTAAGTCAGTTTCATCTTGACGTCTTTATCAAAATAAAGTGCTGCTCCATTACCGCTGAGCGGAGCTGGGAGGAGAGAGGAGATGGGTTTGGGGACGACGACGGCTCTTCTGTGTGTCTGTGTGATGCTGCCTTTCCACACAACTAGGCCCGAATACATTCATACATTAATAAAACGTCAGGACGTCCCGATGAGAGACTCATGCCAAGTTTGGAAACACCTGCTGAGTTGTTATATTATTAGGGTACAGGACTGGAAATCAGTGGAGCTGCATTCTCTAGTAATGGAGCTCCAACCAATACATTTGGGATTAGCTGGACTGGTCCAGAACTGACCATCCATTATCAGTACCTGATGCTCTTGTGAATGCTGAATGCAGTCAAATCCTCACAGCTATGTTCCAGCATCTACTGCAGGGGTGTTTACTTAGAGTTCAGTGAGGTCCAGTTGAAGGAACTTTCTTCAGGCCAAGGTCTGGACCACCATCATTCCTAACTTGTGTTATAATTCAGTGGCGTATCCTGTTTACTGAAGTATCAGCATTGTATACCATCAGCAATAACCGCTGTAAGAACAGTCTCTGTCCTCTGGGGGGGCTTTACACTAGATCCGCGATCAGTAATAGGCGGACCGCGGACCGCGGTCCAGGTCCGGACCCAGACGTTGTCCAGTGCGGACCCAAACTGATGAACTACTGAGGAGAATTTATTTCTGACAACGTTTATTTTAAGAGATGGAGCTTTTCTAGTCTTTACAGTATATTGGCTTTACGGCACAGCACACTCATAGACCAATTGTGTGCACTGCAGGACCACCAAAGGCTCCTCAGCCAATCAGATCTGTGCGGACTTGGGAGACACCATTTCAGCCCAGGTCTAAAGTCCTGGCTGGACAACCAAGAGCTCACTTCTCTCACTGAACAAGAGAAAGAGTGAGAGAAGAATACAAGAGGAAGATAAACTGTTAAGATCTTAAATCGAGTTAACAAGAGAACTGAGCACATTTGATTTATGTTTTTTTATAAATAACCAAAAAAAAGCTTTCTTTTTTTAAATGTAGCTCTTGTTTTTACTTGAAGTGAAGAAAAAAGCATATAGTTAAGGATTTAAAACAATAAGTATTGGTGAAATATACTGAATGGTATGTGTGATGTGTTGGTGTTTCAGTAGCTGATGGTATAAGATGCTGATACTTCAGTAAACAGGTTCTGGCACTGAATCATAACACACATTAGGAATTATGAAGATCCAGACCTTGGCCTGAAGAAATTTCCTCCAACTAGACCTTCCTGGAACATTGCTGTGAGGATTTGACTGCATTGAGCATTCACAAGAGCATCAGGTACTGATACTGGATGGTCAGTTCTGGACCAGTTCAGCTAATCCCAAGTGTATTGGTTGGAGCTCCATCACTAGAGAATGCAGCTCCACTGATTCCCAGTCCAGTGCTGGGGGGGGCTTTACAAACACATTAACATGATGGCAGTTGATGGTCCCATCAATCAATCCAACTTAATTTATATAGACCCTTTAGACAAATAAGATTGAAATTCAAGGTGATTGAAAAAAACAAGAGCAAACAAAATTTAAATAAAATAGTAGACAAAATAAAACAAATTAAATTTTACAGATAATAAAAACAGATAAAATACAATCAAAGTATGAAAGTATGGATGTTAAGAAAGTTTATAAAAAACACTACATAAAAGCCAGACTGAACAAACAGGTTTTTAGTTTAGTTGACCTACGTTACGCTGGTTTCAGTGGAGCCGTGGTGGAAAATTCTGTCACAGCCAGCAAGGATGTCCAATGATGTAACACCAAAAGTTAAAATTTCTCAACGTTTTCCGTCAACTGTGGTGGCAGAATAAGCCGTACGTTAATTTTCAAGAGGGCCATGGATGTTATTTATGCCAAGATGACGTAGCTACCATGATAAGAAGCTGCTTGATGGACAGACTTAACTTTTCGCTATAACTAGATTATATTTACAGCAGCTTCCCATCTTTTTATGAACCTGTAGCTCAGATACACCAAGCAGAACAAGAACGAGGGCTGAAATCGTCACACCATCCCAACAACGTCCACCTTCACGAAGCTAATGTTGCCTTCCTATTTGAATTTCTTGGTCCACCTTAAATGGCTTCAAAATGTAACTTTTAAGGTGGAACAGGAATTTCAGATAACAAGCCACCTTTATCCTCATTTCACTGGAACACAATCCCACTAAACAGTTCTGGGAGAACTTTGTGCAGAACCAGTTTTCAAACAAGCTTTTGGTTAGAACATTTCAGAATGTGCAGCAGCCTTCAGAAAGCTATAGAGACAGTCGTTTTCAGTCACCAGCCCCCCAGAGTGCCCACTGCAGAGAATCACTACTGTGTTATATAAGCTGGCCATGTGTGTGTGGAGTATATGGGGGTTGTGGGTGAAACATTTGGTGTAACAGTAACAGCAGCTCAGCGGGGTGTCTACACTGTATGCCAAGCAACAAGATCAGGTGGGACTGAATCAAATGACTTTTCCATCAGACTTTTCCGCTTCTCAGCTCTAGAGATATTCCAACTTTTGCACCTCGCACTAGTATAAAAACTCTTTTTAAGAGAGTTTAATGTTTTATCAAATTTCAGGCTTGATCAAACCCGCTACAACTATTGACAGCACCGCTGTTGAAGGGGTGAGCAGCTATAAATATATTTGCATTGTAATTATTAATAATATTTTAATAATATTTAAAATTTATAATACGCCTTTCTCAAACCCAAAGCGCTACATATAAACATAAAAACACTCCATACAAAAATGTATGTATACAAATTGAAAAAAAATAAAATCAATTACAATTTAAAGTTAATCTAAACAGATGTGTCTTAAGTGACTTTTTAAAAGATACTACTGTAGGAGGTTTATTTATAGTGTCTGTATAGTGTTTCTATAAGAAAATGCTCACTCCTCCACTGACCTAAGTGTACAGACAGGCTGCTGTAGAGTAAGAGTACCAACAGAGCGTAAAGAGCGAGAAGGAGTATAGTACTTTATCAAATCAACTAGATATTCTGGAGCTGTACCATGCACCACCCTATACATCAGTACAAGAATTTTAAAATCAATACGAGCACGAACGGGGAGCCAATGCAGTCTTTCCAGTGCTGGAGTGATATGAGCACGAGGAGACGTACGGGTTAAAACTCTGGCAGCACAATTCTAAACATACTGAAGCCTCTGAAGAGATTTATTAGGTAAACCAGCAAAAAGAGAACTACAGTAGACCAACCTACAAGAGATAAAAGCATGAACAAGCTGCTCAGCATCAGAAGGTGATAGATAGGACCTGAGTCTAGCAACGTTTCTAAAATGATAATAAGACACTTTAGTAATATTTTTGATATGGGTATCAAAATTTAGGTGACTGTTAAAAGTAACACCCAAATTTCGAACCTGAGAAGAAGGAAGTATCTGCACAGCATCTATACTAAGATTAAAATTAGTGATCTTCAGCAGAGAAGACCAACTAAAATAATCTCAGTCTTAGAAGAGTTTAAATGAAGAAAATTCTGCTGCATCCAAGCTTTTATTTCATAGAGACAATCAGAGACTCTAAAAATGAAAGTTGAGGCCATATTTCCATAGAATGTAATACATATATATATATATATATATATATATATATATATATATATATATATATATATATATATATATATGCTAAAAAGTAAAGGACCAAGAATGAAGAAGAAGTTATCAGAAGTATACCTTGAACAAAACTGAGTTAATTATTGTATCTGATGATCATCCTTTGAAGGGAAAGTTCCAACTTCTTCCATCTGGTTTACAATCAGCACAATCACACTGCTGAATAAGATGACTGAGTAAAGTTCTCTGTCTTTGGTTTGCAACTTGTTTGCTCCAGCTTTGTGTCAATGAATTTTCTTTGTCAATGATTGTTTTAGTTGTTGTTTTATGTGTTTTATTATATGTATTTTTTTTGTTTTTATGGTTTGGTGGTTGGTGACGGCCTGCAAACCAATTTTCTAGACAATAATAAAACTGAACTGAACAGTTGTACTGTGTACGGTCACAATATGATGGCCATTGTGGGCCATTGTGAAACAGCAATTTGTAACATTCTTGTGGTGGTATATTGTTGCCATCCAAAGAAAGACATGTATCACCAAATTTACTTTTCAGGAGAGGCCAAAAACTTGCTTTCTGTATAAGTTAATGGAAATATATTTTGGAGCATTTTTTGGTCCAATTATCTTAAAAAATTGGACACAATGTAAAGAACAACTGTGGAGCTGGAATGATGTAGAAAACATTGTATTCCTTTCTATAGTTAGACAAAAGTCTGACAGGAAGAAATTGAAGACCATTATCATCTCTGCAGGAGGTCCAACATCAAAGACCATGTCATGAAATCAATCAATCAATCAACCTTTATTTTATCTCGGAAATACATTGAAGGGTGACCCTCATTTGCAATGCAGCCGAGCATTTACACTGAAAACATTGACATAAGAGATTAAAACTAATAATTAACAAAAATAATAGTAATAAATGAAATACAAATAAGAAAAACCCATTTAATATAGATAAATAAAATAGAAGTGTAAAAAAATAACAAAAAAAGAATATAAAATGAAAATAAAATACATATAAATAAAGAAAAAAAGACAATAAAAATTAAAATACTAATAAAAAATAAACTAATTTAAAACAAATGATGTATAAAATGATGTAGAAAACTAAAAATATCAAAATGTCACGAACCAAGTTATTAAAATAGCATAACATTTTCCAGCATGTATTGGTTTAATCACTTGTAGATCAAAAGCAAATTAATTTTATGTGGAAACCGAAAACTGTGGAATCTAGTTTTATCTTTTTCGCCTGGTTCTCAATCAGCCCAGAGATACGTGAGAAATTAATGGAGTATAAAAGCTAGAAAAGCTGCGTCTCTCTCTGATCTGTGTGCACATGTAGTGCTGTGTTCACATGTTTGCTTTGAAAAATCTGTCATTCCGTGTGGCACAGTGGTACACAGTCGACGGCGGCATGAAGCCATGCAAACGTTGGCATGGTGACAGCGTTACCAGTGAAAACGGATGATTATCAGAGGAGAGCTTTAGCAGAGTACAGGGTTTGAGGCGGAGAAAGACAGGAGGACGCTCTGTACTCTTCTATTTTTGTTGTGCATGGGTTGCTTAAACGTTTGCGAACCCTTTAGAATTCTCTACATATTTCTACATACGTTTGACCCAAATCTTCATCATGTAATGATTCATACTTGAGAGAAGTTATACCATCCATACGCAAGGTTTATTTACTCAGAGCTGTCAATAAAGTTTAACTAAAAGGCAGTTCAGAGGCTGGCTAGCACGAGGAGTTCAGATGGACCGCGAATGTGATCCTGGTAGCCCCTCTGGATGACCATTGAGACGCCAGGCTGTGCACGGGGAACCAGAGCAGCACCTCAAGTCCTGTTGGGAGGAGAGAGAGGAACCAGCCCTGTGTGGACAGTTCGAACAGTGGTTAGTAACTCCTCACTGAGATCTGGAGGCTGGTAGCAGCCTCGAACCAGGAGCACCCTCGCCAAGGTTGATATTCCAGAGATAAGCTCTAACTAAAGAACGGTCAATAATTGGACCCAACAGGCTGTTGGACTGAACTCGCCTTGAGTCCAGAAGTTCGTTGGTCAATCAACCTCACTCCACAGGACGTCACAAGGCAGGCTCAGCCGAGGAGAGGTGAGTGCCGGGCAGGTCAGAGTGTCTGTAGATCCTCTTGGGCTCCAGGGAGGAAGACAGGACCCCGCTGTGGAGAAGCCAAGTCTGGTTGGACCTGTGAAGAGACCCTTTAAGCGACGGCCTAGAGACCACGGACAAGTGGACCACACGGTTTCTGAGTTAGAAGCAATGTCACACACCAAGGAGTGTGCGTGGCTAGGCTAAATAGGAAGTGCTAATGAGCTGCTGCCGCTAGCACTGATGACTGTCAGGTGTTGTTGATGTGGTGCCCTGGCGATGATACCTAAAACTCTGGGGACTGCGATCTCCCAGCAGAATGGGCTGAAGGGCTTACACATCAGATTTCATCCCAAGTCCTAAAAGAAGATAAAGAGAATCAAATGAGACAAGAATATTGGATTTAGTTATTTAGTTATTGAAGAAAATTATCCAATACCATGTATCTGTGAGAGCAAAGGTGTGTGAATCTCGAGGCTCAGCAGTTAGGTTGAAGGTGAAATTAGAATCAGGTGTTTTCAATCAATGGGATGAATGGCAATGGAGGTTTCTGAGGAAGCTCTGAAGAAGAGCCGTTGATGCTCATCAGGCTTTGTAAGAAATCTCGGAAGAGTTTGGACTCCACACCATAGAATCCAAACCCTCAGTGAAATCAGGGAGCTGGATGAATGGATATTTTAGATCTTTTTGCTGGGAGTCGTAAAGACAAACCGCCCCAAAAACTCTATTGACAGACTTTAGGTTATATAAGCTTCGACATATCAGAAATTGGTTGGTTGCCAATAATAGGAGCAATAATGTACAGGTGTAAAAGAAGTAAGCATATAAGTAAAAGCAGATATAGAGTGAATGTCCTGGACACAGTTTATATATAACAGCATAAAATACCGTATTGAATTTCTTCGATGGTCAGACAGACTGGAAGAAATTCAAGACCATTATTACTCCCCCAGGAGGTCCAGCATCAAAGATCACTGCAAGAGCAAAACATGTTATTGTCCACAAGCTCATAAAGAAACCCAAAGAAACTTCTAAGCAACTATATAGGAGCAACAATGGCGAAAGAAACATCACTGCCCATCTGCAGTTTGCTAAAGATCACATGGACATGCCAGTAGGCTACTGGAACAATGTTTTGTTGATGGAAAAGACCAAAATAGATTTAAATGGAAAGTGTTATGTCTGGAAAAAAGTAAAACACTGCATTCCAGCATCTGTGAAACATGGTGGTGGTAGTATCAGGTTTGGGCCTGTTTTGCTACATCTGAGTCCAGGTTGACTTTCTATCATTAATGAAACAATTAATTTTAAAGATAGATTTCAGAACATCTGTTCATGAACTCAATTTCAAGAGAATGGGGGTCTTGCAGCAAGACCACAATCCTAAGTGTACAAGTCGTTCCACCAAAGATGGTTACAGTAGAATAAAGGTAATGTTTGGTAATGGCCAAGCCAAAGTCCTGACCTTAATCCAATAGAAATGTTGTGGAAGAACCTGAAGTGAGCATTTATTGGGAGGAAACCCATGACCATAACAGAGTTGAAGCTGTTTTGTTTCAGAGGTATGGACAAAAATTCCTCCAAGCTGACGTGCAAGACTGATCAGCAGATACTGGAAACATTTAGTTGCAGTTATTGCTGCACAAGGAGGCATCAGTAGATACTGAAAACCAAGGTTCACATAGTTTTACCATCATTTTCCTCTCTTTCAAGCACTACTGTATATACTGGGGTCAACAATCATGTCCATAACTCCCAGAATAATTAAACATCAGGTTTATTCTACTGGTGCAACAAAAGATGGGAAAGTTGATCTGTTGATGAAGTGTTCCGCTGTTGACTGCGGTCTGCGGAATGTTGTTGCATGCGGTAGCAGAATTTTCCATCAGGGCTCTATTAAACACAATGAAATACCTGATTTGACTATCCATCTACCGCAAACATGCAAACACAGCATAAGACCATGTAATGACTGTAACCATGGTGCTGCGAACAACCCACATTAAAATTCTGGCACTGGTTGGACTTTCACACGAAAGAAAAGAAAATGTTGTTCAACCAGAAATGACTACGGTCACTGGAACGAAGCTGAAGCTCATTCAGACTTTCCGTTCTACCTTAAATCATGTGGTGGTAAGCTGCACCTGTACAGTTAAGTTTCTAGCTGCAGAATAGAAAACTTGTGTATGTGCGTTGATCAGTGTGTTCAGTAGTAAGAATCATATGTAATCATATGCCAAGAAACTATGTCCGTTTTTGATTTACCCAGGCTTCTCCTTACTGCACTGCATATACTGTATAATGAGTATTTTTCATCATAAAATATAGGCTGCATCCAGAATCACTTCCATACTACACTGTTTCCATGCAAAAGCAATACGGCTAGTGTGTGTAAACATTCAATATTTCATCAAGCAGTGGATGTATTAGATTAAAATAGAATTAAATGGGAAGTGTTATGCTTGGAGAAAGTAAAACACAGCATTCCAGCATAAGAACCTTATCCCATCTACGAAACATGGAGTCCAGATTGGCTTTTTATCATTGATGCAAGAAAGAATTCTGAACTGTGCCTGCAAATTGTAAAGGAAGATTTCAGAACATCTGTTCATGAACTGAACGTCGAGAGAATGGGGGTCATGCAGCAAGACCACAATCCTAAGCATACAAGTCGTTCCACCAAAGACGGTTACAGTACAAAACAGGTAATGTTTGGTAATGGCCAAGCCAAAGTCCTGACCTTAATCCAATATACATGTTGTGAAAGATCCTGAAGTGAGCAGTTCTTGGGAGGAAACCTATGAACATAGAGTTGAAGCTGTTTTGTTTCAGAGGGAAAACTCCCTGGATGAGTGGGTGAATCAAAAGAAATTTTGAAGTATGTGACTGCAGCACACTGTGATATTCCATGATTCAACTGAAGCTGCAGAGATGTTGGATTCTGAGGAAGAATGGATCAGTAGTGTCTGAGTATGAGTTCAGGAAACATTATAACATATAGGCTGCATCTGAAATCACACGGATATAAACTTGAGTGACATCCCATTCTTAATTCCTAGGGTTTAATATGATGTCAGCCCACCTTTTTCACATTGTCACTCCAGAGAACACGTCTCCACTGCTCTAGAGTCCAGCGGCAGCGTGCTCTACACCACTGCATCCAACGCTTTGCATTGTGCTTGGTGATGTAAGGCTTGGATGCAGCTACTCGGCCATGGAAACCCATTCCATGAATCTCTCTATGCTCTGTTCTTGAGCTGATCTGAAGGCCACATAAGGTTTGGAGGTCTGTAGTGATTGGCTCTGTAGAAAGTTGGTGACCTCTGTGCACTATGCTCCTCAGCATCCACTGACCCGCTCTGTCATTGTACGTGTTCTACCACTTGGTGGCTGAGTTACTGTCGTTCCCAATCACTTCCACTTTGTTAGAACACCACTGACAGTCCACTATGGAATATTTCGTGGTGAGGAAACTTTACCACTGGACTTGTTGCACAGGTGGCGTCCTATCACGGTACCACGCTGGAGTTCACTGAGCTCCTGAGAGAGACCCATTCTTTACTAATGTGTGTAGAAGCAGTCTGCATGACTAGGCGTTAGTTTTATACACCTGTGGCCATGGAAGTGATTGGAACATCTGAATTCAATGATTTGGATGGGTGAGTGAATACCTTTGGCTATGTAGTGTAGTAAGCAGTAAGTGAGATTGGCTAGTGTGTCTGAATCCACGGTACGCAGAAATTCCCCACATGACTCACTGAATCAGGAGGAATTTTGAAGTATGCGACCTCAGTGTCATGATTCAGCTAGAGCTGTGGAGTTGCTCTGAGGAAGAAAACTATGGGTTTGTCTTCTCTGAGGTACAGCTCAAAACACTCTGACTATAGATTCAAGGTACACAGTAAAAAAGCAGATTAGTGTCATAATCAGTATCTAAATGGAGTTTTTAATTGATGTTGGTGAGATGGTGGACATAGTACATTAGAGGTTGTGTGGATACTTGCATACTGAAAGAGCTCGACTGCTTTACTGGTCCAGCAGTGACCACTGTGTCCAGTCTAGTACGTATTTACTAAGTAGGTGATTTCAGATGCAGCCAAAGCTTTATATTTATTACTATATAGATATATTAGTATTACCATACTAATGAATGCACTTCTGAAGATGGTGGCACAATGTTTTTGGGGGGTTTCATCCTCTGAAGTTGGCGCTGACGTATGACTTGACCTGAAGGCATCAGGCCGAAATTACAGACCAACCAAACTGTGCTGACCTCCAGGGATGATTTAATGTGTACACACTGTGGCCGATAACATCAAAACCACCTCCTTGTTTCCACTGTATCAGCTCCACTGACCATACAGGAGCTACACTTACAGACTGTAGTTCATCTGATTCTCTGTATACTTTATTACTCTGTTCTTTAATGATCAGGACCCCCACAGGACCACCACAGAGCAGATACTATTAGGGAGGTGGGTCATTCTCAGCACTGCAGTGACACTGACATGGTGGTGGTGTGTTAGTGTGTGTTGTGCTGGTGTGAGTGGATCAAACACAGCAGTGCTGCTGCTGAAGTGTTTAAACACTGTGTCCACTCACTGTCCACTCTATTAGACACTCCTACTACTTGCTGGTCCACCTTGTAGATGTAAAGTCAGAGACAGTAGCTCATCTACTGCTGCACAGTTTTTGCTCAGTGACACTGAGATGTTGAGAACCCCCAGAAATTGCTAAGGAGGATCTGAAAAATACCTGCTCTGTGGTGGTCCTGTGGGGGTCCTGATCATTAAAGAACAGAGTAATAAAGTATACAGAGAATCAGATGAACTACAGTCTGTAAGTGTAGCTCCTATATGGTCAGTGGAGCTGATATAATAGACAGATATTGTAAAAATAAGCATTTAAAGCTCAGTAAGGTCACTTAATTTAATTTTATGGTCAGCCCTGGCCAACCTTTCGGTCCGCCCCTAAGTATTGCACGCTTAGCACAGTGTCTTCTGCCTCCTTAAATTAACACTTGAGACTGCAAAGCATTCCTCTCACAATCACTCACGGTTGCTGGTGATGTCACAATACGCATATTAATATTTCTATTTATGACACATGACTCGTAAGACAATAAGTGTGAGCATAAATTAGACTGTATATATATATAAATATATACAGGATATCAGACATTCTGGCACATATACTGGAACAGTATCCACTGTTCTATTAATAAACACTCCATGAGAGAAACACAAAAGTGAGGAATGACCTTCCCTGCTGCTCCGCAAATGAGAGCTTTTACACTCACGCATTATAAGAGTAATATACACTACTCTACAAATCTCTAGTGTATTTTCACCAGCACGAACACCAGATCTCATTAGAACAGATGTAAATAATCATACATACAATACACAGTAACATGAATATCTTATTGTGAAAGAAGTAGATCAAATCTTGAGCTCCAGTTTGAAGAACAAAGTTAGGTTCCAGATTTCTCCTGGATGCCCCAGACATTGTATGAATGTGAATTGAATTGTATTGCAATCTTGATTTAGCTTAATGAAGTACTGAGCAGTCAAAGCAGGTATTAGATGAGAACTGTAAATAATACTGGGTTTGTTTCCACAAAGAAAAGCTTGGAAAGGGTTAAATAAACACACTGATGTATGTAAAAGCACTATTTACTCTATTAATACTGTTTAATATTTAAATAATAAAGTGTTTTGCTGAGTAAATAAAAGCTTCCTGTCTGGAAGAAAATAGCTTTTTAAATACAGTAAGGTCCTTAAGTGTCCTTAAGGGTACTGTATATGCAAATGAGTTGGTTCTCATGACATCATATCAAACATGGAATCCAAAGCAGCCTGTGTTTGCAGCTCACAATTAAACAAATAACAAATTAATCAATTATCTCCTCTGTTCTGAGCAGCTCATGCCTTAATCCACAATAAACTCTCTGCTCCTGCATGGACGATCATTAGTTCCACACCAGATATAATCTGAACAGCGCTCGAACACCCTCGACACCTGCAATTGTCTGTTTCCTCCATTGGAGCTGCCACCGAGTCCAGGATGAGCATTAGCGCATTAGCAGCAGTTTCCTGTCTGGAAGAATAGCTTTTTAAATATAATAATATAATAATTTTGTTTTCAATGACTGCTTTGATGTTGGTTTGGCAACAAACCATTGGCCAAAAACATGAAACATGAAAATAACATATATAGACACATTGATCAAGAGAGAGAGAGAGAGAGAGAGAGAGAGAGAGAGAGAGAGAGAGAGAGAGAGAGAGATGGTGACAGTGAAACAAAGAATTGGAGACAGAATGGTGAAAAAGAAGGAAGGAAAAGAAAGATAAAGGAATACTGAGAGAGAATACGCATTAATAGGAGAGAGAAAGAAAGGGAGAAATGGAGAGACAGAGAAAGAAAGAAGGGGTGGAAGTAAAAGAATATAATGAAGATAGAATGGAAA
This sequence comes from Megaleporinus macrocephalus, assembly GCA_021613375.1. Taxonomy (NCBI): domain Eukaryota; kingdom Metazoa; phylum Chordata; class Actinopteri; order Characiformes; family Anostomidae; genus Megaleporinus; species Megaleporinus macrocephalus. Next base: position 41,669,218 of record CM038713.1, read on the forward strand.
GAAAGTATGAGAGAAAAAGGAATGGAAAGAAAGAAGAGAGGAGAGAATGAGAGATAAAAAATGAACTGAGAGAGACATGAAAAGAAAGAGAGAGATATGAAGGCAAAAGAGAGAGAGAATGAAAGATTAAAAAATGAAGTGAGAGACATGAAGGAAGAGAGAGATATGAAGAAAAAAAGAGAATGAGAGATTAAAAAAAGAGAAAGAGAGAGAGAGACAGAAAGATAGAGAGATAGAGAAATTACATTAATGGTGTTTACAGCAGCTGCTGTGTCTCCACTTTAAACAAGCAAGTAAATAAATAAACAAACATGTAAATAACGTCTGGCATGTATTTGTAACCTGTTTGTTCAGGACTCACGGTCTGATGATGAAATACGAGCACAGTGTGTTTCTTCTGGTGAACTACGTGCACGACTGCAGCACTAGTCCCAGTTCCAGACCCCGCAGGGCCGCTAGACCCCAGACACAGCACTACAGCTTTACTATCACCCACAGAGTCCAGATCAGCCTCATCCATAACCATAACCATATCAGCTACTGATTAACACAGAGAGAGAGAGAGAGAGAGAGAGAGAGAGAGAGAGAGAGAGAGAGAGAGGAGGGGAGAGAGAGAGTGAAAGAGAGCGAGGGAGAGAGAGAGAAAGAGAGAGAGAGAGAAAGAGAGGGAGAGAGAGAAAGACAGGAGGGGAGAGAGAGAGTGAAAGAGAGAGAGAGGGAGAGAGAGAGAGAGGAGGGGAGAGAGAGAAAGACAGGAGGGGAGAGAGAGAGTGAGAGAGAGAAAGATAGAGAGAGAAAGAAAGAAAGAGAGAGAGAGTGCGAGAGAGAAAAAAAGAGAGAGAAAGGGAGGGAGAGAGGGAGAGAGAGAGAGAGAAAAAGAGAGGAGGGGAGAGAAAGAGAAAGAGAGAAAGAAAGAAATAGAAAGAGAGAGAGAGGGAGAGAGAGTACGAGAGAGAAAAAAAAGAGAGAAAGAAAGCGAGGGAGAGAGAGAGAGAGAAAGAGAGGAGAGGAGAGAGGAAGAGAGAGAAAGAAACATAAAGAGTGAAGAATGAGTGAGAGAGAGCATAGGAGGAAAAAGGAGAAGACAGGGAAGGAGAAAGACATAGGAAAAAGGAAAGGACAGAGAATGAGAGGGAGGAAAAGAGAGAATAAATAAAAAAGGTGAGAATTAAAAAAAAAAACAAGATGAATGACAGAGAAAGAGTGAGAGAGAAAAATGACAGAAAAGAAGAAAAAGACAGAGAGAAAAATCAACAAGAGGACATAAGTGAGAGAAAAAGACAGAAAGAAGGAAGACAGAGAGAGAGATAAAAGACAAAAGCGTGAGAGAAGATAGGAAAGAATAAGAAAGGGGAAAAAAGACAGAGGGAGAGAGAATGGGAAAATATCAACAAGGCAGAAAAGAAAAGCAAAATGAGAACATGAGTGAGATAAAGAAAGAGAGAGGAGAAGAAAAGAAGAGAGCGTTGAAAGAGCAAGCAAAACTGAGGGATGACTGAGTGAGAGAGAAAATGCAAGATTCAAGAAAGAGAAAGAAGGAGAAAATGGAGAGAGAGAAAGTAAAAAAAAGAAAGAAGATTTGAAAGAGAAAGACAAAGAAGGAGGAAAGTGAATGAGAGAATGAGAGAGTGAGTTAGGGGTCTGAGAAAAGAGAGAAGAGAGAGAGACAGAAATGGAGAGAGAATGAAATAAAAAGAAAGACGGGAAGTTCTAGTCTATATTGGGATGCAACCAAATTCCATAGAGTATATATATATATGTGTGTGTGTGTATGTGTGTGCTTGTCTGTATGTGTGTGTGTGTGTGTGTGTGTGTGCTTGTCTGTATGTGTGTGTGTGTATGTGTGTGTGGTCTGCCTGGTCTGTCTTTCTTTGGGCTCGGTGACCCCTAAGGGTGGGCTCGATTTCTGTGGCTTGGTGGTCAGACACTTTGTGTCCCACTCTGTGAGCATGTGTTTGTGTACATGTGTGTGTGTGTGTGTGTGTGTTTGACACTCCATCATTCTAACGGAGCAGGGTGCACTGGCACCCCATAGCACAGGAAGTGACCTCGTCTCTATTAACAGTGTCCCTGCAGTCTTAATAATAGACTCATTTAACCCAGCAGACAATCACTCTCTCTCATTCTCTCTCTCTCTCTGTCTCCGTCTCTCATTCTCTCTCTCTGTCTCACCCCCCCCCCCCCTTAACACGCACACACACACACACACACACACACACACACACACACACACACACTCCTGGTTCTCTGGTCTGCTCTGAGTGTGTGTGAGCGCTGCTGTGAACCACTAAACCCACAAACATCCACAAAGCGGTTTAGGAGGAAAAACTAAACAAAGGACCCCAAATATTAAAACTTGGACTGAACACAATAATAATAAATATATATATATATATATATATATATATATATATATATATATATATATATATATATATATATATATATATATACAGAAATTTAACATTAGATAAATATTTCTTCTCATTTGAAAGTATTGTGTGTTAATAAAGCTACATAACTTTTTTTTGTATATATATATATATATATATATATATATATATATATATATATATATATATATATATATATATATATATATATATATATATATATATATATACATACTACACCACTGTGTCACCCCTATTTATTATTATCGTTATTATTATTATTATTATTATTATTATTATTATTATTATTATTATTATTTTAACTATTATTTGAGGTTTGGAACATTTGTACTTTTCCATTCACCCTTTATTTCCAATTACAACAAAAAAACTAAGCTGATGAACTGTTGCAGATGAGATAATGTTGTCCTAAGATAATGAACGCCCTCCTGTCCTGCCGAATGCTGGTGGAAGAAGGACCATCAAGGCCTCCTCCTCACCTGACACCAACCAGTTCTCCTCTTCATTCATTCATCTGCCACACCCTCAACTGCACCACTGTGTCCTCTAGATGTACCAGCATTGAGATATGATGGGACTGTTTCAGGTCACTCTAACTTTTAGACAGACTCCTACTTTTACAATGACTGCCTCAATCAGAGACTGCCTCAATCAGAGACTGCCTCTACCTGGGCAGCTTCTAAAGCTTCTACCATCCAGACTTCAAACAGAGGTTCTCTCATCTTTTATTCTGAACTTGGTCTTAAAAAACTGTAAATACTGTTTGACCGGAGGAGGATGGGTCCCCCCTCGTGAGTCTTGGTTCCTCCCAAGGTTTCTTCCTCCAGTCTTGAGGGTGTCTTTCTTTGCCACCATTGCCTCTGGCTTGCTCACAGGGGGTTACATGTTGTGACTTCAAGATTTATAGTTTTCAAACTTCTGTAGAGTTGCTTAGTGACAAAACAAGTGCTATACAAATTAACTTAGCTCGTTGTAATGACCCTTGCTTGTTCTACATGGTTTGTTTCTTGTCCTTGATGTACTTTTTATACTTATTTTATTGGAAATTGGCAGAAAATGACAATAGAACAGGATCTTACTTGTAATCGCCCCCACTTGCATCTTTTACCTGCAACTGAAGCTTCAAATTCAAACACAAATGTGCCAAAAGTGAACTGAAGGCTTAGGGCAATGGCAGATAGCAACGTTTGCTAAGCAGTGACTGGAGGACTGAGAGAAGAAGGTGGAGATGTGATCTGAGTGTCCCAGTCTATCTATCATTCGCAGCTTTTACCTGAATTCACTCATTAGGATGAGTCTCTGAACACCACATATTAAAACATTTATAGCTTTGAGCTAATATCTGTTGTGTCTTCTTGGAACATTTGGTCCCCGCTAAGAGTTAAATACCAACACAGACATACACACACACACACACGCTAGAATGGCACATACAGCACATAATGCCAAAGCCGGAACAGGTCCAAGGACAACACAATGCCAGGATCGATCCTGGAGCTGCTGCTACAAGTGAGCAGCAGGAATGTGAATATTCACACAGACGCTCAGTTTCAGTCCAGCCGCCAATGTCAACGGGCCAGCAGAAGATAATTCCATGAATACAATGGAAAGCATGCAAAGTTCCTCCAATAATCGAAAAATGCCACCGATTCATGCTTCATGTGCATGCAGCAGCGGCACAAGCAGAGCTGGATTCAGTCGCTAGATACAATTTCCTAATGCACTAATGTCTCACAATGTCATAACATCAGGCTTAAGCCAGTTCCAGTACAGTCATCACCCTACATATAACACTTCTGTCCTTCAGTGACCCATAACGATAGCTCACACTGGACACAACACACATAAACACAATCAACACTGCAGCATCTTTCGCTATAAAGCATGGATATGCTCTCCGCAGGCATGTTCGCCCAATAACGGCAACATAACCAAGTTCACATCAGACAGTTGGGACGTGCGAAGATGAAGAGAAAGACAACAAAGCAAACTTAAAAACCTAAACCTCGTTGTAGGCAAAGAAAATATAGGAGTGGTGAGCGTGAAAGCTGTTGATGGTCCATTCATGTCTGAACTTTGATGACTCAATGCATTGAAATATACATTTTCACATTTCTCTGTGCAGGCTGTGTAATAAAAGTAATATCCAATTCACTGATGACAAACAAAATAAAGAAATAACCATTCAGCATGCCTTTACTGTTGTCATGACTACGAATTAACATCTTGTAATTGTGAGAAAATTGATTTTTTATTTATTTCGGACTATTGGCCATTTGTGTTTGCACACAGGGGAAATGGAATGCCCTCATATACACACACACTAGTGAACACACACACACAATGGGGCAGTGAAACACCCACATACACACACAAACACTAGGAGACTATGAGCCCTCTTGCCTGTAGTGGTGGGAAGCCCTATCCACAGTGTCGGGAAGCATTTGGGGGTTAGTTCAGTCGTGTGGTCAGTTCAGGGAATTGCATCTCCAGCTCACAGCTGCCTCCTAAACATATCATTATAATCACATATCATAATTCTATTAAATAAGATTTCCTAAATATTAAATAATATCTTCTTATTATGGGAAAGTGTGTCATAAAAACAACATACTCTGTCTCAGAATGATGACATAATGTCTCGTTATAATGACATGGTGTGCTGGAATTAAGATGTTACTCTGATTTTACATTTTTAAATAGCTACTATCATTATAGGAGGTAATGGGGATCCTACTAAAATAAACAAATACACACAAGCATGAAGTTAAAATTGATTAATTTAATAAAATAAGTCAGAAACAGCATCTAGATGCTGTATTAGAGCACTAATTTTCCAAAAATGCGATATCTGACTTCATGAGAATCTGATAATATACTATTTCATATTTACAAGATGTTGTGTCATATGAATATCACATTTATTATATGTTTTTAAACGTATTGTCTTCCATGAATTTCCATGAATACAATAGGCATTTTGATAATTATAAAATAATATCTACACACTGTTTACTTTTTGTATTCAGTAACATGCTATCATACTTATATTATTTTTTTGGAAGTGTGTGGAAAGTGATGAAGGGACATAATCCCACATGTGATCACCCCCACTTATATCTTTTAACCACAACTGTAGCTTCAAATTCAAACCCATATGATAGTGAACCGAAGCCTTGAGGCAATAGCGGATAGCAATGGTTGCTAAGCAGTGACTGGAGGACTGAGATGAGAGGGTGATCTGATTGGCCATAATGACTAAACCCACAGAAAATGATACAAATTTCATTCCCTTTAAAGCTTAATAAAGTCTAATTCATTTTAAAACCTAAATAAAGATTCTAATCTAGATTGTAATCTATAGATATCTATAGATAGGCCCAACCAAAACCCACCACCCCCCCTTACAATCCTGTATCTGAGAGACGTGTTTCACTCTGCTGTACATCTGTGTAGGGACGTGTTATGCTTACCAACTCACAGTGACTTTAATAAAGAGAAACATCTCTGCACTCTGATTGTAAACTTTCTTCATGCAGACCTGTTTTTCACTCCACTTCAGACATTATCTGACGTACGCCGCACTCGCTTTTTTCCCCAGTGTAGTGCTACGGGCTCAATCAGGGCAACGGTTTTGATGGTTTGTCACGACAAACGCATTGCAATCTACCAGAGGAAGATTGCACTCCAACATTAGGCTGTTGCATTATTTCTAGGTGAACTAAGACTCCAGCGGAACTTCTGAATAACGAGCCGTGGAATGAATTTTAGATGAGCCAAAGCAAAACATTTCACCGATCTTTATCAACTCTTTCTACAACATGAATTCTGGTGATTGTAGTTGTTGGTAAACAACACGTCCCATATCGAGAATCTGTGGTAACACTTTACTGTAGGCTTTATTCATAAGGATACATTAGCTGATCATGACGACTGACATGGCCCTACAGAGATGTTTATGAATGCTTATTTCTGTAACCATCATCTGTAATAACGGCTACATTACATTACATACAGTTGCTTGCAAAAGTATTCATACCCCTTGAACTTTTTCACGTTTTGTCACCTTATAACCACAAACTTAAATATATTTTATTGAGATTTTAAATGACTGACTGTTACAGATGTGGAGGTTTTCTTTTTTTAATGGTTTATTCCATGCCATGTTTTGTTCTCCCACTTTCTCCATCACTCTGGGTTTTAGTGAAGTCTGTCACCTGACCTTGATGATGGGACCCACCTCCTAAAGGTGATAACTTGTTCTGATTGGTGAACCGATCCATGGAACTGCTACAATGGACCGACCGAGGAGGCTAACTACGTCAGTCCTTTCTTTTCCTGCTCCCCGCCAGTCAGACCATGAACTATTGTGTGCATTTAGTTGTGGTGTGAATTCCAGTTGTTGTAAGAATCCTTATCTTGGTTTTTAATGTTTCTCATGTTAATAACCTGTGGTTGATTACAAGCCTGCAGCTCTGTAGGGGATAAGGCCTCTTTATTTTGATTAAGTTTTCTCTTGGTTTTTGAAAAGTTATGGAGATAGTTTAGGATTTTTTTTTCTGTTAGTTTAGCTAGAGTTATAAAATGATTTGGTTTGTTTGTTGCTTTGGGTGATAACTTATTCCTGATGCCATTTTTGCTGCGCATAATAAGAGAACATCTAGGCATCTAACATCGGACATCTTGTATTGTTCATAGTGGTTTGTGTTTGACTGGAGCCGGGCAGGAGGGAAGGGGTTGTCCACCTTATGTCCGGTCTCGTTTTGGTCTCATGCGTTCTTGCTTTTTGTGTGGGCGGCTGTGTTTGGTTAGCGTTTTTCTTTTGGTGTGGAGGGGTGCGGTGTCGGTAGCATGGCTTCTGGTCCTTTTAATTTGACTGCGTTTACGCTTTGTCCCACTTTAGAGGAGTTTGGACGGTGCCATAAGGCACATCTTTTGTGGATTCCCGAATTCTTTGAGGTTTCTGTTCCTACTGCCGTTCGGAAAGATGTACTCCAACACAAAGTAGTGCATCATTGTAAAGTGGAACGACAATGACACATGTTTTTTTTTTTTTTTAATCAAAGAAAAATCTGAAACAAAACAATCTTTATCCCCACTGCACACTTCTGGCTATGTCTTGTAGTGTTAGTTTAAATGTACATGTATTATTTACTTTTATGGGGTGGCACGGTGGTGTAGTGGTTAGTATGGTGGTGTAGTGGTTAGTAAGGTGGTGTAGTGGTTAGTATGGTGGTGTAGTGGTTAGTATGGTAGTGTAGTGGTTAGTATGGTGGTGTAGTGGTTAGTATGGTAGTGTAGTGGTTAGTATGGTGGTGTAGTGGTTAGTATGGTGGTGTAGTGGTTATCACGGTGGTGTAGTGGTTAGTATGGTGGTGTAGTGGTTAGTACGTTGATGTAGTGGTTAGTATGGTGGTGTAGTGGTTAGTACGGTGGTGTAGTGGTTAGTACGGTGGTGTAGTGGTTAGTACGGTGGTGTAGTGGTTAGTATGGTGGTGTAGTGGTTAGTATGGTGGTGTAGTGGTTAGTGTGGTGGTGTAGTGGTTAGTATGGTAGTGTAGTGGTTAGTATGGTGGTGTAGTGGTTAGTATGGTGGTGTAGTGGTTATCACGGTGGTGTAGTGGTTAGTATGGTGGTGTAGTGGTTAGTATGGTGGTGTAGTGGTTAGTAAGGTGGTGTAGTGGTTAGTACGGTGGTGTAGTGGTTAGTACGGTGGTGTAGTGGTTAGTATGGTGTTGTAGTGGTTAGTATGGTGGTGTAGTGGTTAGTATGATGGTGTAGTGGTTAGTAAGGTGGTGTAGTGGTTAGTACGGTGGTGTAGTGGTCAGTATGGTGGTGTAGTGATCTGGATTGGATTCTCAGTCCAGGTGGTTCTGTGTGGAGTGTGTATGTTCTCTCCGTGTTTGAGTGGGTTTCCTCCGGGGAGTCTGATTTCCTTCCACAGTCCAAACACATTCATGTTAGGTTGATCCCCACTCTAAGTTGCTTGTAGGTGTGAGAGTGTGTTGGCCATGCAATGGACTTGCGACCTGTCTATGGTGTACCCCGCCTGATGATGATGCTGGGATTGACTCCAGCCCCCCGTGACCCTGACTAGCGGCATAATAGATGGATATTTACTTTTAGTTTTAATTTCTTTCTTTCTTCTTATTGCATCTTTATGTATTATTTATTTCTATGAATATTTTACATACTCTATACTATCCTGTTGTTTCATGTGAGCGTGCATTCGTCAAAGCTTTTCACTGCTAGCTGTACCGTGTATGACTTTGTATGTATCAAATAAACTTTGATCTGAAGAATTAATATCATTGATTAAATTGACTGGCTTTTTTGCTGAAGGCCTAGAAGAAGCTTGTAGTTACAGCCGATGTTGTATCGTGAGTGCAAGCAACAAACTTCAGACACGTCTTGGTTGATCACATACGTTTGGAATACGGAGGAAAAAAAAAATCTGTGTTTACATGAAGCCGTTCCTGTAACACAGTAACGATGAACAATAAAGGACGCAACTTGGATTTGACCGTGCTTTGAAGGCTCTTTCATCTTCTAGCATGTTCTTTGTATCTCCTTTCGCTCGGTCTCTACACCCATCTGACACGTTGAGCAGAAATCTATTCACTGTCGTGCTCAGGCCTCAGGAATGTTGCGGGTTATTTGGCGAGCTGTATTAAATATTCAGTTTGATTCACAGCTCCTCAAACAAGTTGCTTCTATATCAATTTGTTCTGATGCTCAAAGTTCTTTCATACAGATATATCTTTTTTTACAGATTTATTTCTTTCTTTCCGTCCCTTGAGGGACATCTCGTCCATCATTGGAATGACACAGTAGATCATGAAGCCTTTTCTTCTCGCCTCTGCTGTGTGTGAGTGCGTGTCAGTGGTGGGAGGAAAAAGGGGGTCTTTGGAAACATAAAATCTTCCACGGCCGTATCGACAGATTTACCGGCGCACTTCATGCCGAGCTTTCCACAGTAAAACATCTAAAACACAGCTGCCTCTCCACGGAGACCAGCGGCTAACATGCATTGATTTCCACCGTCTCGCCTTAGAGTCAAGGAAACGGAGGGGAAAAAAAAAAATGTTGATCAATGAAAATGAAAGATAAATCTAAATGCAAATGGCCTCGCTCCTCAGCGCCGCTTTATTTGCGAGTCTTAGAGGCCGAAGCCGGGGCCGGCCGGTCAATACGTGCGCGTTTCCTCCCATCATGGATGTATAAAAGTGAAAGAAAAGGACAAGCTCTGCGGAGACAGCTGAGAGTGGAAATAGAACTACTTAAGTATAGAAAATGCACTTGTGTAACGTTGCTGTCTGAAGAAAAATACATTAATTTTTTTTCAATTTTCAATTTTCTGCATCATCTGAACCTGACGGCTGCCGTCTACAGTGAGTCACAATTTTAGGGTTAATGGACCAATAGAAATGCTCCAAAATAGCTCAGGAAAAAAATCTGGTTCCATAGGCTGACATTGAAAGTACAGACAGTTTTTGGCCTCTCCTGTAAAGTTGCAATTTTAGAATCCAAGCATCGTCTTCAAAAACTCAGTGTTTTCAGTGGTGCTGGTACGTTATTGATATGCAGAGAAGATAATCTATCAAAGCCGTGTTTACTTCATGTTACTGCTGCTTTGAAGTAGTGAATATGTAAATAAGCCTTTTACTGTTACTCATATTAACTACAGTACCTGTAATCATGTGAAATGCATGTATATCCAAAAACAAAGGCAGCATCCTTTATACAGTGATAGGCAATGTGGTATAACCTCACTGGTCAGAGACTGTACCGACTCAGGTCCAATACTGTGCTGCCCCTGGTCCGAGACTGTACTGACTGACCAAGGTGTGAGATTGTGCTGACCTAGGTCCGAGACTGTACTGACTGACCAAGGTATGAGGCTGTACTGACCCAGGTCCAAGACTGGGCTGATCCAGGTCTGAGAGTATGCAGACCTAGGTCCAAGACTGTACTGATCCAGGTCTGAGACTGTACTGAGTCAGGCCCGGGACTGTACTGTCCTGGGTCCTAGACTGTACTGACTGAACCAGGTCTGAAGTTGTACTGACTCAGGTCCAAGACTGTGCTGACCTATGTCCGAGACTATATTGACTCAGGTCAGAGACTGTACAGACCCAGGTCCTAGACTGTACTGATTAAACCAGGTCTGAAGTTTTACTGACTCAGGTCCAAGACTGTACTGACCTAGGTCCTAGACTTTACTGACTGAACCAGGTCTGAGGTTGTACTGACCCAGGTCCAAAACTGTACTGACTCAGATATGCGACTGTACTGACCCAGGTCCAAGACTGTACTGACCCAGGTCCAAGACTGTACTGACCTAGGTCCGAGACTGTATTGACTCAGGCCTGAGACTGTACTGTCCTAGGTCCAAGACTGTACTGGCCTAGGTCCAAGACTTTATTGACCTAGGTCCGAGACTGTACTGACTCAGGTCCAAGACTCTACTGACCTAGGTCTGAGACTGTACTGACCTAGGTCCGAGACTGTATTGACCTAGGTCCGAGACTGTATTGACCTAGGTCCAAGATTGTACTGACTCAGGTCAAAGACTGTACTGACCCAGGTCCAAGACTGTATTGACCTAGGTCCAGGACTGTACTGACCCAGGTCAAAGACTGTACTGACCCAGGTCCGAAAGTGTCTAGGTGTACTGACTTAGTTCTGAGGCTGTACTGACCCAGGTCTGAGGCTGTACTGACTCAGCTTCTTATTGAATAACTTATTATTATTTCCTGTTCCATCTTAAATGGCACAGCGGTGAACAGTATTTGAACACTAAGACTGTAGTTGTACTACAACAGATTGTCGACTGATGGGGTTGTATTATTTTAATCATATGTAGGAAACAGACCTAAAACTTGTCTGATCTAGACAGCCACAAAAAACAGACTGAGTTACATATATTCACAGTTGGTGGGATGGTAGACACTCTAGATACCCAAATATATGTTTTCCATAATATGCTCCCTTTTACTGAGCCCCTTTCCTGTAGGCCTCCATGTAAGCGTTCCTCTGGCAGAACAGAAACGGTCTTATCCAATATTTCTTGACTGTAATCAAATGAAATTGAATCAAATAAAAAAGCCTAACATTTTTTATTTAATTGAAGATATTACATTTCAAGGCCAAACTGTGGGACCTCCGAAACAGGTCGAAATTGCATTACAGATAAAAAAAAATAAGTGAAAATGTTTCACAGAAAAAGACTCCCAAAAAGTATCACTTTGATTATTCACCAACTAAGCTCACCCATTAACTTACCTTAGACATTCCTGAAGATTGGCTAATTTAGGCTCTTGCCATAGAACACTGAAGCAGCACATTTGGTTTGCTAGGGCTGCGATGCTTACAAGAGAGATTGAAGGTTTGTAAACCCTTTAGAAGTTTTTATATTTCTGGATTAATATGACCTTAAACTTCATCAGATTTTCAGATTTCCTTTAGTTCCTTTAGGTAGATCCCAATTAAACAAACAGCATTAGACTGTAAAATCAAATATTACAGATCTGCGAGCAAAAGTATGTGAACCTTTGTTGTCAGTATCTGCTGAGACATCCTTGTGCAGCAATGAATGCTGAATCCTGTTGAATCCAACTAAACATTTCCAGTAACTGCTGATTCGTCCTTGGAGGAATTGTAGCCCATTTCTCTCTACAGAACAACTTCAACTCTTTAATGTTGGTGGATTCTAATGTTTCTCCCATGAACCGGCTTCAGGTCAGAACTTTGACTTGGCCATTCCAAAACATTAACTTTGCACTACTTTGACAGTCTTTGGTAGAACAACTAGTGTGCTTGGGGCTGCTGTCATGCTTCATGATACACTTTACCCTGAGATTCAGGTCAATAGCCAAATGTTCTGGAATTTTCCTTTAGAATTTGATAATATATTTTAGAATTCATTGTAAAAACAGGCCCCAATCATGATACTGCCACCACCATGTTTCATCAGTTAAGGTACTGATGCTGGAATGCAGTGTTTTCCTTTCTCCTTTTGAAAATATCAGTTTTGGTTTCATTCATCCACAAAACATTTTTTTCTCTTCGAGTTTCTTCCCTCAACCCTGCCAAGCACACCCTTGCTGTTTAGTGTACACCTGATAGATAGATAGATAGATAGATAGATAGATATATAGATAGATAGATAGATAGATAGATACATAGATAGATAGATAAATAGATAGATGGATAGATAGATAGATAGATAGGTAGATAGATAGATAGATAGATAGATCTTTATTGATCCCTTTGGGAGGGTTCCCTCAGGGAAATTAAGATTCCAGTAGCATCATCACAGTAAACACACAAGAAACATATGAAAGGAATATAAATTAAGAAATACAATGTACAAAATAAAGGAAAAGAAAAATCTAACTGGGGAGGTATTGCACACTATTATTACACTTGTTTAATGTTACTGATGTTATTGCACTTTTTTAATGTTAACTAATGTTATTGCACTTAGTCCGGTTGTGTTATTATCAGTCTACTGCTCCATCCCATCCTCTGTCCTCCTGTGACCCCTCCTCCCCTGCAGAGAGGAGTTGTACAGTCTGATGGCATGAAGGACAAAGGAGTTTTTGAGTCTGTTGGTTCTGCAGTTGGGTAGGAGCAGTCGGTCACTGAACAGACTCCTCTGGTTGCTGATGACGGTGTGCAGAGGACTCATTAGCATTAGCCAATGAGAGAGAGGCCTTTGGTTGCTTAGAAGCTATACTGTGTTCCTTTGTGGCCTGGAGGACTATTACATGTCTCACTTTTGGCGTGATCTTTGTTGGTGGACCACTCCTGTGGTGGGTAACGAGGGTCTTGAATTTCCTCCATTTATACACAATCTGTGGAGTCCAAACTCTTTAGAGATGGTTTTGTAACCTTTTCCAGCCGGGTGAGCATCAACAACTCATTTTCTGGGGGTCTCAGAAACCTCCATTGTTCATGCCTTGACACAGATCTGACTTTGATAGGTCCCTATTCTTTACTTACAACAGAGCGGCTACTCACACCGGATCGCTGCCCCATTGATTAAAAACAGCTGAATCCAGTTTCACCTTCACATGAACTACTCAATTTTCCTCAATAAATAAACAACCAGATATACTCATTGGTCTCTTTTGTTTAACTGGGACCTCTTCATTCACTTTTAGGGCTGAAAATTCCACAGATGTTCAAGAACCTTTGTATTCAAAAGTGATAAAATAAAGAGCCCAGTAGGTTGATTAGTTGGGTAGTGGGTAGAGCGGTCACCTCACTGGAGGGAAGGGTCTGGGTTTGATTCCAGGGCTGGGCGACCAGGATCCTTTCTGTGTTGAGCCTGCATGTTCTCCATGTGTCTGCAGAGGTTTCCTCAGGGTGCTCTGGTGTCCTCTTACAGTCCAAAGACCTTCAGTCAGGTGAGGTGGAGATACTAAACTGCCCTCTAGGTGTGTAATGTGTATGTCTGTGTATCTATCCTATGTTGTACTGACCGCCTGTCCAGGGTGTTTCCGGCCTTCCGCCCAATGAGCACTGGCTGGGATAGGCTCCAGCAGCCACTGCGTCCCAGGTGGATCATCAGTTCAGATGACTGAGTGGAGATACTAAACTAACCTTTAGGTGTGTAATGTGTATGTCTGTGTATCTACCCTACAATGGACTGACTACAAGTCCAGGGTGTTTCCTGCCTTAAACCCAATAAGGGCTAGCTGGGATAGGCTCCAGCACCCACATCGTCCCAGGAGAATCATTAGTTCAGAAGATTGAGTGGAGATACTAAACTAGCCTCTAGATGTGTAATGTGTATGTCTGTGTATCTACCCTATGATAGACTGACTGCCAGTCCAGGGTGTTTCCTACCTTAAACCCAATGAGGGCTATCTGGGATAGGCTCCAGCATTGACTATGCCCCAGGAGGATAATCAGTTTAGATGATTGAGTGGAGATACTAAACTTCCCGCTAGGTGTGAAATGTGTATGTCTGTGTATCTACCCTATGATGAACTGACTGCCCGTCCAGGGTGGGATAGGCTCCACCACCCCCAGCAACCCTGGTGGATATTCCATTCAGATGATAATTGAATGTATGAATAATTGGACAAAACACAACAAAAGAATACTCACTGGAAAATAACTGAAAGTATTTTTTATGGTTTATTGGTTTTCAAAAAATACCATGTGAAGCAACAAGCAAAAAATATTATTTGTTATTTGTTATTATTTACCACTTTTGGCTTCAGGGGAGTGCCTGAGTTGAAGGTAGAAGCTGACCTCACTGATGTATGTGTGTGTGTGTGTGTGTGTGTGTGTGTGTGTGTGTGTGTGTGGTGGATTGACTGACGGGCTGACAGCAGATATGTGTGTGTGGAACTGAAAGGCCCAGGCAGAGCCCACTGCTGCAGATCCAATCGCCATGTCAGCCAGGATCCCATTATCTGTCAGAGAGAAAGAGCACATTCATACAGACCAAACCAGGATATCACACACACCACACACACACACACACACACACACAGGAAACCACAAGCACACATACACACACCCACACACACAGTCACATGTACCCACAAACACAGATAAATACCGTATGGACTGTGTTGATGATTGAAATATTTATAAGGCGTGTAATATAATCTGTTTAGACCCAGTGTGTTAATAATGGTCATAATAAGCTATATAAATAAAAAACAACATCATTTATAGCTACTTTATAACCCATTCATTTCCATTTCCAACCCTAACCTCCACTCAGTGTCACTGCAATGCTGGGAGTGATCCGCCTCCCAAATAGTATCTGCTCTGTGGTGGTCCTGTGGGGGTCCAGATCATTGAAGAACAGAGTATACATAGAATCAGATGAACTACAGTCTGTAAGTGTTGCTCCTATATGGTCAGTAATTACACAGTCAAGTCACTTTATTATGACCTACTTTGGACGACCACAGCGCATAGGTGGCAGTGTTATGGTCTAGATCAGGGGTATTCAATTAGAAGTCAGTAAGGTCCAGTTAGAGGAAATTTTCTTAGGCCAAGGTCCGGACCATCATAATTTTTAATTTGTGTTATGATTCAGTGTCTGTATAGTAAAGTAGCCTAGTATCAACATCTTATACCATCAGCTACTGAACACATCACACATACCGTTCAGTATATTTCAGTATATTTACTGGTTAAATGCTAAACTGAATGAATTATTAATAAACTTCTAATAAATGTTTTTTAGATAAGGGCTACATTAAAAACAATGCTCTGAAAAAACATCTTAAAGTGTTTTCTGGTAAACTCTGGTTGACCTGTTGGTTTGGAGCCGCCTGTAGGAAGAATAAACATATAAGTCTCTCCATTCCTGGTTAAATAGTCTGGTTTCTCCGTCGACTTTCCTTTTTTAGAGCTCGCTATTCTTTCTCCGACCTGCTTTACTTTCTGACTGCTGCTTCTCACTTTGTACCTGCACAGATCTGATTGGCTGAGGAGCGCCTTTGGTGATCTTACAACGCACGCGATTGGTAGGTGAGGTTACTGCGCCGCAAAGCCCGTATACCATAATGACAAGAAAAGCTCCAGCACTTAAAATAATGTTAACCCTTAAAAAAATAAATACTTTCAAAATTAAATCACTCTTAATAGTTTATTGGTTTGGGTCCGCATTGCACAACGTCTGGGTCTGGACCCGGACCGCGGTCCGCCTATTATTGAGTGACCTCTGGTCTAGGGAATGGTTTGATGGCGTTCTCTGGACCCACTCATCCATGTGGAAGATCACATACACCATAGATGCTGATTGTCTTCTCTGGGGCGAATGGGATCTTCCAACAAGACAATGTGAGACATCACATGGCTGGAATTGACCCACATTGGTTGGAAGAGCTAACCAAGACTGACCCTGAACTCCTAATTTCCCAGACTTGAACTCAGTTGAGCATCTGTGGGACCACCTGGATGGTGATGTTGGCTCTGTGGATGCTCTTCCACACTTCCTCCAGCAACATTGGGAAGCACTGCGGTCAGCTTGACTCCAAATACCTGTGCCAGCCTACCAGGTCCATATAGAGTCTCCCAGTCCGTCTAGCTGCTGTCCTTGTATAATATATAATATGTCTCATATGCACAGTGCATGAGGTGTAGAGCAAGAGTGCTCTTCTCGTTTCCCTTTAGACCTGAAATGATCTCTTAGTAAGGTGTGTGTGTGGAGTATCTGGTAAGTGTCTGGTTCAGAAGGGGTCCCTCACCAAATCCACCTTTCCACCGAAACGAAAACGTTTTTTTCGTCTTTTAATTTGACATAAATGAACTAATCTCTCCGCCCGTCTGCAGGAGCCGAGCGGAGGGAGTGAGTGACAGGCTCCTGCGTGATTGGCTCTGTAGCAACAATTAGGGCTGGATAAGGAATTAGCTGCTACACGGAGCGAGAGACTGTTGTTCTCCCCATGTATCGAAGCATAATTGATTGGGCTGAAGTGATATTTAATGCAACATGTATTTCATCATCTGACAAATTAGTCTGGGCGATGGAACACCTGGGGTAGGGAACGGAACCCCTTTAACCGCACGTCCGCATTAACCGGACTGACTGAGCGCTGTCGTACTGCGCGTACACGCTAACGCAGCTGGATAATGACTGCAATAGGCCATCATTATTTCTTTATGCGGGTGCCATGTGTATTCATTAGCAAACACACAGTTTTGCCAAACAGAGCTGTTTTCAGGGTCATAAAGCTTGAAATATGATGCAATGGTGTGTCTCCTGTATTCACTACGCTACTGGAGTACACTGTAATAGGACTTTTTAGTATATAAGACTTTTTTCCCATTGCTCTGATGCGGTCAGATCCCTGACATAGCTCTATTAAGTCTATTATAAGGTTTATAGGGCTTTGCACACAAAAGCAAAGTGGCACAAATCTGATTTCCTGCCCTAACGTGACCCGGATCTGAGCTGTGTGGACACAAACCTGACCTTTCAACTCAGCTCAGAGCCACATTCTTATGTTGTGGAATGAGTGGGGTCACTCTGGAGGTACGAGGAAGCGAGGATGACCAGATTTCATATAAAACGCAACAATTACTGTCACAGTGTTAGCTGACTGACTTGAGCGAAGCTGGGTAACTGGACGTGTACAGACACACAGCTGGATAATGACCACGGAAAGCCTTCATTAGCAGCTTATATAGGAGCAAGACTGATGTGGTGAGTGCTTTCATTAACAAAAACACTATTTTGTCAGGATGCATCATAAAACATGAAATGTGACACGATGCTGGATGGCTATCTGACCATTTTCAACATTTACTCAGCAGCTGCTGGACATGATCTAATGAATGATTTAATTAGGGGTCACGGGTTACAGTGACTTTACTCGGGTTAATTAGTATCGTTAGGGTGAAGGTATGACCTCTTGTGTGGCTTGTTGCTTTTAAAATATGATGAAAAATATAATATGATAAGAGCTGGTGGTCCAGGTGAGCTGTGACTGCCCTCGGTCTCTGTGGGTGGGTACAATGAAAACAGTGTTGCTGTTTGCTTTGTGGGCGGCACAGTGGGTAGCACTC
This sequence comes from Megaleporinus macrocephalus, assembly GCA_021613375.1. Classification (NCBI taxonomy): domain Eukaryota; kingdom Metazoa; phylum Chordata; class Actinopteri; order Characiformes; family Anostomidae; genus Megaleporinus; species Megaleporinus macrocephalus. The sequence continues at coordinate 41,687,178 of CM038713.1, forward strand.
TTGTCTCTGTGTCTGTGTAGGTGTACTCCGGGTGTCGCAGTTTACTCCAGGTACTCCAGTTTACTTCAGGTGCTCCGGTTCACTTCAGGTACTCCAGTTTACTCCAGGTACTCCAGTTTACTTTAGGTGCTCCGATGTACTCTGGGTGCTCCGGCTCAATCTCGGCGCTCTGGTTTACTCCTGGTGCTCCATTTCACTCTGGTTGCTCCAGTTTACTCCAGTTTACTCTGGGAGTTTCCATTTACTCCAGGTGGTCCATTTACTCTGGGTGCTCCAGTTTACTCTGGGTGCTCCGGTTTACTCTGGGTGTTCCAGTTTACTCTGGGCGTCCGAGTTCACTCTTGGTGTTCCAGTTTACTTCGGGTGTTTCAGTTTACGCCAGGTGTTTTAGTTAACTCTAGGTGCTCCAGTTTACTCCATGTGTTCCAGTTTACTCCAGGTACTCCAGTTTACTGCAAGTGCTCCAGTGTACTATGGGTGCTCCAGTTCACTCCACGTGTTCCAGTTTACTCCAGGTGTTTTAGTTTACGTCAGGTGCTCCGGTTTACTCCAGGACCTCCAGTTTACTTCAGGTGTCTGGCGTACTCTGGGTGGTCCAGTTCCATCCAGATGTTTCAGTTTACTCTGGGCATCCCAGTTTACTCTGAGTGTTCCAGTTTACTTCAGGTACTCCAATTTACTTCAGGCGCTTCGTTGTACTCTAGGTGCACCGGTTCACTCCGGGTGTTCCAGCTTACTCCAGGTGTTCTAGTTTACTCTGGGTGCTCCGGTTCATTCACTGTGCACTGGTTCACTCCTGGTGCTCCATTTCGCACTGGGTGCTCCGGTTTACTCTAGTTTACTCTGGGTGTTGCAGTTTACTCCAGGTATTCCAGTTTACTCCGGGTGCTCCGATTTACACTGGGTGTTGCAGTTTACTCTGGGTGCTCCGTTTACTCCAGGTGTTCCAGTTTACTCCGGGTGCTCCGATTTACTCTGGGTGTTCCAGTTTACTCCAAGTGTTTCAGTTTACTCTGCATGCTCCAGTTTACTCTGGGTGCTCCAGTTTACTCTGGGTGCTCCGTTTACTCCAGGTGTTCCAGTTTACTCCGGGTGCTCCGATTTACTCTGGGTGTTCCAGTTTACTCCAGGTGTTCCAGTTTACTCTGGGTGCTCCAGTTTACTCTGGGTATTTCAATAAATTCTGGATGCTCTGGTTGACTCCGGGCGTTCTGGTTTTTTCCAGGTTCTCCGGTTTACTTCAGATGCTTGTCAGGACAAAACTTTGTATCTTTGAAAACAAACAAAAACCCCTTAAAATTCAAAACTTAAGCTAATATTTTGGAATATTTCGGAGCATGGTCATGCACAGAGCCCTCCTGCGAGAACGTCAAACCCACAAGTCTTATAGAGACTTTACAACAGTGGTGTGGCGTATGTTGTGCTGGACCGTGGGGCTGCTTAGTGGAGGAGTGGTTCAGTGTTACTAGTGTCTGCTGTCAGGGAGGACTGCACAGCTATTAGAGGCCTGCTGTCTGCCCCGGCAGCTCAGGAACCCTCCACGGCCTCCACTGCTGCCCGGTTCAATAAAGAGCACTCATTTAAAAGAGGCACCTCCCATTCCAGCGTCCCCTTCTTGGTCAAAACATCACTCTACTCTATATAGTGTGAGTTGTGGTCACTGGAAGGGGTCAGATATCAGCCAGATGAGTGAAAAACGGCCAGACGTTATGTAAAACGGAGCGCTGCGAGAAACCTGCTCGGGACGAGTTCAGCGACTTGTTGGCATTTGCTTTCTCTCGAGAGCCCGGCGCGCATGCCTCGCCGGCGAAGCCGTCCCCCATAATGCGGCATCAGCAGCGCGGCAATCATTCACGGCCCCTCGATGTAAATTTCAAAAAGCTCCCTCCTCGCGCGCGGACTTGCTGATTCATACGATAAAATTCGCCCGTAATTACGAGCGGACAAATGTTAATGTAATCTGCGGGGTGATTAGATCGACAGTGATTTCGCGGGGCTTTCATACTGCCTGCCTGCCAGCAGAACAAAGTGGCGCTCAAAGCTCCGAACGCAGCCTCGCAAGCAGCTGTGTACATTAATGGGAACATATTAAGGTGATTTTGCTTTGTACTCAACTCCCTCGCCGCTCTCTCTCTTTCTTTCTCTCCCTCTCTCTCTCCCTCTCTCTCTCTCTCTGTCTTTGTATCTCTCTAGTGCCAAGAGAATTAGTCACTAAGCTAAGACGTAGTCTAACAGAAGAGGCTTCTCTCTCGCCTTTGAGCGCCGGCCCCACTGTAAGGGCCCCTCAAATCCATACACCCCCCCCATACACCCCCCCCCCCCCCATACACCCCCACCACCACCGCACTCCTCTAATTATTTTACGGCTTTGGAGTTTGATGTATGTGCTTTGAATGAGCCCCGTCCGCGAGCACGCACGCTGCGAGTAAAGCAAACACGGATGAATCGGGTAGACACGCTTTAGCTTTAGCTCGAGCCCTGTTCTTCTCCGTGTTAAGACCAGTTTCACTCCCCCCCCCACTTCCTTCTTCTTTTATCGCTTCCACAGCCCCCCCCCCCCCCCCCCCTCTCTCTCTCTCTCTCTGTCTCGTTCTCTCTCTCTCTCTCCTGCTTAAATCTCCTCAAATCCCTTCGCTACCTAGCGGCTACGGCCACATCCGCTAACGCGCTAAAGCTACACGCCATTCATCTAGGGGTCTCCTAGCAACCGCTTTTTCAATCCGTTCCTCCTGAAAGGCACTCTCTTTTTTTGGGGGGAGGCGGGAGGGCGGGGCTGGGGTGGGGGGTTAAATGGTGAAGACGATGTCCTGGGCAATTTTGGAGCTAATGGTTCGTCCAGCCCTCGTATCCGCGAATCTTTACAATAGCCGTTTGTTTATCCCGTCTCCGACATTCCTCTGGTTAAAAATGGCCCGTCTGTACGTGCGAGGGAGCCGGGGCTGCGGGTCACGGCTTTGGCGGCTTGAATCCGACGTTGACTCTCGGCGGGAAGGGAGGGTCCGAGGCCGCGAGTGCTGGCGCGGATCAGTCTTCCCACAGCCCGAGTCTGCCTGGCTTCAAAGAAAACAAACTGGGGAGGATTAGGCCAGGCAGTTTAAAAAAATGGTTCCGCGGAGCCTCCCTGGGTGAACCCGGGGTAACGAGTGGGCTGCGTTCGAGCCGAGGCGAGTCTGAAGGGTTTCGGGGCTGCGTTCTTCATGTCACGGTGACGGCGAGCAGAGCCTGGGGGAGTGCTGGCCGAGCCGTTCCTGACTTCGCACCAGAGAACTCCCTGACCTCCAGCTCCACGTCTATAACAAATCTAAGGCCTCCTACACCATTAGTAGGTTTAATTCCCAGAGATAAGGGCGAAATTTCCAGCGCCTCCAAATTCCAGCCTGACGGCGCTCTCCAACACCCCAGGACAGCTGGGGAGGTTTAGCCCTTCAGTGGTGCCATAATCCATCTCAGAACGTTCCTTCAGAGGGCCCACAGTATTGCTCTGCCTTACCTCTCAGTGCACCTGTATTAGCTTTTCAATGTTCTTAATGGCTTGGGGGCATCGGGAGCTGGCGCGGAGCCACGATGGATTCCGGATCACACGTTGTTGGTTTCAATTAAGGCAATGCACACTGGCACGCTATTCAAACCTCATTTCTTATTTAATGTACCTGTTTATTCGAGTGTGCTCTTTTCAGGGTTGGAAATTGTTGCGCAGTAGCTCATGGGCAGCATGCATATGAAATATGAAAGGCATGTGACTGTGTTTTCAGTTTTTAATGGCTCATTTCATCACTTTTAATGGCTCATAAATACGGCAAATACCCAGGTCGCCTTAAGTCTACTGTAATATGAGTAATGCGTACCAAACGGTGGTATTTGTAAATGGGATTTAACAAGAGATGCAAGGCCTTCTCTTCAGATGAGGAAAAGATCTTGTTTGTATCAAACGTGCAGATCAACTGGCTGAGAGCTGCCGCGTTTCGCCCATACCGAAGCGCGCTTGAGATCTTTTCTAACAGGCATTGACTCATGTGCTAAGTGAGTAATAAAGACTGTTATCATTTGCAGAAGAGAGAAAACCGAAAGGAAAGGCTTCTAACTCATCTCCTCTGATGCCTGTACCCACAGAGAGTGCTCAAACAGCCATATAGGACTACTACTTTTAGACATGAGTCACTGCAGAAGAAGAGAAATAAACAGTATTTGGTAATATGTTCCATAACACAGAACATCTCCATTAAAGTAGAACAAACTCATGAACAACTTGCGATGTTCTGCTAGAATTCAAAATCATACACTGTGAAATACACAGTCGGGTCACATTGTTATTATATCCGGAATAACCACCATGTGCAGCACGAACCGCAGCTAGACGGGCTGAGATACTCAATAAGGTCCTGGTAGGTTGTCACAGCTGCTGGAGGGAGCGTGGAGGAGGATCCATAGAGCTGACACCACCATCCAGGTTGTCCCACAGATGCTCAATTGGGTTCAAGTCGGGGAGATTAAGGATTAAGATCCCATCCGCCCCAGGGAAGACAATCAGCATGTATGGGTGTAGGTGATCTGCAAGGATGTGCCATGAAAACATTGCCCAGACCATAACGTTGCCTCTACACGCTGCCATCCTCCAAAGTTGGAAGTCATTTTTCACTATCTGGCAGTCTGATGGATGAATCTGGGTTTGGTGGATGAATCCAGGAGATGCTACCTACCGGAATGCATAGTGCCGACAGTAGAGTTTGGTGGAGGGGTATAATGGTCTAGGGCTGGTTTTCAGGGTTTTGGGGTCCTCAGTTCCAGTGAAGAGATAAAATAAGTGGAGAGTGCCATGAAAACATTCCCCAGACAATAAAGCTGCCGCCCACGCTGACAGTCTGATGGATGAATCTGGGTTTGGTGGATGAATCCAGGAGATGCTACCAGAGTGCAGAGTGCCAACAGTAGGGTTTGGTGGAGGGGGGATAATGGTCAAGGGCTGGATTCCAGGGTTTGGGCTCCTCAGTTCCAGTGAAGAGTGATGTTAATGCTACAGCATACAAATACTTTCTGTATTAACCTTACACACAGTCTTCTGACTGAATGGGCACCAATTCCCACTGACACACCCAAACAGGCGAATGGTTTTGGTATGGGAAGTCCAACAAGCTCATCTAGGTCTGGCATATGGTCAAGTGTCCACATACTTTTGGCAAACAAAAATAAATACTGCCACACCAACAAAATACTAAAAGAAGGAGTAAAAAGACAAACAAACATGTACTTCCATTTATCCCAACACATGAACCGGCCGCCAAACCGAGCTAAAGAGAAAAGGTGGACCAAATGTGATGTATGAATCTAATTACCAACGTGTCTCCTACAGGTGTTGGGGGAAAAACACACTCGCGTGCGCGACACACATGCCCGAGCGCACACACATGCACAAAACATCCACCAAATGGAGTGCGCAAGGGGTTATTTGGCTCCCACAATGCACCGCTGACACTGCAGTCCATCAAAGGCGCGGCCGCAGAAAGAGCCGGAGCCCCACAGCTGAAAAGAACAATTACCACTTCTATCGCCTCCTCCAAATTAGCATTCATTGGCGATATGATTTACTACAAAGACAAGCCGTTTCTCCCTCATTCTGCCTCTCTTTCTTCTGGCCCTTTCTTCTCCTCTCTCCTCTGTCACTTCTCCGTGGGAGCGGGTTAATGTAGTAACATTTGTATTCTCCTCCCGAGCCTCGCTCAGACGATGAGGATCCGCTGCGGGTCAAGCCAGCCTCTCTCTCTCTGTCTGTCTCTTTCTCTCTCTCTCTCTCTCTCTCACTCTCTTTCCCTCCCTCGCTCTCTCTCATCCTCGGCTCTTTGAAGAGATAAAGACGCCGTAATTGCATTTGCATATCGTACAGCGCAGAGCGACTCACGGGTCGTGACTCCGGCTTCACGTGACTCGGCGGCGAACATGAAAAACCGCATCCATCCACTCAGACTGCGCTTTCGCTCCTGAACTTAGTGCTCCGGCTTACTGCTGTTTGAGAAGCTCCTGCAACTACCTGACTCCAAAGAGGGTCTACCTACGTACCGCCCTGCCGCAAAACATGCATTACTGCTCACATAGGCTAACGTTACTACATAGATAATAGACAATACAATAATAAAAAAAGAAAATACAATACAATACAATATAATACAAACAACAATAATAATGAATAGAGATAAGTAGCTCTCTCCTGAGACTAGTACCCACATATATAAAGACTAGTTAGTGTAGGACACCCCATATTGTCCATAGATACATGCACAACAACATGCAATGCTATTAAAATAAGTATAAAGTGAAGAGACTTGGAGAAATGGAGAGTAAACTATATATGCATATATACATGCACACAGTCTTCTGACTGAATGGGCACTAATTCCCACTGACACACCCAAACAGGTGAATGGTTTTGGTATGGGAAGTCTAACAAGCGCATATAAGTCTGGCATATGGTCAGGTGCCCACATACTTATAGCAATGCCAAATGAAGCATGCAGTATTATACTGCCACACCAACAAAATACTAAAAGAAGGAGTAAAAAGACAAACAAACATGTACTTCCATTTATCCCAACACGTCAACCAGCCTCCAAACCGAGCGAAAGAGAAAAGGTGGACCAAATTTGATGTATGAATCTAATTACCAATGTGTCTCCTACAGGTGTTGGGGAAAACACACTCGCGTGCGCGACACACATGCCAGAAGAAGCTTGGAGCCACGCTGGGAAAATATGCACTGGGATTTTTAAGGTTAATTCTTGTATGAACGTGTGCAAGAGCCTGATTATGGTTGTGGTGGTGGGTTTTCCAGCGTGGAGTGGATTGCACAAATCCTGGGTATCCGAATCCCAAAATTTAAAACCAACCCAGAGAACGGATACCTGAAAAGTCGAATATTTAGGTGCAGTCGTAATATAGACCCTAGCTCACCAGATCTAATAAAGTTTCAAGTTTATTTGTTATTTCAAGTTTCTTTATTTTATATGTAGTAAAAACTGAGCAAACATAACAATAAACAGAGAATAATTAAATAAAATTCAGCTAGAATATATACATTTAGTAATAACTGAAATATGTCAATGTCAATGTCAATATTAATGTCAATTTCATTTATAAAGCACTTTATAAAACAGCAACTGTTAACCAAAGTGCTGTCCAGTAATGAATATGCAAGACATACATAAAAACAAACAAACAAACAAACAAACAAAACCACAACATTAACTCTCAAATACATTAAAAGCCAATGAATAAAAATGAGATTTCAGACGAGATTTAAAAACAAGCGGTGTAGGGGCTAGCCTACCATGTAGGGGCAACTCATTCCATAGTTTAGGGTCTGTAACTGAAAAGGCAGTCTGAGGGATGAATCTGGGTTTGGTGGATGCATCCAGGAGATGCTATCTACCAGAATTCATAGTACCAACAGTAGAGTTTGGTGGAGGGGGGATAATGGTCTAGGGCTGGTTTTCAGGGTTTGGGCTCCTCAGTTCCAGTGAAGAGTGATGTCAATGCTACAGCATACAAATAGTTTTTACACCGTTATATGATTCCAACTTGGTGTAGTAGTTTCACTTAACCAGAATTCCATAAAAACATGGTTAAATCATCTGGAAGGTCAGTTGCAATCCAGGCCATTTCATCCAACATCCCTGCTTAACCTTACATTGCTTAATGATTTATAAACAAAGAACAAAATCTTAAAATCAATCCTAAACCAACTGGACCAACTGTAGTCCTGCAATGGAGGCCTGACCGATACCAGCATAGAGCCTGTTACAGTAATCAAGTCTGGATGAAATAAAAGCATATATAACCCTTTTAAAATCATTGAAGGATAAAAATGGCTTGACCTAAAAGCCTCAGCTGAAAGAAACTGGATTTAATGATTGTCCATCATCACGCCAAGATTTTTGGCATATGGTCTTACATAGGTGTCCAAAGTAGATGAGTCCTTATAAGAGGCTGCAGTAACACTACTGGGATCATATATATAGAGGAATATAAAAAAAATTAACCAAAAATATACATAAAATGTATAATATCTGCCTTGTATTACTGCTACCAAACATACCAGACTTGACCATATTAATAATAATTAATACAATACCTTTTCTGAGCCAGTGATTCAAGCTACCTGGTGCTCCCCTTAACATCCTGTTAGTGTTTTCCAGAAGGTCCAGCATAAAAATGCTTATTTTGATGGTAAAATCTATATGAAATCCATACCTATAGCCCTACACTTCATTTCATTTGGCAAGGTCCCAGAGCCAGATCTAATTAGGCCAGCCCAGCCTTCCTATAGCCCTCCCATAAACACTGGCCAGCCACAGAACACAGCTTAACCAGGCCCAGACATCCACATCTGCTTCTTTTAAAGAGATGTGACTTGCTGCCCTGGAAATTTTCAGCAGTTGCCACTTCTGTACACAATGAAGGTAAGGATCCCCGGAGCGACCCAACAGGCTGGAAAATTGAGGTATAAACATTTGTTTGTAGCAGTGTTTCAATCACAACTCGCCCCGTCCGGCACGTCGGCCTCCCCCTCTCTCTCTCTCCCTCTCTCTCCTGGAGCTGTTTTGGGTTTCTCTGTGTTTACTTTCCCCGCTAACTCCGTCCCATCTGTTTCTCACTCGTCACAGGATAAAAATGTCAACACATCTGCAGCACCGGTCCGGTCAGGATCACCCCACCAGGCTTCTGTCGCCGCGGGCCAATTAAATAACACAGTGGATAAATAATCGGGGAATTAAATATCCCGCTTTCGCCCGGCTAAGCCTCTTAAGAAAACACACTGACTTCACTTCAGTAACCTTTCGCCGGGGCCCAGAGCCAGATCTAATTAGGGAAAGTTTGCCAGCGAATATGCTCAATATGTGCTCCTAATTATGAATAACACGTCTCCGTTTCAGCCCAGACCAGGCTCTGGTGTTTTCTTGGCCGGACACAGGGTGTCTCGTGGCTCGGAAAGCTGCGTTAAATCAAGCCGTGGCACGTTTCCGCAAGTTCCTCGCCATGTCGGGGATCATCGGTGGCGTTTGTTCAAGCGGCGATTGTTCTCAACACCAAGTGGACCGAGGTGGTTTGAGTGATAGATCGAGAGAGAGAAGGAGAGAGAGAGAGAGAAAGAGAGAGAGAGAGCTGGGGGTTCACTCGGCACAGAAATCTTTAGCTATTGAATGAACGATTAGTGCGTTTAAAAGTCTTCCATTTTTAATCAGCAGTGCAGAGGTGTCTGCAGGCGGCCAGGCTGATTAAAATGTACTGGAAGGCGCAGTGAGGTTACAGTTTAAGAGGCTAAAAGCTCCCATTTTCCATGTTGAACCAGCATTTCTCTCTCTCTCTCTGTACAGTCCAAACTTAAATACAGACCTCTGAGCTCAGGTCTTCATGTTGTAGCACCCAGGCGAGCCCTGGGTCCAGGCCAAATCAGTGTGAAGAGTCAACTGTTACTTACAAAGAGGAGATGTGCGAGAGTACATTACCAAAGTAGAGAAGAAGAAATGTTCAACCACATATTTCGTTGCCCCTATGGTGAGGGAGGCAACAGCCAGCCAATGCTGGAGTAGTAAGCCAACATGGGACCCCCCCCTCCAAATACCAGGGGTGGGTATTTCACACACTGATTGCAATATTTAATAAGCAATCGATTTGGGAATTGAACTAAACATGCAGGCAACCCTTCTGCACATTTGACATCATAAGACTGGCAACATCATCAAAATTGTCACACTTCAGGGTTCTCCTCACAACCACACTGATGATGCACCACCCCATGACATCAGCACCACACTGCTGTATATATTTATTGTCACTGTGTTACCACCTATCCTATAGGGGTCCATAGAAAATCAAGTATTTTCAAAATTGTAACTTTAAAGAAAAATCAAAACATTCTTTAATTTTAATGTAAGTCAATGAAACCAGAATTTGGTCCATTCATTATTTTACATGTACACAATATAAACAATCATACAGAAATAAAACCGACAAAATGGAGATATATTTTTATTTGGAAAGTAGTATAAATACTACTACTGCTGCTACTACTACTACTACTACTGCTACTACTACTTATATAAATATGACTATTACTAACATTTTTTTTAAAGAATTAGCCACATGTGTTTGCACACAGCGAAATTTGACCACTCGTTTAACCCATCTGTGCAGTGAAACACCCACATATACACACACAGTAGTGAACATACACACTAGGGGGCAGTAAGTGCACATGCCCGGAGCGGTGGGCAGCCATAGCCACTAGCCTAGCTCAAGGGCACCTTGGTTGTGTCCTGCTGGTCCTGGGGATCGAACCAGCGGCCTTCCGGTCACAAGAACGGATCCATAACTTTCAGGCCATGACTGCCCCCAAATATGATTATTACTACTATAGAACTACTACTACTACTACTACTACTACTACTACACCTTCTTATATAAATATAACTATTTCTACTACTACTTACAGTATATAAATATGAGTATTAATATTATACTACTACTACTTATATAAACATGACTACTCCCATTATACTACAATATAACCATTATACTACAATACTAATGATAGTATGACTATCATTACTTAAATACTACTACTGCTAAACCACTACTACTTATATAAACATGACTACTCCCATTATACTACAATACTACTACTAAGTATGACTATCATTACATCATTATATAACATGATATACTACAGTTACTTATAAGTATGAATATGACTACTATACTACTACTAATATAAATGACTACTACTGCTATACTACTACTACTACTACTACTACTACTTATATAAACATGACTACTCCTATTATAATTCTATAATAATACTTCCTATATAAGTATAATTATCATTACCATAGTACTACGACTACTACTTCTGCAAATATAACTACTTCTACTATAATATGACTATAATATGACTAGTACTGGCAACTGCATGAAAACATTAACTTTAATTTTAATGTGAGTCAACAGAAACAGATTTTTCCCCAAGCTGTTTTGGGGCATTTCTATTGGTCTATTCACCATGAATTTTTGACACAATGTAACGGGCAGCTGCTATGTTCAAATAACGCAGACAACGCAGGGAAGACTATGGGAAGAGAACTTTGAGAATCTGGACTAGAGTTCTGAAAGAGACCCCTCTTTCATAGATGTGGGGCGGATAAAGGAGTGAGGAACAAGGGATGGGAAACGGACTGGAAGGGCTTCTGGTCCTCCTCCTAAATTTCAGTTATTTCATAACTCCGTTTGAACACATTACATCTCACTTTGTCCATGAGTCCATAACAAGCCCTGAAAGAGTGCCATGACCACACTTGGATCTGTGATAAATAACATCTTGCCATCATAGACGGCCAAACACACACAAAGGACCCCCCCACACGCCTCCTCCACACCCCAACACACACTCACACAGAGTGGCTGGCGGATGTGGGCTGAGAGAGCGTAATGGCGCATTGCAGGTGTAGCTTCAACAACCCATTTATCAGGAGAGGCATTCAATTAGACATGAGAGACTGGCAGAGTCTAGCAGAGAGAGAGAGAGAGAGAGAGAGAGAGAGAGAGAGAGAGAGAGAGAGAGAGAGAGAGAGAGAGAGAGAGACAGACAGACAGAGAGAGAGAAATAAAGGAGAGGCTTTCTGAAAGTGTTCTGAGAGTGTTGTCCATCCAGATCATTCTTCATGCCTCATTATCAAACAGTCTTCAGTCTCTCTCTCTCTCTCTCCCTCCCTCTCTCTCTCTCTCTCTCCCTCTCTTTCTCTCTTTCTCTATTGGGTTGAACAATTAAAGACCATCCTTCTCCTGCTCAGAGCTGTGGTGGCCTTCACCTTGTGTTGTGCCAAATTGAAACAAACCACTGGACGTCCCTGAGCAGGGTGGTCTTTAATGGCATCTGCATCCAATAAACTTAGAACTAAACAGATCCAATGCGGGCAAATACAATAAAACAGGTAAGCAGACTGTGCTGGGAACTGAAAGGAGCTTATACTGTTGCATATCTAGACCACTTGAAAACTGCCAGCTGCCCTTTTCATGATGAATCCCACCAACCACCATGGTCCATTAATTCAAGACTCGAGATATTCCACTCATATAATAGATGAGAAGGAAGTTCCGAAAATGATAGAACACTAGAAAAAAAATGGGACTTCTAACAACCACCTGGAAGACCCTGGAGAACCTGCTTCAGATCGGAAAACATCCACAGCTGTGTCTCTGAGAAGACACCTTAGCGCTATGGGGTCTGAAAGGATGTGTAGCTGTTTAAGAAGCTTCCCTCGCTGAGAAAAGGAGATACAGACACATCAAACAAAGAAGCTGTTCTCACAACAATGGACTGACCACCCCAGAGTCTAGAACCTCAATAATCTCTGAACGTGTTTGGGGTTATTTGGATTCCAAGCGTCCAAGATTGAACTTTGGAGGTGCTTCAGACACTGAAAGTGAATCTTCTGAAAATAATGAGAGATAAACAAATAAACAGGGTCCTACATATTTAGGTTTTCAGACTTTTGTGTCCTCTCCTGTCAGTCAAAAGTTTGGACATCTAGGATCTTCTATATTTTTACAATATAGTAATACACAGTCAACTCAGCACGGAGAGCAGCTAGGTGGACTGGGAGCCTTAACAAGGTCCTGATAGGTGGTCACAGGTATCCAGAGCCATGCTGACTTGTTGGAGGGCTTGTTGGAGAGGATTCATAAAGTTTAGAACTAGAATTAGCCAGAATTTAGAATTTGGCCTCCGCATTTAACCCATCCGTGTAGTGAAACACCCACAAATACACACACTCTAGGGGGCAGTGAGCACACGTGCCCATAGTGATGGGCAGCCCTATCCATGGCACCTGGGGAGCAGTTGGGGTTAGGTGCCTTGCTCAAGGGCACTTCAGTCGTGGGGATTGAACCAGCAACCTTCACAAGACCGGACCCCTAACCTTCAGGCCACGACTGCCCCAACACCACCATCTAGGTGGCTCCATGGATGCTCAATTAGGGTTCAAGTCTGGGAGATTAGAGGTCCAGGGTGGTACTTGGAAGTCTTGGTCAGCTCCTCCAACCAATGTGGGACATATCATGTTGCACTGGAAGAGTCTTAATGGAAGATCTCATCCACCCCAGAGAAGACAGTCAGCATGTATGGTGTATGTGATCTTAAAAGGATGGATTCATTCCCAAACTGGTTGAGAGTGTCTTCCTAAATGGATGAGTGGGTCCAGAGAATACCACCAAAACATTCACCAGACCAGAACACCTCAACCTACACACTTCATAATAATGTGACTCAATGTGTAATATTAGTGAATATTTATTTTAATATTTATTTATTCTTATATAGGCGGGATGTCTCCGATTTGGACCTGAAACTGCCACAAAAGTCTCAATACATCAGGCCCCTCGGAGAGCTGGAGAACAGTTCTCTCTGATTTGTTGGAGAACATTTCTGCTCGCTGAACTTTCCTCATTGCGAAAGCAGCTAAACGGCAAATGTCAGTGGTGAAAGTTTACATTATATAATCCTCTTTTCTTCCCCTTTTTATTCGGAAGGTATTGTATCGGCGGTGAATGAGGGCAGCTGCATGTCAAGTGCGTCTGTACGCATCGACCGCTGCACAGGTTTTTGTTGGGCCTTTTCATAAAAGCTCCCCTGAGTTCCTCCTACCACCCACTCTCCAGCACCAGCGTTCTCCTGCTGTTCTCCGCTCCTGACGCACGAGTGTGTGCGCGGGCGCCCGTTTGTGTGTATGTGTGTGCGTGCGTATGTGTGTGTCAACAGGATGAGTTAACAAACGGAGGGAGGGAAAAACACAGCAGCTGCGAGAAAGAGAGAGAGAGAGAGAGAGAGAGGGAGAGAGAGAGAGTGAGAAACCTCCTGCTGGGAGAAAGCTGAGGCAGAACTGCACTGTCTCTTTAGAAAGAGAAGCCTGAGAGACTCTTACTGGATGAATAGAAGCGGGTGACTTCTGGAAGCTCTCCTGCAAAACTTCTCCGAGCTGGAGGTTAATTAAGGCAGAGAGAGGAAATTAGACGCTTCCCTCCATTCACCACCTTCTTCAAGGTGAGCGCCCGGCTGATTGGCTCTTTAACACCGCATTTATTTGGGCCTGAATGCGACGCACTCCAGCGCCGCGGCAAGCGTGAATGCAGGACTGATTCTTTTTCAAGGTTAATCTGAAAGGGATCAATCGTTTTTTTGACATCGGTTTTAAGCTTAAAAGTAGCTCCGAACTGCGGCATTATGGGAAACTCTCCGACCTTCCAATTAACCCCAATTTCTCTCCTTCTATTTCATTCATTCATTTGTTTCTTTATTTATATTTAAATAAATTAATAAGTCCGTTTTCAGGGACGCACGTGTTGGTCAGGTGTTCAAGTAGCCACTGTTCTCAGTTAAATTCTGATTCCAATGTAAGAGCACTAATCAGACGAAGCTGTAACGTTGTGAACACATCAGGTGTGTCCGGAGTGATGCTGTAGATGTTTACTATGAAGTCAACGGTTATACAAAGAAATCGTCTACGTCAATCAAACCACAGGAGAAACTTGAGGCTTCAGAAATTTGACTTCAACCCTTAAAACCAATTGTTTTTGGTATTTTGCTCGATTGCAATCACAAAGCATTTACAAGTATGTACATGAAACACACATGGCTTATGATGTTATTGTCTGGAGACCTTGTGCTCATATGCCATTATTAGACATATAGATGCTAAAGCAAATTTGATATCTTCAAGAATTTGGATAATTTAGATATTGCCTGTAAAATTCCTTACATTTCTGCCCATGCAGGTCTTAAAAGCAAGGGTCAGCTCACACACCTTCTCAGAAATGGTGTGTTTGGAGTGTTTGGGAGCTGAAAATGCAGTAATTTTTATAGTGGCTCATTTTATTGCTTATATAAGTCTCTCATCAGACTGATCGCCAGGCCCTTCTGTTACCCGTGTAACACCAGCTACCTAGCCTTAGACTTGCTCAGAAATTAACATGGACTCTAACTAGTTTCCACTAACCTTCTACATTCATTTCCTGTCATCATCACGCTGACTGTTCTTCATCTGTGCTATAATGAATCTTAGTTATATCATATAATCATTATATAAGCCCACCTGAGCAGCTGAACAGAAGTATATGGTGGTACAGTCATTATATCAGTACTGTTTGAGTAGTCTGATCAGAGAAGGATGGGTCCACCCCCTTGTGAGTCTTGGTTCCTCCCAAGGTTTCTTCCTCCAGCTCTGTCGGCTATGGTTTGCTCACTGGGGGGGGTTTCTATGTTTTTTTCTCTGATTTCCTTCTGTCTTGCTATTCTCTTCTTAGGCTTATTTATGCTCTATTAAACTTTTCTTACCACCTGCAAAGCTGCTTTGTGATGACATCAGTTGTTAAAAGTGTTATGCAAATAAATTTGATTCTTATTATTAAGTGAACATACATATTTAAGATCAGCCTAATATGTTTTGCTTATTGATTTTTAGACATCTTGGAATTAGGCTGAGTGCTAAATCTCTGATACACAGCGAGATAGACTAGATTTTTTAAAGCAGAGACCTAATATAATAGTAGCAAGTTGATTTTGGGTGGTATTTGGAGCTGGATTGTTGGCTGGTGGGTGGTCAGAGGTGGATGAAATCAGCTGAGTATTTTGATATGCAAATCATGTTGAAGTTCTTAACTCCTTGTTGTAAAATAAGGGCTAAAAGCAGAAAACTTATTTTAGGATTTTGAGTAGTTTTTCAAGCCGAATTACTGATGCTTACGGGTCTGGTGAATGTTGTGACATGTGGATCTTCTCTGTAGATCAAACCGTTGTGAAGTTATGAAAGCTAAAAGACAAGTATGCAAGTATTTTGGGTTCTAAGTCAAACTTCACAGGACGTGTCTTTCCCAATCATTTTCCTGAATCCCATGACTAGCCTTTACGGAATCAGACCCCAGAATCTCACAACTTTGTGTCCGTTGCGAAGTTGCTTTCTAGGGGGCCGTGAGATGATCACGGTGGAGGTCTGGAGGGCCAGAGAAATTTAGAGCACCATAACTTTAACTTTGTATGAATTGAAGGTGTTATGCTCGCTCTCCAACTGCACATGACTTGACATGAGATAAAAGAGTTCAAAAGCTGATTTGAGATAGAAAGAAACTTTACAGGTCAGTAGAGCACGACAGGCAATGATCGCACCGCTGGGCCTTCAGGAAACCAGAGATACCAACTTCACAAACCAGCAGGCTCTGTCTTCTTTGAGGCTTCTAGTCAACACCAAGCCTAAAGCATCACCACCACACATTACAATGAACAAGTCAACTCTTCTGTGCGTCCTCTACCACAAATACCAACACAAACACTATATCATTCATCATTTAACAACTTTTTGGGGTCCCCACTTTGACCCCAAGTCATTTTATGCTCTTGGAACAAAACCAACTTTAACATTATATAGAGATTCCAAGAGCGCAGTCACAAAAACAGTTTGGGTCCAAACCTAGAAGAACAGCAATCGATACATTGGCAAACAGGGCCATGTAATCAGAGAACAGGCTGGGTCAAAAACCAGTAGACAGAAATGCAGACATGTCCAAAAGGGCCCAGCAAAAAGGGGACAACCAGAGAACAGATCATAAACCAGGAGGCGGGATGAGTACAGAAGCGCTCAGTATGTACACTGAGTGAACAAAGGCAAAGCATTAAACACACAGGTTAATATACAAACAAAGTAATGAACAGGTGTGAGCAATTAGGACTCTGCTGAGGAGCTTCTGTGATTCGCTGGTGGCAGACATGTGATAGTGGCTTATTGGTGAGGGGTATCATGGGAAACGGAGTCCAGATAGTCAGTGGAGATGGAGAATGAGTCCAGAAGTGTGACACTTTCAATGTAAGGTAGTGTTCATAGGAAAAACAACTGGTTACACTATGAAATTTACTGACAATGTAGGTTTGCTGTCCACTGGTTTGTTGTGAGTTTTGGAAGTGTACAAACAAACAAACAAACAAACAAACAAACAAACAAATAAATAAATAAATAAATAAATAAATAAATAAATAAATAAATAAATAACAAATATCGGAAGTTTTTATGCTAAGATGAGGTGGAGAAGTTCAAATATCTCCAAAGCTGAAATGTGGAAAAGGGTGATGGTCAGATTCTCAAGGTTTCTAATGACGTTCCACAAATGCCGAATCCAAGTTTTAAAAAATGGCTCCTCGCAATGTTCTCCCAGAGCAGTCTGGTGGGTTTGCATTCCCACTTGCAAGGTGGAGGTCATAGGAATGACCGAGAATTCAGCCTTCATTAGGTGGTCCACTACTCGTCCTGCCCGGCACCTCTGAGCTGGTGTGCCCAAATAAATCAGATGGAATCTGTGAGGGTCACATTTCGCCTGGACGTTTTTTTTCCCGCTAATAATCCCTAATATTCCCTCTTTGTCTCTGCCTCCCCTCCTTATGCTCCTTTTTCTCCCTCCATCTCTCCCTCTCTCTCTCTCTTATTCTCTCTCTCTCTCTCTGTGTTAGTGCTTTCATTGTCAGGGTTCAGATCATAAATAATAGACTCCCGCCGCCCACAGATCTGATATATTAGCCTGACCCACCAGCCTCACTGTGCAAGAGAGAGAGAGAGAGAGAGAGAGAGAGAGAGAGAGAGGGAGAGAGAGAGAGAGACAGGTGAGGAAGAGAGAAAGGCAGAAGAAGGAAAAAGAAAAAGAAAAGAAAATAGGTAGAGAGAGAGAAATGGAGAGAGGAAAAGAGAAAAAAGGACAGAAGACAAAAATGGAACAAAAAAGGAGGGAGAGGGAAAGGAAGAGAAGAAAATGGGAAAGAGAAAAAGAAAAGGAAGGAGAGAGAGAGAGGGAACAGAGTAAGAAAAACAGAAGAAAAAAGACAGGCGAGGAAGTGGGGAAGAATAAAGAGAAAGGAAGAGGTAGATGGAACATGAGAAATAAAAAAAAACATGAGAGAGAGAGAGGAGAAAAAAAGCAGAGGAACAAGAATGGGGAAAGGAGAGAGAGAGAGAGGGGAGGAACGAGGGAATAGAGCGAGAAAGAGAAGAAAAAAGAAAGGGAAAAGAAAGCAAGAACAAAGAGAGAGGAAGAGATAGAGGGAGCACAAAAAAAGAAAGAAGAGAGAGAAACAGAAAGGATGAAAAGAAGAGCGAAGGCGAGAGAGGGAGAGAGAGAGGGAGAGAGAGAGAGAGGGAGGGAGAGAGGGTCTGATGTATTAGCCATGGCTGTCAGAATGAAAGACAGCTTATGTTGTGGCCGGAGGGCGGGGCCTGGGGGGGAGTGATGGATGCTCTCTCTCTGCAGGTTATAAGGAATGACTGATCTGCCGTCATCCATCACTCCGCAAAACGAGAGAAAAAAGAGGAGTGCGTGTGGAGAGTGTGCTGCGCGGGGCCTGGCCGGAGTGCGCCGGAGTAAATCAAACAGGCCTTATTTTCCTGATTGCTTCAGTGACAAGACAGAGAGCCGGAGCTCAGTGGCCAGGCTCACTCTCACATACACACTCACACACTCACAGTGAACACTCACACTCACACACACTCACTGAACACACACTCACACTGAACACGCACACACCTGCGGTCGTGGCCAGTACACGTAAATCTATCAGAAATCCAATCAGTCACACCCAGCCTCGGCCCCTCGACTGATGCTTTTTTAACATGTGGGTGTCTGAGCTCTACCACGTGAGCACATCATCACCGTAGAGACAAAACCACCACAGAGCCTGTTACACGAGAAGGACGCAATACATAAAGTTTAAAGATATTTTGGTCCATTTATTGTGAAATCTGTTCATACTTAGAAAGCACCCTAGAAGTATATTACTATTGGTGTTCAAAGGTATCAAAAGTATTCACAATCATTACTCAGGTAGAAGTATAGATACTAGGGTTTAAAGATACTTCTGTAGAAGTTGAGGTATCAACTCAAGCTTTTTACTCCAGTAAAAGTGTAAAAGTACTGCTTTCAGAACTACTTAAAGTATAAAAGTAAAAGTAATGTAAGGAAAAAATGCCATTAAGGACAAAAGCTTAGGGGGCACCACAGGGGTCTACAGTGCACTAGCCCACCTACCCAAAAACCCCATTCTTCTAAAAGCCATAATGACTATAAAATTATATTAAAATGTTAATGTTGATAAATTTGGGATGCGCTAGGCTTCCTGTTTCAGCTCATATACGCCCATTGAACATGAATGTAGTTTAGTACAATGTAAATATATTAAAGAAGCATATCTGTGTACTACTGAGCATCAACATATATAATATATACATATATACGTAATATATGTTCAAAGCAAAGCTGGAGAAAGCAGGTGTCTACAGACTTTTGGACATTATGGGTCCTCTTAAGACAGATTATTGAGATGCTCTAGTTAGAGAAGGCCTACTGCATGTGACCAGTGTTTACTGACCTCAGCTGCAGCGTCTCCTCAGCATTTCAGCTCCATGGATTCTCCTCCTATGGGTTTTTCCTGCAGTGTTGATGGTTTTTGCTCTGGAGGAGTGAAATAGACGTGAGTTTAACGTTTAAGAGCTGCTGCTGAGAACTTACATTTGAATACAACGTCACTGCTCATATCTTACGCTGCGCAACCAGCCTCCGTTTCCTTTCCTACACTTCTCTACTTTTCTTTAAACTGTTCTGTGATGTTCTACATGGAAAGCATGTGTGAATTTGGTCGTGAATATGTGGTTTTACATCCTATGATTTGGTCCTAGAATGAAACAAGCTGCATTTATTGGTGAGCTCATGAATATTTTTTTAAAGCTGTGCTCTGATTGGCTGGTTTAGAGTAAGACATTGTGATGATACCACAGAAGCAACATAGACCAAATAAAATGAACCTCAGTGTAAATAAGTTGCGCCCACAAACTATTTAATTAGCTATACTAGTTACTTGGAGCTGTTAGCATCTAACGTTACCTATACCAGCTACTCTCTTTCATCTAGAGATCAAACACAAAGTTGATTAAAGGTGTCTCTGTGAAACTTTCAGTTTAAGATGATCAGCTTCTACCAGCACACAGTGATCCACTCACACAGCATGGCTGCTACTTCCAGTCACTGTTGGAGGTTGTGGTGCTAATAAAGGTGGAGCTGCTCGTCTCTTCAGTCTCTTCAGTGTTGAACGCTGAGCTGAAGCTGCTCCGAGGAACAAATGAGGAACAAGCTCTCTATTAATAGCCTATATGTCTAAGGAAATGCTGGAGAAAGCAGGTGTCTACAGACTTTTGGACATTATGGGTCCTCTTAAGACAGATTATTGAGATGCTCTAGTTAGAGAAGGCCCACTGCATGTGACCAGTGTTTACTGACCTCAGCTGCAGCGTCTCCTCAGCGTTTCAGCTCCATGGATTCTCCTCCTATGGGTTTAACGTTTAATAAGACGAGCTGCTGCTGAGAAGTTACATTTGAATACAACATCACTGCTCATATCTCCACTTGTTTTGCCTCATGGGTTTGTCTTAGCAGCTGAGAAACCGTTCAATGCTTCCTTACGAAACAGCCAAAGGGTTAGTTACCTCAGTAGTCAGTCTATTTAAGGTATCTAAGAACTTGTCGTTTATTCATCCCTCGTTCCTCGCACTGCTTAAGCTGCGCAACCTTCAGGAAATACACTTCTCTACTTTTCTTTAAACTGTTCTCTGATGTTCTACCTAGAAAGTAAGCGTGAATTTGGTCGTACAGATGTGGTTTCACATATTATGATTTGGTCCTAGAATTGGGAGTTGGTGAGCTCATGAATATTTTTGATGAGCTCTGTTCTGGTTGGCTGGTTTGGAATAAGATGTCGTGATGATCCCACAGAAGCAACATGGACCAAATAAAAGGAACCTCAGTGTAAATAAGCTCTGCAACTGGGACAGTGTACATGACAGGAGCCTCAGTAGGTTTTGGGACAGACCCATAGCGCAGTGTTGCACATCTTTGTCCCAGTGAGGAGCTAAAAACATAAGTTCAGACGCGCCAGGCTGTCCCGTTCGTGCTCGAGCAGGATCTGGACTAGGAGCTAAAATAAACCTTGAAGGTCTGGAGGAAGTTTGGAGGCTCTGTGAATGAGGGATAAACGCAGAGGCAATGAATCTCCTTCTGCAAAGTCAACCCTCAGAATCCTCCCACCAAATCCAATTTCACACAGTCGTCTCTCCTTACACACACACACACACACACACACACACACTGATATCCATGAATCCACTGTTTGAACATTAGGGGAAGCACTGCTGTGTCTTTAACCTGTTCTCTAACTGTGTTGTACCCAAAGCTGAACTTCTACAGTGTTTACGGTGTTTAAGACTCTCTCTGATCTTCTCATCTTCTCATGTGGTCCGTGTTCATTTGACCACCCGTGTTCATGACTGCTCACGACTGCTTGCTTGCTTGTTTCTTTCCTTCTTTTTCTTTCTCTGCCTCAGTGTTTGTTTTGATCTGTATTGAAGTTTATCAGCACATACAGGAGAGAGTAATATGAATGAGAATAATATGAGATGAAAGACATGTGTGTGAGAGAGAGAGAGAGAGAGAGAGAGAGAGAGAGAGAGAGAGCAATGGAAAAAAACAAACACAGTAGAAGAAAAAATGTAAAATAAAGGCAGCGGGAGTGTCAGGGAGGGAGAAAGCATGAGATTGAGGGGAGATAAACTGAGAGAGATAGAAAAGAAGGTAAGAGAAAGAGAGAGATGAAAGGGAAAGAGAGGTTAAAGAGATACTAAGAAAACACATAGGGAAGGAAAGGGAGTGTAAGAGGATGGGAGGATGGAGAAAGAGAATAAGAGGACAAAGAAAGCATTTGAATTCATGTAGAAAAGAGAAAGAAAAAAAGAGAAAGAGAGTAAAAGAGAAGAGAAAGTGAACAAGGTGAGAGTGAGTAGAGAGAAGAAAAAAGAGAGAAAAAGAAGACAGAGCAAAACAGAACAGGAAGAAAGATAGAACAGAGGTGAAAAGGTGCCCAAGAAGGGATACAGAAAGAAAAAAATAACTGATGGAGTGATGAAGAGAGGATAAAGAGAGGGAGAAAGGCAGAGAGAGTGAGTAAGAGGGACAAGGAGAAAAGGAGAGGGACAGAAAAGGAGAGAGGGAGAGGGATGAGAAAGAGAGAGGGGTGAAAGAGAGAAGAACAGGAGAGAGGGGTAAGCAAAGGAGAGGGAGAGAAAGGAACAAAGAAAGAGGGAGAAAGAGAGAGGGGGGGAAAGGGAGAGTGAGGGAGAAAAGGAAAGAGAGGGAGAGAGAGGGACAAAGAGAGCGGGAGAGACAGGGAGTTAAAGAGTGGGAGAGAGGGAGAGAAAAGGGCAAAGAGAGAGGGAGAGAGTGGGAGAGGGGGAGAGAGAGCGAGAGATGAGAGAGAGTGAGAGAGGGAAGAGAGAGACTGGGATAGGGAGAGAGAGAGTGGGAGAGAGAGGGACAAAGGGAGAGGGAGAGAGGGAGAAATAGGGAGAGAGAGAGAGTGGGAGATAAAGGGACAAAGAAAAAGGGAGAGGGAGAGACGGAGAAATAGGGAGAGAGAGAAAGGGACAAAGAGAAAGGGAGAGAGGATGAGAGGGAGAGAAAGGGAGAAAGAGAGAGGGAGAGAGACGGACAAAAAAAGAGAAAGAGAGTGAGGGAGAGAGAAAGTGGGAGAGAAAGGGACAAAGAAAAAGGGAGAGGGAGAGACGGAGAAATAGGGAGAGAGAGAAAGGGACAAAGAGAAAGGGAGAGAGGATAAGAGGGAGAGAAAGGGAGAAAGAGAGAGAGGGAGAGAGACGGACAAAAAAGAGAAAGAGAGTGAGGGAGAGAGAAAGTGAGAGAGAGGGAGAGAGAGGAACAAAGAGAAAGGGAGAGGTGGAGAGAGAGAGGGACAGAGGGAAAGAAAGGGACAAAGAGAGAGAGATAGAAAGGGACAAAGAGAAAGGCAGAGAGAGAGGGAGAGAGAGGGACAAAGAGAGAGGGAGAGAGGAAGAGGCAGAGGGAGAGGGAGAGAGAGAGGGACAAAGAGAGAGGGAGAGAGGAAGAGGCAGAGGGAGAGGGAGAGAGAGGGACAAAGAGAGAGGGAGAGAGGAAGAGGCAGAGGGAGAGGGAGAGAGAGAGGGACAAAGAGAGAGGGAGAGAGGAAGAGGCAGAGGGAGAGGGAGAGAGAGGGACAAAGAGAGAGGGAGAGAGGAAGAGGCAGAGGGAGAGGGAGAGAGAGAGGGACAAAGAGAGAGGGAGAGAGGAAGAGGCAGAGGGAGAGGGAGAGAGAGGGACAAAGAGAGAGGGAGAGAGGAAGAGGCAGAGGGAGAGGGAGAGAGAGGGACAAAGAGAGAGGGAGATAGGAAGAGGCAGAGGGAGAGGGAGAGAGAGAGGGACAAAGAGAGAGGGAGAGAGGAAGAGGCAGAGGGAGAGGGAGAGAGAGGGACAAAGAGAGAGGGAGAGAGGAAGAGGCAGAGGGAGAGGGAGAGAGAGGGACAAAGAGAGAGGGAGAGAGAGAGAGGGAGAGAGAGAGGGACAAAGAGAGAGGGAGCGAGGAAGAGGCAGAGGGAGAGGGAGAGAGAGGGACAAAGAGAGAGGGAGAGAGGGAGAGGGAGGGAGAGGGAGAGGGAGAGAGAGGGACAAAGAGAGAGGGAGAGAGAGAGAGGGAGAGAGAGAGAGGGAGAGAGGGAGCTGATGGGGGCTTGTATGCATTGTGTGTGATATAATGCTGGATTGGAGAGCGCTTTTATCTTTTCAATGACGGTGTCAGAATAGAAGGCGCTTTCTCTGAAGAGGGCCAATCTCTTTGATTCTCTCTGCGCTTTCTTCCCGTAATTATGTTTTTTTTTTTCCTCCCTCTTTTTTTAATGGCTTTTTTGGCAAATGATGACTCTGGACCCAATCGCTGTGGAGGAGAGAGAGAGGAGAGAGACAGAGAGAGTAAGAGAGGGCGAGAGAGCCCAGCACAGTAATGGGCAAAGCCACTAATGAAGTGTGTTTGTGTGTGTTAGTGTGTGTGTCAGTGTGTGTGTGGTCTGGATGTGTAATCTGCTTTTAATGTCTGTAATGATGCTGCGCAGGGGCAGCGGCGAGCGCGCACGGACAAGTGGAGAGGAATGCAGGTGCGTCTCTGATAGAAATGTAAATGAATAAGCCGCCGTCGCCGCTAACTAATCGAGCCGTCTGCGGAGCGGGCTCAGCCGGAGGGACGGGAGAGGCCTCCATTAGCCGCATCTCTTTCCTCGGAGCGCGGCGAGGCAGTTAAGTGACGGAGTAACCTGTTGGTTAATCCCATTTAACCTTTTTTTAAATTCCAAATGTGCTCCGCAAAAGAACGTCAGACTCTAATGTACTTGCCAAGCGCTAATTACTCGTCCGCTGAACGAAACAGACTTTCTAATCTTTTCTCTGCTTTTTCATGCATTCAGCTTTTAGCTGCTTTTATTCCTAATGAAAGCCCCAAACTGCCCCCCTGAAAAAAACACACTGAATAAATTAGGAAACTAGAACATGCATATCATCACTGTCAAAACACAAACGTATCTCCATTTGTTGTGGATTTTTATTTTTCTACATCACTTGAACGCAGCAGATGCCATTACATTGTGTAAAAGTTTCCTGATGAATGGATCCATAGAAATGCATTAAATCAACTTGGGGAAAACTTCTGGTTCCATTGACTTACATTGAAAGTAAAGGAAGTTTTGGCCTCTGCTGGAAAGATGTGGAGAAACTTAGTTTCCTTTGGACAGAGATTTGTGATCAAGCAGTTAATGCTTATACATAGAAAAATATGTAGCCTAATTTTTTATTTGTATTTAAATTTTTCTACTTCATTTGAATGCAGCAGCTGCCGTTTACACTGTGTACAAATGTCATGCAACCTGCAAACTGACATCTGTTTCTTAGAGATCTTGCCTGGAAGATTGGCTTGAATGGAATTTCTAAGCTATATATATATATATATATATATATATATATATATATATATATATATATATATATATATATATATATATATATATATATATATATATATATATATATACATACTGTCGTATATATATCACTGTCCAATAAAAAACAAATCAAAATAGTAACTTTACAGGATAGGGCAAAAACTTTCTTAAAACTTTCAATGTAAGTCAATGGAACCAGAATTATTGAATTATTTGAGCATTTCTATTGGTCCATTCATCATGAAATTTTGAATTTTGAACAATGTCATGTTCAAATGATCTCGAAAAATGAAATTCATGTTTTTCATTAGACAGCGACAATATGTAGCCTTATCTTTTATTTTTATTTTGTTAGTAATATTGTTACTATATATATAAGTATGAATCTAAGATATAATATTCTTATATAGCTGGTCCTCTCAACCAGTATCCCCTGATTCTTCATAAAATAAATTCTGGCCATGCCACAAGTCTAAAGCTGGTCAAATATGGTCATAAACTGTATGTCATATAGCTAATAAAACAGTAGCAGGTCTCATAGCAGTCAACAAGACACTGTTGAGTTCTTACGAGACTCATATGCTAAAAAGTAATGAAAG
This sequence comes from Megaleporinus macrocephalus, assembly GCA_021613375.1. NCBI lineage: Eukaryota > Metazoa > Chordata > Actinopteri > Characiformes > Anostomidae > Megaleporinus > Megaleporinus macrocephalus. Next base: position 41,712,688 of record CM038713.1, read on the forward strand.
TTATTTAGAAGAAACTGTGTCCCGTTAACTGCTATGAGGCCTGCAACTGTTTTGCTACTGCTATATGACATGCTGTTGACCAGTTTCTGAGATGTTGTTATATGTGGGGAATGAAATCCAATGACTAGTTGGACGAAAATGGACAAAGGTGGATCCAAATATGATCACACATTTGGTGACTGATGTTTGCTTGGTGAGTTCTTGTGAGGCTTATATGCTAACATGTAATGGAAGCTTATTTAGAAGAAACAGTGTCTTGTGTCCTACATACAGAGTTCAATTTGTGGGACTGCTCAGTGTCTAAGGGCGCACCAGCACTAGTTAGTCCGGTTAAAATGGACTCTGCTTCGTTTGGTGCGGTTCGTTTTGTCAGGTGTGAAAACAGTAATCGCACTTGAGTGAGGACCAAAACAATCGCATCGAGACCCTCGAGAGAAGGTGGTCTCAGTCTGGTTCCAAACGAACTCTGGAGCGCTTCGTTTGTGGTGAGAACATGATCTGACCTCGATCCAACCCAAGTATTAGGTGTACTCCACAAGTTTGATCTAAACATCTCCTATAGCCAGGTGTGCTTTGCATTATGGGATGCAGCAGATCCTGTAAACAGAGAACTGGAGAACTGTAGCAGCTAACAGGGCGAGGACAATGAAGCGAGGTCTCTCTTGGACTAGCAGTGAGGGACGTTGTCTACTTGATGTTTGGAGTGAGCTGGGTGGTCTGCAGGTGGACTGTAGTTTGGTATATTATCAGATTATTATTACAGCTATGAACAGATGCTGTCTCTGCCGCTGCTCCGTGATACGCTCTACAAGAAATGTGCAGTAGTTTAGAAAACCGGATCTTCTCCCTGTGTTTACTTTCAGACAGCTCTGACCAATCAGAGGAGACGACGTGCTCACGTGGTTTGTTGAGGTGCATTTTGGTGCGTTTCGGTTTTTGAATGTGTGAAAATAAACTTAACCGAGGAGGAAACGCTCCAAATACACGAACTAATTACCAGTGAAACCAACTACAGGTGTGAAAACGTCCTAAATAGTCCAGGTATTTAAGAAACAAGGTTTGTCTTTCAGAGCTCAACAGCAAATAATCCAAAATTGCTGACTTTGCGTTCGACTGGCTTATTAATATTACAGGGTAACTCTAATGATGCAGCCTGTTGCTGCTCAGTTATATAGTGACCCAGTGCTAAGTTATGGAAATTAGCAGGTTGTTTATGTCCCCCCATTATTTGTTAGCCACATTAGTTAAAAACTAAAGAGCTGCACCCCAGAACGTCACCGCTGATTAATTGTATTTGGAACAAAAAGCAGATTGTGCGCATTAGATTATTTATTTATTATTTTTTTCACTAAACTGGTCCTGTAACCAGCGTTTTGGTGGAAACTACAGCTTGATTCATCACCCTCTTCCTGCTCTAAAGAAAAGAGTCCTTGTTAAGATCAAACCGTTCCACATCTGAGGCATTGTGAGCGTGGAGTGTGCACTTGTGTGCATGTGTGTGTATTTGTATGTGTGTGTGTGTTGTATCTGTGTGGCGTCTCTGCTTGTGAGAAGTGCTGTGTAGCGGTAGAGAGGCACTTAGAGCGGTTATAAATAGAGTTCTTTGGAAGCTGAATTGATTAATTACACGTTAAGAACACCAAAGAAGAGCACTGCTGCGTCAAGTGCAGCCATTTAAATTCCAACCCTGCCTTGTGCGTTCTCTAACGCGCTCTTTCTTTCTTTCTCTCTCTCTTTGTCTCCCTTTTAAACACTCACACATGCACAAACACACAGGTCTCTGGGTTTTTACACAGGAAGCTCTTTACTTTTTCATGCTTTCTTAATTGGAAGTTTTAGTATGTGACCCCACGCCGCTACATGCATCACGCCAGTGCTCCGAAGTCGCTCTGCATTCTTTAACCTTTTCAGGCAGAGAGTGATGGTACAGAGGTGCTTCGGTAATGACTTAAGCATGCCCTTGTAAACAGACACTGTGCTGCAGTGTTATAAGGGTTTAAATTTAATGTAGTTATGCTGTAAACGTAGCTTTAGCCAAGTAGAGCGAAGAGTCAACACCAAACACTCAGCATGTTCTTTCAAAACAATCAATATCTTCAGTAACCCAATCACAATGTCGTCCTGGTTCATGGAAGAAGCCCAGAAGTTCCCAGAAGTTCCACTTCTCCCTCACACATACCTTTACACTACTGAGTTTCACAAGTTGGCATAGAAAACTAGGAAAACTAAGAAAACTTACACCTAGTATGTTAAACCAGCTTTAACTAGCAGGGGCAACTTTTTTTTTTGTCTCTTTGCTTCATCATGGTCATTTTTAGTATATTAATTTTTTAACCGGTACAAAAAATGATAAAAACATAGCTGCAGAAACACTTGTTACATCTGCTTTGACCACTAGGGGCAGCCTTGCTTTATTGCTTCACGCTGATGTGTTCTTTTTAGTATGTTTCTTTACAAATATATATTTAATTAAATGTTTTATTTCATATTTTTTGCACTAATGTACAGAAAAATGAAACAAAAAAATAAACAGAAGCAAAAAGACAAAATAGAAAATACATGTTACATCAACTATAACTAGCTTCGGGAGCTAAGTAGTGAACAGTTCATATGCTATACCAGTTTTAAACACAAGGGGCAGCTATTTTTTTAAATTTGAGTACCATGTGAAAGAAATATGTGTACTAAATCTACCATGTAAACATGAAGTAATACAACAAGGGGTGGAGACGAGAGGGCAGAGACAAAGAGCACAAGACAAAAACATAAACAGCCCACATGGCCTAGACAGGAGGATATAAACAAGATGACAGACAGGGCACACCTTTACAATATATATATATATATATATATATATATATATATATATATATATATATATATATATATATATATATATATATATATATATATATACAAATGGTAAACAACAGCTGCCCCTTGTGTTCAAACCTTACCAGTAGTTGTTTTTTCCATCTAGTTCATAAAGTGTCTTTTGTGGTTGAAGCTGGTATATCATGCTAATTGTTAGCCATGTAACTCCCCAAGCTGGTGTAACATTTTACCCGTTTTCTATTTTGGTTTATTTTGTTTATTTATTAATGTATTTTATTCTGTACATTAGTATTAAAAAATATATGTGGTGGTGGTTGTTTGGGGAGTGGTGGGAGTGGTGGGTGTAACCTTTAATATGTTATATCAGCTTTGGCCAGCAGGGGCACCCTTGTTGTATTACTTCATGTTAGTATAGTAGATTTAGTACACATATTTCTTTCACAAAAAAAATAGCTGCCCCTTGTGTTTCAACCTGGTATAGCATATGAACTATTCACTACTTAGCTCCCGAAGCTAGTTATAGATGATGTAACATGTATTTTCTATTTTGTCTTTTTGCTTCTGTTTATTTATTTGTATAGTACATCTGTACATTAGTGCAAAAAAAACAAAATTAAACATATAATTAAATAAATAAAACATTTTTTTTATTCATATGACACACAAATGGTAAAATACAGCTGCACCTTGTGGCCAAACATGGTATAGCATGTGAACTGTTAGCTACTTAGCTCCCCTGTGTATTTTTTTACCCTCCTGATGTTATAAAAACAAACAAACAAGCAAACAAACAAACAAAAAAGCAAACAAACAGCTACCTTTTGTAGTTGAAGCTGATATATAAATACATATAAATTAGTATATAATGCTAAATTCTAGCCATGTATCTCACCAAGCTTGCAACAGCCGGTGTAACAAGTATTTTTCCATTTGGTTTTGCTTTTATTTTTATTTATTAATCATGCTTTATCTTATTTTATAAAAAATATTCCCTGTAGTAGTGTTAAATATACTGTGTGTGGGTGTTTGTGTTGTATCCTCTCGTTATAACTTTTGAATCAGTGTGTAATGAACGGAGAGTTTGGGTCCCCTAACAAGGATGAAGCACATTTGAAGCCAATATAAAATACGCCTGTATGTGGACCAAGCAGCCCGAAGTATAAACACCCCCTTAAGGGCTTAACTGTGCTTACCTTAAAACCCTCCGATTAGTCAGCAAGATAAGAGAGAGCGAGAGAGGATAGATGTCTGCCGGGAGAGAGTAGGCTAGGGTTTCTGAGGCCAGCGTGTAAGCCAAGCCTCCATCTCTCTTTCTCTCCTCTGCAGGACTGCCATATGCTGAGTGCTGGAGCGGAGATAACAGAGATGGATATAAGAGAATGAAAAAGAGAGAGAGCGAGAGAGAGAGGGAGAGAGAGAGGGGGGGACAGAGTTATCTCCCAAACTCTCTTATCTCTTCTGTCCCCTTGCCCTTTGTTCAGAAGCCCCATCCACCTTACAGAGACATCATTGTTAGAGCAGAGGCCTCTCTCTCTCTCTCTCTCTCTCTCTCTCTCTCTCTCTCTCTCTCTCTGTCTCTCTCTCTCATATGGAAATGCGCTCTGTGCAGTGTCTGCCTTTTTGCATTCACATCGAGAGCCAGCGAGTCCAATGAATGCACGGTGAGTATAAATGACAGACAGGGCCTGACCTGGGACCACATCACACACTCATCATATAACACACGGCTAATGGCTCTCTACCACACACACACATACACACATACACACACTCATTCAGTCCTGTATACAACAGTGTGGTCCAAACAGGGCTGGACTTGGACCAAAAATCGGCCCTGGCATTTTTGGCTTAGACCAGCCCGTCATAATTAGCGAAGCACAGCCGACCAGTAACGCTTACAGAAAATAAGTATAAGTTCATTTTATTAAGTATACGTTATGCAGTTACTATACTAATATCATTGTACTAGTAGTACACTTGTATATGTACTATTTTAATACTTCTTGGGACTAAATTAATCCACTTTCTAGTTTTTAAAAGTATACTTTTAAGTACACTTTAAGTGTAAGAGTATTAAACCAAGTACACAACTAGTTTACATCTTTTATACTGCAACTACACTAAAAGTAATCTTAAGGGTTTACTGTTAGTTTACTAGCTTGTAAGTTTTCTTTAAGTAAACTTAATACTTATAATTTACTGCTTATATTATTGTTGTACTTTAAAGTATATGACTAGGTTTAAGAGTTGTTTCTACTTAAAATAGAATTTAACAAAGTTTACTTACTCACCAGTGGACACACGTAAAATAAACAAGACTCAGATTAAGATTTGAATCATATTTGGATCTTTATAAATCTTTATAAATCACATTTTAAATAAATATCGTACTAAATGTGTTTTTGTGCAGAGCAAGAATACTTACTTCTACTATCTCAATCAAAAGATTAAGTACAAGTAAAGGCCAAATATACTTAGACTGTTCTATACTTGTCAGTATAACCCAAGCATACTTAAGTATAACTGTGTTTAGTATATCACTGAGAAGTACATAAAAAGTAAACTGAAAGTATACTCACTTCCTTCTAGTTTAAAAGAAGTAAACTAATGGCACACTTGAATAAACTTCTGTTTGTAAGTATACTTTGTAAGTATACTTAAAGTTTATTTTATTAAGTATACTTTATACAGTTACTATACTAATGTCATTGTACTAGTAGTACACTTGTATATGTACTATTTTAATACTTCTTGGGACTAAATTGGCCCACTTTCTAGTTTTTAAGAGTATACTTTTAAGTACACTTTAAGTGTAAGAGTAGTAAACCAAGTATACAACTAGTTTACATCTTGTGTACTGCAACTACCCTAAAAGTAATCTTAAGGGTTTACTGTTAGTTTACTTGTAAGTTTTCTTTAAGTGAACTTAATATTTATAATTTACTGCTTATATTATTGTTGTACTTTAAAGTATATGACTAGGTTTAAGAGTTTTTCCTACTTAAAATAGAATTTAACAACGTTTACTTATTCACCAGTGGACACACGTAAAATAAACAAGACACACTCAGATTAAGAAACACTGGATGTGTTTTTGTGTAGAACAAGAATACTTACTTCTACTATCTCAATCAAAAGATTAAGTACAAGTAAAGGCCAAATATACTTAGACTGTTTTATACTTATCAGTAAAGCTGTGTTTAGTATATCACTGTCGGCCCACCAGGCACCAGATTACCAGTCCAGCCCTGGGTCCAAACATCTGAGACTGCTTTAATTTAAATTTGCATTTATTTGTCATTATAGTTGATTCATCTGCATAAGAATTGGGGTTAGAATAACTTCTACTCTTCACACAAGCTGATTAGCTGAGAACCATTTAACAGACTGACTGAACTAAACAGCATTCGGCTCCATCTGGAAAACAGAGAATAAGCTGAGCTAAACCTGATATTGCGACAGTGTTATGACTCAAATTAACTCATATAATGATCCCAGGTGTTAAATCAACCACAGCCAATCAAGATAAATAAAAGGGAATGAGCTGTGTATCAGTGTATAAGTGTAAGGAGACAACAACACTTGTATAACTTTCTTTACAAAACTTTGTTGGGTAAACGACCCTCCTATATCTCTACACGTATCAATAACTGCTATGATTGCCGCTCTGCTGGAAAGCTCCTCCGTAAGGTACCTAAGATCAACTGCACCTTGGTCTTGGAACAACCTTCACAATGATTTTGTCTCCTTGAGTGCTGTGGTAGGGCTGGGCAAGTGTGCTCACTGCCCGCTAGTGTGTCTTTTCACTAGTGTGTATATATGTGAGTGTTTCATGGCATGGATGGGTTAAGGCACAGTTTTCGAATTTCCCTCTGGGATCGTAGATCTTCTACGATCATATGAGGAGCTTTATCAGTAGATCTGTCTTCTTCTAGCAGCAGCTCCAGCTGCTGTTAAACACCAAACCAGACCGCAAATAACAGCCACGTCTGATTTTAGCTCCTGGATCTCAGAGCAGCAGAGCATCAGTGACCAGAGTGGTTAAGCTCAAACTGATAAACCAACGAAGAAGCAGAAATGAGGTTTATTATTGGTGCTGATTGTGATGAAACACAGTGGGCGGAGTCAGAATGCTTCAGCTGACCAAATCACAAAAACCCTCAAAACTTGAACAAACATCTGAAGATCCAACAGTGACCCTAGTGGGAAACCCAGTGGAGCATTTTCAGTAAGAACATGATGAAGTGCAGCTCTAGATCAGACCACACTGTCCACATCTACCTTGGTTTGTATGATTGAAGCGAAATGGATGATCTGATGCTTTACCATCTCTGATGAAAACCCTCAGGTTTTCAGTGTTGGTACGAAGGAAAAGTCGACGTTGGTGTTTCTGTGGGCTTCACTGTTAGGACAGATTATACTTAAAGCCCAGGCTCAGGAAGAAACATACCCAAATAAACAAAGTCTTCCATAATAGGATAGAACTCACATTCTAAGTAAGAACTTTACTTTTCATGATTTCAAATACTTTAAATATTTAATATTTGTATACTGAGCATGTCTTTCATCTCCTTTTACTTATCCCAGCTGAAAATCTCAACCTACCCATTTCCCGTAAACAAGCTTTTTGGTTGGCAGTTGTAAACAACCACTCAAACTGGAATCAGAAAAAAAAAACGAATACGGTTCAGTGAACAAGATTAGCCGGGAACCATTTAACAGACTGACTTAACTACTAAGCTGTACTGAAGCTGATATTATAACAGTTTTATGAGTGTTAAATAAACCACAGTCAACCAAAATAAATACAAGGGAATGAACTGTGTATGTCAGAAAATGTAATAAAAAGAAAAATAAATAGAATAAAAGAAAAATTACATCTTAAAATACAGCTTCCGATACTGTATGACACCATTTTTTTATATATATAAACATATAAACCATGTTTCATGATGAATGGGCCAATAGAAATGCTCCAAAATAAACTGGAAACAATTCGGGTTCCATTGACTTACAATGTGAAGGCTTTTGTGTTTGGATAACATAGAAAAGTTAAAATTAGTAAAATTTTTACATAGTTATGTGGTGTATGTGTGAGCTCCTGCCCTAGTGGTTAGCACGGTGGTGTAGTGGTTAGTATGGTGGTGTAGTGGTTAGTACGGTGGTGTAGTGGTTAGTATGGTGGTGTAGTGGTTAGTACGGTGGTGTAGTGGTTAGTATGGTGGTGTAGTGGTTAGCACGGTGGTGTAGTGGTTAGTACGGTGGTGTAGTGGTTAGTATGGTGGTGTAGTGGTTAGTATGGTGGTGTAGTGGTTAGTATGGTGGTGTAGTGGTTAGCACGGTGGTGTAGTGGTTAGCACGGTGGTGTAGTGGTTAGCACGGTGGTGTAGTGGTCAGTGCGGTGGTGTAGTGGTTAGTACGGTGGTGTAGTGGTTAGCACGGTGGTGTAGTGGTTAGTACGGTGGTGTAGTGGTTAGCACGGTGGTGTAGTGGTTAGCACGGTGGTGTAGTGGTCAGTGCGGTGGTGTAGTGGTTAGTACGGTGGTGTAGTGGTTAGTACGGTGGTGTAGTGGTTAGTATGGTGGTGTAGTGGTTAGTACGGTGGTGTAGTGGTTAGTACGGTGGTGTAGTGGTTAGTATGGTGGTGTAGTGGTTAGCACGGTGGTGTAGTGGTTAGCACGGTGGTGTAGTGGTTAGCACGGTGGTGTAGTGGTCAGTGCGGTGGTGTAGTGGTTAGTACGGTGGTGTAGTGGTTAGTACGGTGGTGTAGTGGTTAGTATGGTGGTGTAGTGGTTAGTACGGTGGTGTAGTGGTTAGTATGGTGGTGTAGTGGTTAGTATGGTGGTGTAGTAGTTAGTATGGTGGTGTAGTGGTTAGTATGGTGGTGTAGTGGTTAGTACAGTGGTGTAGTTGTTAGTATGGTGGTGTAGTGGTTAGTACGGTGGTGTAGTGGTTAGTACGGTGGTGTAGTGGTTAGTATGATGGTGTAGTGGTTAGTATGGTGGTGTAGTGGTTAGTACGGTGGTGTAGTGGTTAGTATGGTGGTGTAGTGGTTAGTATGGTGTTGTAGTGGTCAGTATGGTGGTGTAGTGGTCAGCACTGTCTCCTCACAGTAAGATGATCTGGGTTGGATTCCTGGTCCGAGTGGTTCTGTGTAGAGTGTGTATGGTCTACCTGTGCTTGAGTGGGTTTCCTCCGGGTGACTGTGACTCTATATCGCTTGTAGGTGTAAGAGTGAGCGTGAGTGTTGGGCTGGTGACCTGTCATGGTGTACCCCGTCATACAGACACAGTAGGGGCCAGTAAGCAAACTTGCCTACAAGAATGGGTAGCCCTACCACGGCGCCTGGGGAGCAGTCAGGGGTTAGATGCCTTGCTCAAGGGCACTTTCGTCATGTCCTGTCAGTCAATGGGATTGAACTGCCAGCCTTCCGGTTACATGGCTGGTTCTCTAACCTCCAGCGCAATGACTGCCCCCAAATATATATCAATATGTATGTAATTATTTATTTTTACTCACATATACATATACTAGATTACATATAGGTGTCAATAGATAGTGTTGTTTATAATTATATATATCCACATATAAAATATATATATATATATATATATATATATATATATATATATATATATATATATATATATATCTCCACAGAACCTCATTTTTGTCTCTCTTGCATAAAATTAAAAATAAATCGATGACTAAAACAACAAAATCCTCAAGTAAACCTAATATCTAAAATAAAAATAAGAATAATAATATGGTTGCTGTTTTTGTTTTCTTGTCCACGATTGCAGAATGCGCTGCTGTTAGTCAGTCTCTGGATTCAGTGTTGCTGATACAGTAAACAACGTGTCCCAATTTTAATTAAAGTTGTTTTTTTAACAACTTTAACACATTTGAGGTCACATGTCAGCCTGTGCAAACTGAAATACAACACTGTGAGCCTTTCAGATTTCGCAGCTGCTAGAATTTAATGAATTCTTTCATTCATTTAAATAATTTATTTATTTATTTATTTATTTATTGAAATGTTTGGTGTAAGCCCAACTCCATATGTCTTTTTTCTCTGCCTTTCCTTCAACGTCAGGACAGTCTCACACAAAAACGAGCACAGGCACACACACAACGCCCGGCTGCCACCGTTCTTTACTGAGCAATTAATAACACTTACTCAAGAAAGCCAGCGTCTGCCGTCCGTTAGATATACACCCGGGCAGCTATCTGCGGCATAGACGGAGAATTAGCGGTAATAAGAATATAATCACATCATAATTACGATATAATGACTGGTTTTTTGCTCCATTCTCGTGCACTGACTCCCCAATTGCTCCACAGCAACTGATGAGTTGCTTAATTGCGAGCCCTTTCCGTCTGACTCACTATGTTTATACGGGATTAAAGCCATTTGAATGGAGAGACAAATATTTCATTTGACTGTGACGCTGAGCGAGGACGTTTCAGAGGCTAAATCATTAATAAATTGTGACCGGACTGGCCATCAGCATCAAATCATCTTTGAAAAAAGCCGCCGCCACTGTGCTGATCAGCGTAATGAATCAGACTCTGAGAAGGGGCGGTGGAAAATGCTTCTTAAACACTGATGCATCCTATTGCTCAGTCTCGTGACAATAGTTTGCGGACGCCTGACCTTTCTCTCAATGGTTTGCCGAGCACTTTTGTTGGTATATCATACATCATGATGAACCTCAGTTCAGAGCTGCTCAACCTTTTCCACCTCAAGGTTTTCCTAGAAAGCACAGGATTGGGAAGTGTGCAGCATATTGTCACTGTCCAAGAAAAACAAGTGTCCCCAAACTAATAACTTAACATTAGAGAGCCAAATTTCCTTTACTTTTAATTTGAAAAAAAATGGAGATATGGTTCTCTTTGCACAGTGACGGTATCTATGTTTGAGCTATGTTCCTACCTTATCCAATCATCGCCTTCCAATGAGTAACAAATATCTTCAAACTTGAGGAACTTATACAGGAGAGCGCCAAATTTCCTTTACCTTCAATTAAAGCCAAAGCAGTTTGGGAGCATATCTATTGGTCCACTCATCATAAAACTTTCACACAATGTAAAGGTGTTTGTGTTTGGATAGAGAATGTAGAGAAGTAGGAATCAACAAAAATGGAGATACACGGTTTCCATTGCTCGGTGATGATATATATGTCTGAGCTCCTACCATAAGTATCTCCATAATGGTGAATTTACAGGAGAGGCCAACCTTTTCACTTTCAATGTAAGTCAATGGAACCAGAATTATTTCCATTTTTCCAATTTGGAGATTTTCTATTGGTCCATCATGAAATTTTCACACAACGTAAACAACTTTTGTCGTGGTCAAATAATGGAATAAAATAGAAATCAACATGTTTTGCTTTGGACAGCTATGATATGACATGTGTATCTGTTTTAACAGTGTAGACCCAGACGTTGTCCAATGCAGACCCAAACTGATGAACTATTGGGAATGATTGAATTTTGACGGTGTTTATTTTAAGCAGTGCAACTTTTCCTGTCTTTATGGTATACGGGCTTTTGCGGTGCAGTAAACTCGCAGACCAATCGTGTGTGCTGTAAGACCACCAAAAGAGCTTCTCAGCCAATCAGATCTGTGCAGACTCGGGAGTGTGGCCCGTACACAGGCGAGGTATGAAGCAAGAAGCAATGTCTCAGAACACACACACGGAACAGATCTATCTATCTATCTATCTATCTATCTATCTATCTATCTATCTATCTATCTATCTATCTATCTATCTATCTATCTATCTATCTATCTATCTATCTATCTATCTATGAAAAACTTAAAAGGGAAGCCAAACACAGACCACTAGGAGAATCTCTGGGGTTGTATTGAAAGATATCCCCCCTGTTAATGTCCTGGGACACCCGCTTCACTCAAAGCCACCAAAGAGAAACGGAAGTTTTTGTGTGCAGCAAAATAAAAACCAGCGGCGTGACGAAGCCCAGCTGTTCAGGGTTAAAGTCCCCACACCTTTATTTAGAAACTCCTGAGTCGACGGTGTTATTTCCCGAGGGTGTTCCCGCTGTCTGCTCCTCCTCCTCCTCCTCCTCCTCTCCTTCCCATAAGCTGCTCACAGGACGACACCAAGGAGCCGCCGCCGCCGCTGCTGTTGTTGTTTTTGTAGCAGTGGTGGTTTTGGTGGGCTTCTGTGAGCCGGTGGGATTTGAGAGCTTTCTAATGAAGAGCATCTCTCTCTCTCTCTCTCTCTCTCTCTCTCTCTCGCTCTCTCTCTATCTATCTCTGTGTCTCTCTCTTTCTCCCTTCCTTGCTGCTGAGAATCACCATCACAACTGGTCAACTACCTTATCGTCATCTATCAAAGAGAAGGAGAGAACAGGAGGAAGGAAGGTGATGGAGATGTATAGGTAAAAGAGAGAGAGAAAGAGAGAGAGAGAGAGAGAGAGAGAGAGAGAGATTAGGAAGGAGAAGGAACAGTCAACAGATAGAGAAAGAAAAAAGAGACAGGAGGAGATGGAAAGAGAAAGGGAGAGGAAGATAAAAGAAGTGACAGAGAAAGAGAAACATACATAAGGAGAAGTGGAGAGACATCAAGATCAGGAGAGAGAGAGTAAGAGAACGAATGCGAGAGAGAGCTGCAGGAGCACAGAGAGAGATAGAGAGAAAGAAAGAGGGAGAGTGGATGGAAGGAAAGATACAATGAATGGTTGAGAGAGAGAGTCCTCGTCCCTCGTCCGGTCCGGACCCTTTGGAAAGGGTACTGTCATGTCACCCTCCGATTCTCAACACAAACCTGATTTGGACTCTGTATACAACTCGGACAACTCCCAGAATCCTCGGGAGATCATAGGACCCGCACACCACCTCACTCAACCAATTCCCTACGATCTGGGTCGCCGGAGTTCTGATTTCCTTCAGCTGTCACACATTAGACAAACCCATTTAAACCAGTCTTTCCAACACTGAGTGTGAAGTACTGTCATTGTGTCTGCACGTGAGTACTGAGCGTTCTCTGATCTGACTGCTATTTCGTGTCTGATCTATTTCTCCTCTCTTGGTTTTTGTCTTTTGGTTTGCCCCTTTATCGGACTTACATTTCTGGTTTGTTACCCTTATTGCCTGTTTTTTGACCACGCTTTCTGCCTAGACCTCTTTACCTGTTGTTTTGGTCTCGTCTGGTTTTGACCCTGTATTTGACACTGTATTACACTAATAAAGCCTGTAGAGTTTCAGCAGATCATTCAGTAAAGTACCTGAACACTGTATTACACAAATAAAGCCTGTAGTTTCAGCAGATCATTCAGTAAAGTACCTGAACACTGTATTACACTAATAAAGCCTGTAGAGTTTCAGCAGATCATTCAATAAAGTACCTGAACACTGTATTACACTAATAAAGCCTGTAGAGTCTCAGGAGATTATTTAGTAAAGTACCTGAACACTGTATTACACAAATAAAGCCTGTAGTTTCAGCAGATCATTCAGTAAAGTACCTGAACACTGTATTACACTAATAAAGCCTGTAGACTCTCAGCAGATCATTCAGTAAAGTACCTGAACACTGTATTACACTAATAAAGCCTGTAGAGTCTCAGCAGATCATTCAGTAAAGTACCTGAACACTGTATTACACAAATAAAGCATGTAGTTTCAGCAGATCATTCAGTAAAGTACCTGAACACAGTATTGCACTAATAAAGCCTGTAGACTCTCAGCAGATCATTCAGTAAAGTACCTGAACACTGTATTACACTAATAAAGCCTGTAGAGTTTCAGCAGATCATTCAGTAAAGTACCTGAACACTGTATTACACTAATAAAGTCTGTAGAGTTTCAGAAGATTATTCATTAAATTACCTGAACACTGTATTACACTAATGAAGACTGTAGAGTCTCAGGAGATCATTCAGTAAAGTACCTGAACACTGTATTACACTAAAAAAGCCTGTAGACTCTCAGCAGATCATTCAGTAAAGAATCTGAACAAACTGTATTACACTAATACAGCCTGTAGAGTTTCAGCAGATCATTCAGTAAAGTACCTGAACACGGTATTACACTAAAAAAGCCTGTAGACTTTCAGCAGATCATTCAGTAAAGTACCTGAACACTGTATTACACAAATAAAGCCTGTAGTTTCAGCAGATCATTCAGTAAAGTACCTGAACACTGTATTACACTAATAAAGCCTGTAGAGTTTCAGCAGATCATTCAATAAAGTACCTGAACACTGTATTACACTAATAAAGCCTGTAGAGTCTCAGGAGATTATTTAGTAAAGTACCTGAACACTGTATTACACAAATAAAGCCTGTAGTTTCAGCAGATCATTCAGTAAAGTACCTGAACACAGTATTGCACTAATAAAGCCTGTAGAGTTTCAGCAGATTATTCATTAAAGTACCTGAACACTGTATTACACTAATGAAGACTGTAGAGTCTCAGCAGATCATTCAGTAAAGTACCTGAACACTGTATTACACTAAAAAAGCCTGTAGACTCTCAGCAGATCATTCAGTAAAGAATCTGAACAAACTGTATTACACTAATACAGCCTGTAGAGTTTCAGCAGATCATTCAGTAAAGTACCTGAACACTGTATTACACTAAAAAAGCCTGTAGACTTTCAGCAGATCATTCAGTAAAGTACCTGAACACTGTATTACACAAATAAAGCCTGTAGTTTCAGCAGATCATTCAGTAAAGTACCTGAACACTGTATTACACTAATAAAGCCTGTAGAGTTTCAGCAGATCATTCAATAAAGTACCTGAACACTGTATTACACTAATAAAGCCTGTAGAGTCTCAGGAGATTATTTAGTAAAGTACCTGAACACTGTATTACACAAATAAAGCCTGTAGTTTCAGCAGATCATTCAGTAAAGTACCTGAACACAGTATTGCACTAATAAAGCCTGTAGAGTTTCAGCAGATTATTCATTAAAGTACCTGAACACTGTATTACACTAATGAAGACTGTAGAGTCTCAGCAGATCATTCAGTAAAGTACCTGAACACTGTATTACACTAATAAAGCCTGTAGACTTTCAGCAGAGCATTCAGTAAAGTACCTGAACACACTGTATTACACTAATAAAGCCTGTAGACTTTCAGCAGATCATTCAGTAAAGTACCTGAACACTGTATTACACTAATAAAGCCTGTAGACTCTCAGCAGATCATTCAGTAAAGTACCTGAACACTGTATTACACTAATAAAGCCTGTAAAGTCTCAGCAGACCATTCAGTAAAGTACCTGAACACTGTATTACATTAATAAAGCCTGTAGACTCTCAGCAGATCATTCAGTAAAGTACCTGAACACTGTATTACACTAATACAGCCTGTAAAGTCTCAGCAGATCATTCAGTAAAGTAACTGAACACACTGTATTACACTAATAAAGCCTGTAAAGTCTCAGAAGATCATTCAGTAAAGTACCTGAACACTGTATTACACTAATAAAACCTGTAGAGTTTCAGCAGATCATTCAATAAAGTACCTGAACACTGTATTACACTAATAAAGCCTGTAAAGTCTCAGGAGATTATTTAGTAAAGTACCTGAACACTGTATTACACTAATAAAGCCTGTAGAGTTTCAGCAGATCATTCAGTAAAGTACCTGAACACTGTATTACACTAAAAAAGCCTGTAGACTCTCAGCAGATCATTCAGTAAAGAATCTGAACACACTGTATTACACTAATACAGCCTGTAGACTTTCAGCAGATCATTCAGTAAAGTGCCTGAACACTGTATTGCACTAATAAAGCTTGTAGAGTTTCAGCAGATCATTCAGTAAAGTACCTGAACACTGTATTACACGAATAAAGCCTGTAGTTTCAGCAGATCATTCAGTAAAGTACCTGAACACAGTATTGCACTAATAAAGCCTGCAGAGTTTCAGCAGATTATTCATTAAAGTACCTGAACACTGTATTGCACTAATAAAGCCTGTAGAGTTTCAGCAGATTATTCATTAAAGTACCTGAACACTGTATTACACTAATAAAGCCTGTTAAGTCTCAGCAGATCATTCAGTAAAGTACCTGAACACTGTATTACACTAATAAAGCCTGTAGAGTTTCAGCAGATCATTCAGTAAAATACCTGAACACTGTATTACACTAATAAAGCCTGTAGACTCTCAGCAGATCATTCAGTAAAGTATCTGAACACTGTATTACACTAATAAAGCCCGTAGACTTTCAGCAGATCATTCAGTAACAGACCTGAACACTGTATTACACGAATAAAGCCTGTAGAGTTTCAGCAGATCATTCAGTAAAGTACCTGAACGCAGTAATAAAGAATAAAAAGATGGATATTTATAATTGGTTGTTTTTATTAATTTTGTTGATTTTGTTGTTTTTTATCGATGTTTTATTGATTGAGTTTTTTTTAATTTTTTTTTTTTATTGATTTTGTTTTTTTATTTTTATTGGTTTTGTTTTTTTCATTTGCTTGTTGTGTGTGTTTATTTGATTGTTTGTGTGCCACTGTGTGTGTATGTGATTGTATGCATGTGATTGTGTGTGTCTGTGTTTATGTGTGTTATTAATGATGGTCTCTGGGCTGTGGCACAGATCCTCTGGATCACTGTTCCTACTCTTCTCTGGAACTCGAGGCCTGTCACTGATTGTGGTTCCAGCTCTTTCTCTGTTCTACTTGTTTCTCAGTGATGGCTCTCTACAACAACAGTAACAAACGTTAAGAACCTGTTTCATGTGAAAAGTTGCTTTAAAGAAGCATCAGATGCAACAACACCAGCAACATCACCTACTATGTAACAGCTGCAACACAAAAGCATCAGAGAAAAATAAAGAAGGACAAGATCAAAAGAGAAGACGGAGAATGAAAGTGGATTTTGAAGAGTGAGCACAGAGTGAACATAGTTTACGGCTCATAACTGGGGCTGAAAGATCCACAGTATAAGGAACATGACTAGAGCTGAATGAAGAACCCTGTACCTGTTCTCTGCTCCAATGCTGTTTACCCCACTAGACCCAGGACCTCTCCTCTTTCTTTTTCCTTCTTATACTGGATCGTCCTGCCATGTCCTCTTGTTCCTCTTCTTCTCTTTCTTTTCCTTTCAACTTCCACCACTAGTGTGTCCTTCACATCAGCTGGAGGACAAAATGAGAAGAAGCTCAGAATTACTGACCACAGTTCTTCAGATGAGTCTATCATTTCAGTGGGTTCAGCTGAAAAACATCTTCAACACTGATATCGAGGCTGAAGCTACTGGAGAACGTTCAGTCTAGTTGTGTGCTGTAATCCAGCTTTTGTGATCAGCAGTGTTTCATTACTCACCCACAGGTGGGATGTTCGTGGTGGCGTCCACTCCAGTGGAGATGATGTGCTCTTCACTAGATGATTCCATACGCTGTTCATCAGCTGGAAGGCTGTTCACAGCTTTGTCTGCAATAAGAATAATTCTCTGTTCAAAGTATTTTAATATAAAACATATTTTATACATTCATATATGTACTGATGATGTCTTCCAATGTGCTAATACTGAAGTTTCTATTTTCTTGAATGATGCCATAGAAGAACCACCATGCGTTCCCTAAAGCACATCTTAATGGAGGTTGAAAGATGAAGAACCTTGTAAACGTTTAAAGGTGCTTGTATACCAATGAAAGCTTTTCTCCACAGCAGTAAGAGCCCTGTAAGAACCTTTATGTTCAAGAAGAGCGCATGTTCATGTAGACAGATGTGCTTCTTCTACAGAACTACAGAGATCTGGTTCCTTTACTCACCCTGAAGCGTCTCAATCTCCAGCTCCAGCTCATCGAGGGAGAGCTCTTCCACAGCAGGAGCAAACTGCTCCTCAGCGAGCTCAACTGCTGTGGGCAGCTCATCTCCTGCTGTCACATGAACAAACATCTTCCATCACTGTGGTTCAGTCTGACCATCATGTTTGTGTTATTCACCGAAAATCTGGAGAAATCTAGATTCACCTTGTAAAACGAGCCCGAGTTCTTTAATAGCTGCAAACTGCTTTTCAGTACCGAAGGTGAATCTTCTGCTATTATCACCCATATCAGACCAAAACAGCCTATTCATGATTAATAACATGATTGTTAATAGCTTATAAATTAATAATACCAGCAGCTGATTCATAATAATCATTCTATCCAATAATGATTTGCTTTTCTTACTCAAAGCATGAATGATGGACTGCTCAGGCGTCACCAGGTCCCTGATGGCGTCCTCCTCTGGCTCCGAGGTCAGTGTCTCGTTCTCTGCTTGTATAGAATTAAATATGGTCAGGTTTCCAGTTTGTTCATTCCGAAAGTATCCATTCATTTACCAACAAATATCATTTTCCATTAAAACTTGTTATTTTAAATGTATTCATTAAACAGACTTTTCTTTACTTACCCAGAGGTTCCTCCACAAACCCCTCCTGACTGTCGACCAGGCTGGTGGTCATGAGGTCCTCAACTTCACCAGCCATCGTCACGGTCTCAGTCTCTTTTTCTGCAAAATTGAATTAAAAATTAAATAAACACTAAAACTGGTATGATTTTAAACCAGTAGTGCTTTTATCATTATGACTTCTGTTCATTTCCTTTACTTCTTACCCAGAGGTTCCTCCATAGGTTCCTCATTTACACTCATATTTAATATTCATATTTTTATTTTGATAAGATTTACATACATGACATTTTACATGTTTCTTTAAGCCCCACCTCTCAATCGGACCAGTGTGCTCTGATTGGTCAGCTCATCCAATCTGTTCTGATTGGTTAACTCACCCCCCTCTGTTCTGATTGGTTTACTCACCCTCCTCTGTTCTGATTGGTTAACTCACCCCCCTCTGTTCTGATTGGTTAACTCACCCCACTCTGTTCTGATTGGTCAATTCATCAACCAGAGAAATGGATAGATGTGAATTATTCATTGTCTGCTATTAATTATTCACTAATTATTATGAGTATTCAGTACTGATAATTAATTATTTACTCCCTCCAATTAATTACTTCCAGACTGTGTAATTAATTAATATTAATATTAGTTACTATGAATTCAATTCTTCATCTTCTACCATGAATTTAGCAGCTACTACATGAATTAAGCTGTTATTACTGTTATTACTGAGTATCTACTACAAACTACAGCTTGTTATAAATGATTCAGTCTGTTTTATAAACTATTCAGTATTTACTGTCAATCACAATCACATCTACTCATGTCAATATATCCTGTTATTAATTATCACAGCTGCTCCTAATGAATCTGTAATTAGTCCCTAAATAAAGTCTAATAAGTTCTCCACCTTCTATTTACTGCTTAAACAAACCAAGTCATTTATGTTTGTACACACTAGTTGATGTACATAATTCTATGATTTCAGGGGTGGTGGGCTATGATATTAGGGTGGTGGACTATGATATAGGGGCCTGTGGGCTATAATATTGGGGTGGTGGGATATGATATAGGGAGGATTGTGCAGTGTGCAGTACAAAGAGGACATCTATAGCTACAGAGGCAACCTGACTGAGAAACCTCTAAAAATAATCTTAAAATTATTAGAACTGGAATTATTGGCTAGAGAGACAGCACAGAGATGGACTACTCGGCCATTTATTTAAAGATTTTAGAGCATGTTACAAGGTGTGAGGGTAAAAGAATTAGTGAACATGAAGATGACCTCTTCTTGTTCACATAATCTGCAGTATAATGTTTTATTTTATTACATTTATTGTGTTATTACATTTCTCAGTATAGAATACCTCAGTGTTATCCGGCAGGTGGTCTCTACCAAATGTACTGCAGTGGTCAGGTATGTATATGTATATTGTATATTAGGAGGGAGTGAAAAACAAGAAATAAGTAAAGTACTTTTCTTTCACAAAACAATTTGTGTTGTAAAAAAAAATGGCAATAAACATTTTCACCATTGTGATGAATCCTGCTTTCTTTCACAGCCCTTTCAGCATTTCATTTTCTAAACTTAAAAGTAAGCACTCAGTAAAACCATAGAAATAAGCCCTGTTTTATTTTACAGTGATTTTATCTCATTATTAAGCAGAAAGTTATGTTAGTTTCTCATTATTGTACACTGTGCTTACAGCAGGTTGTACTACAGGTGGCTGTGTTTTTAAACTACATGGTAAGTACTCAGTAAAACTATAGAAATAGTCCCTGCTTTCTGTTACAGTTCAGATTCAGTTTATTTCTGAGTAATTTAAGACTTAATGGATCTGAGTAACCTGAGCTCCTAATCATAGCATCCTGTTTAGTTCCTGGTAAATACGTTATAACACATTTGTACATTCCCCTCTAATGATGATAATTCAATGTATTTAGTCAATAATTCAGTTTTTTATGTAATGTTAATATGCAATTCTTTTGGCTTTTATGTGTCATTTTATTGTGGAATTGTTTGTAATTACCACCTTGTTACTCTGTTTGGCTATCCAGTTCTCAGGTATTTTAATGTGTACCTTTTATTAAACTAATTACTTAAAATCTAAGACATTTCAGTGTAATTAGACTACATTTGTACTTACCATCATGTTACCCAAATATTTACCCCACACCTACCTGGCTAATACCTAGAATCTGAGACATTTCAGTGTTATTAGACCACATTGGTACTTACTATACTGTTACCCAAGTATTTACCCTACACCTACCTGGCTAATACCTAGAATCTGAGACATTTCAGTGTTATTAGACCACAATGGTACTTATCATCATGTTACCCAAGTATTTACCCTACACCTACCTGGTTAATACCTAGAACCTGAAACATTTCAGTGTTATTAGACCACATTGGTACTTACTATACTGTTACCCAAGTATTTACACCACACCTACCCAGTTAATACCTAGAATCTGAGACATTTCAGCGTTATTAGACCACATTGGTACTTACTATACTGTTACCCAAGTATTTACCCTACACCTACCTGGCTAATACCTAGAATCTGAGACATTTCAGTGTTATTAGACCACATTGGTACTTACTATACTGTTACCCAAGTATTTACCCTACACCTACCTGGCTAATACCTAGAACCTGAGACATTTCAGTGTAATTAGACTGCGGTGGTACTTACCATCATGTTACCCAAGTATTTACCCTACACCTACCTGGCTAATACCTAGAACCTGAGACATTTCAGTGTTATTAGACCACATTGGTACTTTCTATACTGTTACCCAAGTATTTACCCTACACCTACCTGGTTAATACCTAGAACCTGAAACATTTCAGTGTAATTAGACCGCATTGATGTTTACCATCATGTTACCCAAGTATGTACCCTGCACATACCCCATTAATACCTAGAATGTGAGTGAAATTTCAGTGTAATTAAGACTGTCCCATTACTTATTATCTTGCGACCCAAAATAATTACCCAGTACTTTGGACTTTGTACCTCACACTTACCTGGTTAATACCTAAAACTTAGGGGACTGTAAAAGAAAGGGTTACCAGAACATGGGCTAAAGAGTAAGAGAGAGAAAGAGAGAGAGCCAAAGATAGACTGAGAAAAAGAGAGTGAGAAAAAGAACAGAAAGAGAAAACGTGAAAGATAGAGGCAGAGAGATGGGGGGCAAGAATGAGCAACAGAGAGAGGCAGAGAAAAAGATATAGAGAGACAGAGAGAAATAAAGAGAGAGAGAAGGAGAGAACAAGAAAATGAGGAAGCGAGAGGGAGACCCCCTGTTCTCCTTTCAGCACGAGAGCTCACATGAAGCCTGCTGATGTTCTGACTCCTCTAAGGAAGGGAAGCTCTTCTGAAGATCCAGTCCAGACATCTCTCCTGCTGTGGTCTACACGTAATATCAGCCTCACGTCCTCCAAAGACTCAGAAACTCAGAGAAGAACAAAAGTGGAAATCCTTCCTGTGAGTATAGAGTGAGCAGTGAGATGATCAGCTCCTGTACGGGCTGCAGACTTGCTGTCGTTTATCTTTTTTTAGTCTGTTTTTTATGGAGAGCAAAGAGTTTACTGCTCTTCCATCTGAGGGTATATCTTCAGAACATCATCAGCTAGTTAACACCTGACGTACTGATCTGCATGTCCGGGTCTCAGTACTGTACTATACTGTTCTACTGTACTGTACTGTACAGCACTGTTCTACTGTACTGTACTGTACTGCAGTGTTCTACTGTACTGTACTGTACTATACTGTTCTACTGTACTGTACTGTACTGTACTGCACTGTTCTACTGTACTGTACTGTACTGCAGTGTTCTACTGTACTGTACTGTACTATACTGTTCTACTGTACTGTACTGTACTGCACTGTTCTACTGTACTGTACTGCACTGCGCTGTTCTACTGTACTGTACTGTACTGCAGTGTTTTACTGTACTGTAGTGTACTATACTGTACTGTTCCACTGTACTGCACTGTTCTACTGTACTGTACTGTACTGCAGTGTTTTACTGTACTGTAGTGTACTATACTGTACTGTTCCACTGTACTGCACTGTTCTACTGCACTGTTCTACTATACTGTTCCACTGTACTGTTCTACAGTACTGTACTGTATTGTTGTGCTGTACTGTACTGTACTGCACTGTTCTACTGTACTATACTGTACTGTACTGCACTGTTCTACTGTACTGTACTGTACTGCAGTGTTTTACTGTACTGTAGTGTACTATACTGTACTGTAGTGTACTATACTGTACTGTTTCACTGTACTGCACTGTTCTACTGCACTGTTCTACTGTACTGTTCCACTGTACTGTTCTACAGTACTGTACTGTATTGTTGTGCAGTACTGTACTGTACTGTACTGTAATGTACTACACTGTTTTACTGTACTGTACTGTACTGTAATGGTTCACTGTAATGTACTAAACTGTTCTACTGTACTGTAATGTACTGTACTATACTGCACTGTTCTACTGTACTGTACTATAGAGTAATGTACTACAATGTTCTACTGTACTGTACTGTTCTACTGCACTGTACTGCACTATTCTACTGTACTGTACTGTACTGTTTTACTGTACTGTACTGTACTGTACTGTTCTACTGCACTGCACTGTTCTACTGTACTGCACTGTGCTTCGCAATTCTACTGTACAGTATTGTACTGCAATGTAGTATATTGTTCTACTGTACTGATATACTGTACTTTACTGTACTCCTCTATTGTTCTACTGCACTGCACTGCACTGCACTGTTCTACTGTTCTATTATTGTTCTACTGTACTGTACTGTACTCTTCTGTTGTTCTACTGTACTGTACTGTTCTACTGTACTGTACTGTTCTACCTTACTGTACTGCACTATACTGCACTGTTCTACTGTACTGTACTGTAGTGTAATGTACTAAAATGTTCTACTGTACTGTACTGTTGTACTGTACCGTACTGTAATGTACTATATTGTTCTGCTGTACTGTACTGTTCTACTGTACTGTACTGTACTGTTCTACTGTACTGCACTGTACTGTTCTACTGTACTGTACTGCACTGTGTTTTGCTATTATACTGTACAGTATTGTACTGTACTGCACTGTACTGTTCTACTGTACTGTACTGTACTGTTCTACTGTACTGCACTGTGTTTTGCTATTATACTGTACAGTATTGTACTGTACTAAACTGTACTGTTCTACTGTACTGTACTGCACTGTACTGTTCTATTGTACTGTGCTGTACTGTACTGGCTGAGACTCTCATTGCTTGAACTGATCCTGAGCTCTAATGTTAGCTCTCACTGGTAAAAGCCAAACTGTCCTTTTGTGGACACTCTCAGCATCAGCTATGTTTTTTATAGGACATATGATCACATGTATTTGTGTTTCAGTAAACAGGTTTATCATTCAGACAAGGGCTGATGAAGAAAGTTAGCTAAGGTTAAGATAACAGGCAAAACTAATGCTAAACTAGAAGTTTGATGGGAGATCACACTAAACTATGGGAGACAATACAAGTTTGGCAGGTGATCGGACTGAATTGCAAGAGTCTAAAATGGCTATTGTAGGAGAGTTGGAAGCCCTGGTTAATACTTATTAACACCATTGAACTATTAATAATCACTGTTATTACTGTACATGATAAAATATATAATTCAGTACACATAATGTCTAATTATTATAACTTGTGAAGTCTGTACATTCAAGATAACTATATTTAAGTTTGTGTAGTCGTATGTAAAAGCTTGGACGGGTCACTATTTATGTGCTGGGGACAAAATACATAATTGTGTCGTGTGCAAAAGTTATGGCATAACTTGTATACATAATGTTTCTTATTTCTATTTAGACAATCAACAACACGTAAACAAGATATTTAAAAATTTGTTTATATTTTATATATGTGGATATTTAATTGCATTGTAAGCGTATTTTCAGTCCAGTCTTACATCATTGTTTGACAAAGCCCTTAGTCTGTCATTACAGAATGTCATTTGTTATGTATTTAATTACATAATTGATAGTGTTATTGTGTAATTATGTCTTATTGTTACATAATTAAACCTGAGAGGTGACAATAACCGTGCAACTTCAAAGGGTTGGGCTGTTTCATACGTCTGTATCATTAGGCTTGTTATAAAATAAGTCTCTTCAAAATGATGCAATTAATAATTAATTATTGTTAAGTTATTAGTGAGATGAATAGAAGTCAGAAGACATGCACTAGTGTGTGAAATTAAAGAACTTAATGAAAAATTCTGTCTCACTTTATTTGAACAGTCGCTAATAGATTCTCTACCGATCATGACCAGGGTGAGGATTAGGAGTAGGGTGAGAATTAAGAACGGAGTGAGGATTAGGGCCAGAGCCAGAGTTAGCATCGAGATCAAGTGATGAGAACCAGAATGATTAGAACCAGAGTGAGGGTTAGGACCAAAGTTAGGATTGGGAATAGGGTGAGAATTAAGACCAGGGTGAGGGTTAGGTCCATGGTGAAGATTAGGACTACATTGGGGATTAAAACTAGGGTAAGTATTAGGACCAGAGCAAGGATTGGGACCAGGGTGAAGATTAGGACAAGGATGAGGGATAGGATCATGGTGAGAATTAAGACCATGGTGAGAAATAGGACGAGGGTAAGAATTGACACCAAAGTCAGGATTAGGACCAGGGTGAGGGTTTGGACCATGGTGAAGGTTAGGACCTGGGCCAGGTTTAGATTAGGTTGAGGGTTTTGATCAGGATGAGGGTTAGGGTTAGGATTAGGGTTAGGGTGAGGGTTAGGACCAGGGTCAGATTTAGATTAGGTTGAGAGTTAAGAACTGGTGAGGATTAGGACCAGGGCCGGGTTTAGATTAGGTTGAGGGTTAGGACGTGGGCCAGGTTTAGATTAGGCTGAGTGTTTGGATCAGGGTTAGGGTTACGACCAGGGTCAGGTTTAGATTAGGTTAAGGGTTTGGATTAGGGTGATGGTTACGACCAGGGCCAGGTTTAGATTAGGTTGAGGGTTTGGATTAGGGTGATGGTTACGACCAGGGCCAGGTTTAGATTAGGTTGAGGGTTAGGACAAGGGCCAGGTTTAGATTAGGTTGAGGGTTTGGATCAGGGTGAGGGTTACGGCAAGGGCTAGGTTAAGGGGTTAGGACCTGGGCCCTCTTTAGATCAGGTTGAGGGTTTGGATCAGGGTGATGTGTTATGACCAGGGCCAGGTTTAGATTAGGTTTGAGGGTTAGGAACTGGTGAGGATTAGGACCAGGGCCAGGTTTAGATTAGGTTTAAGGGCTAGGAACTGGTGAGGATTAGGACCAGGGCCAGGTTTAGATTAGGTTGAGTGTTTGGACCAGGTTGAAGATTAGGACCAGGGTCAAGTTAGATTAAGTTGAGAGTTAGGACCAGGTTGAGGATTAGGGCCAGGACAGGTTTAGATTAGGTTAATGGTTGCTCTCTCATCATATAGCTTGCCATCTAACCATCATCCTCATTACATATACAAACCCAGAAGGTTCTCAGAGGATCACTGGTGGAACTGATAGTAAATAAAATGTATATATTTGTGTTGTAGACATGGAGATGCCTGGTTCCCGTCACCACCAGTGTAAAGTAATTAGAACCATTTCACACCGAAACTCACTCTGAATGTCTTTGTTTACATCACAGCAGTTAACTTCCATAAAAATTGTTGAAATCAGTGGAATTGTGTTGTTTGGCCATTTACACCCGCTAGCTATGTCTCCTCGTCACACGATGCTACCAAGCTAGAAGACTATGATATGTATCATGAGAAGCTCCATCACACCTTTCACACTGTCTGTAACACTTCAGAGGAGAACGCTAACTGCTAATTCTGTTATGTCAGCTAGCAGATGCTCAGTTTGATGCATCACACCTGCACGGTTGTGTCTCTCTGTGGTTGAATAGTTGAGTAATCACTGATAGACATGCTCGTGTTTTACTGCTGCTGATTGAAATGTAAATGACAATTGTGTGTTTTCAGAACAACACATATCTTTTTAAGATGTTGCTAAGAGATATTATATATCATTCTATATTATGTTATGGTTGCTAAGGTGTATTTATGGTATTCTGATTGGCTATTAGGGTGTTGCTAGGCAGTTGCTATGGTATCCCAGGTGGCTGCTAGGAGGTTGCTGTGGTATTCCAGGTGGTTGCTAAGATGTTGCTGGGTGATTACTGTGGTATTCCAGGTGGGTGCTTGGGTATTGCTAGTGTGTTACTATGTCATTCCAGGTGTTTGCTAGGGGGTTGTTAGATGATTAGTATTGTATATCAAGTGGTTGTTAAGATCTATGGTATCCCAGGTGGTTTCTAGGGTGTTGCTAGTTGGTTGCTATAGTATTCCAGAGGTTCACTAGGTACCAGGCAGTTGTGGTTTTTAAAGTGTTGCTAAGTAGTTGGTATGGTATCCCAGATGGTTGCTTGGTGGTTGTTTGGTGGTTGCAATGTTGTCCCAGGTGGTTGCTGGGGTGTTGCTAGGTAGTTGCTATGGTATTTCAAGAGGGTGTCAAAGTGTTGCTAAGCAGTTGCTATGGCATTGCAGTTTTTTGTTGGTTGCTGAAGTGTTGCTATGGTATCACAAGTGGTTGCAAATGGGTTATTTTGTGTTTACGTCCTGTCTTTCCCATGTGCCTCTGTTTACATGCCTGGTTGTTGTCATGGGCTCAGTGTCTCCGCCCTTGCCCCGCCTCACTTCCCCTCCGTGTGCCACTATACATGTAGTTAGCTATATATGTAGTTAACAAGCACAAACTTGTTACTCCCCATTCATTTCTATGAGAGTGAAAATAAAGTAAATTGTGTAATAATAATAATAATAATAATAATAATAATAATAATGCACCACCAGGAAAGAATAGTGAGTTCAAGAGGCTTTATTGCTATTCAGTTATATAACAGTGCAAAGCAAAACAAACACAATACACACAGTGCAGACACAGTGCAATAAATCCAAAATACTTTTAATAAATACAAAAACGGGACACAAGTCAGATATAATACACAGTCCTGACAATATGTAGTCCTTAACAGTCACTTAGAATAAAGTATTGGGTTAATACAGTATAACTAGCAGGATATATTGTTCAGGAAGTGGACAAAAATCAGCTCTATATATTATAATTGATTATAATATTATAATAAGTGAAGTTTCTCAGTGTGACAGGCAATTATTATTAAATGTTAATTCAAGATGTTCTACATAGTCCAGGGTTGCACGTTGCTTTGCAATTAATTGCTAGCTAGTCTCGTAGTTCCAGTGCAAAACTAAACAGACAAGCATCAAACACTAAACTTATCAAGATTGACTGCATATTTTGCCATGATGTCACTTTAACTTAAATATACGCAACAAAAACTTCCATGCAAATCATTATTGACACGTAAACTCCTGCGCTTTCTGCAACATGGCAGCGCAATAACATATGCAGAGATTGAAGTGTGCTTTTTTTTATTGCTCTCCACTTAGAGTGTTCTCTTCTAAGCATCTGTCATGTTTGCTTGAAATGTAAATGTGAAGTCAATTACGCTCCGTTCCCGCTCTCCTCTTTAAACAGCTGTCAACTGGCTCTTGCTCTCTGGCTGAAGATCCAGGATAAGGAGAACCTGACTGGGATGAGCTCGAACGTCCTAAAGACCTCCACGGCTGCCCCATCCTGGAACGCACCTGCCCACCCTAATGAGGTCTCGAGTGTCACTGCAAACAAAACTCTGAATTCCCTGCCCACGTACTAACGAGCGATATCATATTTCTTCATCTCCAGAGCTTGTGAAGTTCTAGAGCTGACAGCACGTTCTTGGCCTGCCTGCTTCACAGCATCCAGATGCAGCAGCGTACAATATCTCGCTTTACCCAGCTGGCTAATTAGTTCACTTTGCCAATCTGACGCGCTAACACGCGTCGCAATTTTTTTAACATTCTACTCATTAAGCAGAGGAACCAAAAATACATATGCGTCTGTTCAACCTGTTGCGAAAGAAATGCAAATACAAACGCTGTCACGTCTCGCCCAAAGACATTACAACTCAGCCTTTATGGTGGTTTCATTTTTAAACTTAATGACTGTAATAAAGTCTCCATAAAACATTGGGAGAGTGCCATTAGCTGAAATGTGTCGCCTGGTTGGTACTTGCAAGATTCAAGCTGGCATAACTGTTTTGATTCAAATGCTCTTTTTTTACATTCTTGGTTTAAAGGACCCAAAACTATCTCCCAAAAATCAGATGGAAAAAGAACTGCACTCCTGTTATCAAAGCCAGAGTGGTTTGCTGTCAAGTGGTTCACTGTCGAGACTAGGCTGTGGTGCTGATCGGTTCAATATTCACAGATATAACCATTTTAGTAAGCACCAGTGAACCTGCACATATTTATAGTGCTGACCTCTACTGGCCACTCTCCAGCGAAGTCCTGCCTCCTACCCCAACCATTTCACTAGTGCTGGGCGTCAATACATAACCATTAGCCTACATGCAATGTTTCTCAATAAAAGCATTATCCTGCATGCAATTTTTCTAAATGCAAGCATTAGCCTGCTTGCAATGTTTCTCAATGAAAGCATTAACCCGCATGCAATTTTTCTCAACAAAAGCATTAGGCTGCATGCAGAATTTCTCTTTTAAAGCATTAGCCTGCATGAAATGATTCTCAACAAAAGCATTTGCTTGCATGTGATGTTTCTTAACAAAAGCATTAGGCTGCATGGGATGCTTCTCAACAAAGGCAGTAGCCTGCATGCAATGTTTCTCAACAAAAGCATTAGCCTGCATGCAATGTTTCTCAACAAAAGCATTAGCCTGCATGCAATGTTTCTCAACAAAAGCTTTAGGCTGCATTAAGTGTTTCTCAACAAAAGCATTAGCCTGCATGTGATGTTTCTCAACAAAAGCTTTAGGCTGCATTAAGTGTTTCTCAACAAAAGCATTAGCCTGCATGTGATGTTTCTCAACAAAAGCATTAGCCCGCATGCAGTTTCTCAACAAAAGCTTTAGGCTGCATTAAGTGTTTCTCAACAAAAGCATTAGCCTGCATGTGATGTTTCTCAACAAAAGCTTTAGGCTGCATTAAGTGTTTCTCAACAAAAGCATTAGCCTGCATGTGATGTTTCTCAACAAAAGCATTAGGCTGCATTAAGTGTTTCTCAACAAAAGCATTAGCCTGCATGTGATGTTTCTTAACGAAAGCATTAACCCACATGCAGTTTCTCAACAAAAGCATTAGCCTGCATGAAGTGTTTTTCAACAAAAGCATTAGCCTGCATTAAGTGTTTCTCAACAAAAGCATTAGCCTGCATGCAATGTTTCTCAACGAAAGCATTAACCCGCATGCAATGTTTCTCAATGAAAGCATTAGCCTGCATGAAGTGTTTCTCAACAAAAGCATTAGCCTGCATGTGATGTTTCCCGTGTCTTCCTTTTCTATGCTAATGCAACACTGGTGTCAGAAGTGGGATAGGCATGGAGAGGCATGGCGCATAAACAAACAAAATGAAGGGAGGAAGAACATAATCAGCATGGTAAGGCTCAGCAGCAAAGCTGGAGAACTGTGGCAAGGACACCTGAATGGCAGCCAGCAGCACTGACCTCAGGCAGGCCCCGACGGTGAGGCTGGCCAGATGGCTGCTTCTTAAGGATTGCATGCAGTGGCCCATATGGGTCAGTGTGTCTGCCATAAAGGGACATTCAATGGCTAGAACTGACCTGCCTTGGCCATTGCGCTAGTGTGGCCTGGGCGGCAGTTCTCCCTCACTACTGTTCAATAAAGCAGTGTTTGCCTGTAAATATTTCCTGTGTCTTCTTGTTATATGATGATTCCACATTGGTGCCACCCATTGGCCTGGAGAGGAGTAGTGCTTCAACGAACACAAGCAGCACGGCGAGACTTGGCAGCAGAGGATGCCAGCATAATGGTGGAGGCGCATGGCGGCCTGTCGGCATTGACCACAGGCATCCAGTGATGCTTCGGGATGGAGTATTATAGTGTTCCAGCTGTTCCTTAAAGCTTACCACGTCTTCTTGTTCTACGCTGACACCACATTGGTGTCAGAAGTGGGATAGCCATTTCTCCCAGTGGCTTGGAGAGGAGTGGCATCTCAACAAAGTATATGGCACGTGATGAAGAGGTATAAAAGCAGCTCGTTGAGTTTTGGCAGTGGAAAATAGCTGCCAGGACACTTGGACTGCAGTTGGCAATGAGGATACCTGGGCGGTGGTGAGGATCTGGTGGGCAAAATAGATTCTCCTTGCACTGTTTAAGCACTGTATGTACCAGTTTCATGTCAGGCAGTGTAGGCACAACCATTTGGTCTGGTATCTTTATATGGGGAAGCTTTAACCTCCTTTTACCACCACTAGCTTTCTGTAGAATGGAGTATTTTGCACCACTCTGAAGGTCTATATCTACATCTCTCTTTTATTCAGTGCAATTTCCCTTTAATCTCGCATGTAGCCCCTTTGGATCCAGAGCACCCCGTGAGTATTACATACTGGATGAAATGAGAATGTTACCAGCCCACTTTAGGGGAGTGTCACTATTGGATTAGATGGCTGAGCCGGAGAGTGAGGGAGAGAGGGGGGTGGGATTCAGAGTGTGCGCCTGGC
>CM038713.1:41748536-41823536 GCA_021613375.1 Megaleporinus macrocephalus
TGAGCTTATTAAGGGCCTCAGGTGTACGGATTAAATTAGAATTGAGCAGACACCTAGCTGGAGGCAGCCAGGCTGGCCTGGTGCCCGGCGCTGTGTTGTTGCCACTCTGAGCCGTAACAAGGTTTTGCGTTTGTTATATTTGTGGCGGTGACGTGGGGAGGGATGTGTCGGGAAGAGCCTGAGCTTTCCTTTGTGAGCGCTGAGCGAACGCCGAGGCTGGATGACCCTACCTCAGGCAGGCTGACCCACAAGTGTAATTAACTTCTATAGGGCCTATTTTAGGAGCGCCTCTCAAACTGCAGCTCACCAGAGAGCGAATGAGCGAGAAAGCGAGCGAGAGAGAGAGAGAGAGAGAGTGAGAGTAGATTTACCAAAGCTCTTGAATGAGCACACTCCAGGTAGACCGTGCACCACACGGTAGCCTGAAGCTAGTCCATGCAAAAAGCTATTTCATTTAATCTACTTCAGACAGCAAATCTTCAAGGAATCCTTAGCGGATGTTCAGTCATAAAGGAAGACGAATGGATTTTTATTTTTGTGTTCAGGGATTTTAAAGGCCTTAAGGTCAGGAAATGATGAGCAGGTAAAAGAGAAGGCTCTTATGAGAAACCCATAAGCCTAGGAACGGTGGTGACTGGCCGTGTCCGTTTAGCCAGCAATGAGAGTTTTAAGTGATGAGGCTTATCAGCTAAACAGTCAGGCTGATTATAACAACACCGTGAAACTGCTTCACCACCACACTGGAACAACCAATCCAGATTTGTTCAGACTTGTAAATGAGAGCTTAAGCTGGACCTACAAGGGCAACACAAAACAAATGGCTGCACATGAATACAGAGGCGTAGAGTACAAATACTTCATTACCTTACTTAATCATTACAGGTCTAGCGTAATGACAGACTCATAAACAAGACTAGTTGTAATAACAAGGAGAGAGTCAGTCTGTACAACAGCAGCAGTTAACCATAGATCTAAATACTGAGTGAACATAACCAGAGATGGAGAGCCAAAGCTAGAACAATAGTTCCAGAGGAGCAAACTGACCACCAACCATAGCGAAGAGAATGAATCAGGAGATGAAAACCAGAAACCAGGTACAGACCACAGTTAGAGAAGCAAACAGGGAACATTAGAGCTGCTCTGTATAAGACCAGAGGGTTGACAATACTTTACAAAGTATAAACAAGATTGTTTATATTTTCAATGGAAGTCAATGGAACCAGATTTTTGTGATGTTGGAGGGTTTCTGTTGGTCTTATCATTGTGAGTATATAAATAGTGATGATATACAGGTAGTGAAATAAGCAGCAGGTGAAGGCGGTAAGCGGTTGGGTGAAGCCTATATTATGGGAATCATAGTTGGTGGCTGTGACCGAGGAGGAAGGAGAAGCTGGAAGAGTGACCAAGAGGATTACAGTTTTTTGTAAACTAGGCTGGTTTTATCAAAATACTTAACACAGTTCACAAAACCACACACCCCAACTGCAAAATACCTCATATATCCTGAACAATGAAGCACTGCAACCAAAACTACATACAGAATTATCAAAATTAAACTTACCAAGTTGAATGAAGTGTGCACCAACTGGTACACACTTCATTCACACTACCAGATTTTTGTCTAACCAACTACACACTGCTGGGCTTAATGAAAAGCACTCTTATCTTTAGCGAGCTCTGCCATAGTATTAAAATAGTCCAGACTGTTCACATTTACAGAAATATTTGTAGATACACTCACGCAGCTGTTATTTTTTTATTTTTCACCAAATAAGTCAGTGCAACATAAGCACAGCAGATATATTTACATTGGAATGAACAAAAATATGCTCTCAAAAAAAACAACAAACTGAAAAAGAAAATTACAGATAAAATGTGCAGAAAAATATATTAGTGTACAGTGGCAGCTTCCTGTATCCTGGTGAACATTTGACCCTTTCTTCCACCATAGTTGCATCTATCAGTAAACAGAAAAAAAACTAAAATATAGGGCTTGGACAGCCTAAAGATATTTCCCCCACATTAGAGTACAAACTTGTACAGTTAGAGTATGACATCAGCCATTCATAAAGTAAACAGGTTTCACCTAACTGCTACATTAGGATTTGGAGTGTACTACAGACATTTTGGTTACATACATAAACTCCAGTCTAAATGTCCGGGTGACAGAGGCGACAGTAAAACGGCTTAAGTTGGGCTGAACTCTCTGTCCAGCCTCTCGCATTGTCAGCCCATGGTTGATGAAACGGTCAACTTAGGTTCTCAGATTTCATTTGAAAGTTGTTGTTGTCTTCTTTGGCCATGAACTCCTCTACCAGCTCTACCCCCACCTCTCACTCTTCCTACCACTCTCATTCTCACCCTCCCTCTCCTTCTCTCTGCAACATCTTCCAATGTTGTTGTAAGAAAGGTGCTCACCTGTGGTCTTTTTTTATAGAGCTTACTTCCTGATTAAAGTGGTAATAATTAACCGTTCAGGTGTTTGGGGGCCCGGTGGCACATATATTTGCCAATTAGCTCCTGTAGTGTTATTTTGAATGGTAGTGTTTGGATATATAAACATGTGACTTTGTGTCAGATTGTTGTGTGTTATGTAAAGAATCGCGTGCAGTGTGTTTAAAAAGAGCCGTTTTAAATTGTAAAATGTGTGTAAAGCAGAAAACAAGTTTAGAGTTTTGGAGACTTGAGAAGAGGTTTTGCTCTCTATGTGCCAGTTTAGATAATTCTGCTATGCATGTCATTTTAGTGTGTTAGCAACTGGAAAAATAACTGTATTACTATTACACACCATGTAGATTAATAATAACTCCACTGCTGCGCTCCCTTCACTGGCTTCCTGTAGCTGCTCGCATTCAGTTTAAAGTTCTGATGCCTACAAAGCCAAGAATGGACCAGCTCCTCCTGACCTTATGGCAATGGTCAAAAGTCGAACCGCACCTCGAGCCCTTCGCGCTTCAAGAATGGCTCAGCTTGACCCGCCATCACTAATCTTGAGTTTCTTGCCATGGAAGACAAAACGCAACAAAACACTTCTTTGTCCTGGAACCCAGATGGTGGAACGAATTTCCAATGGCTGTCCGAACAGCGAACTCTCTCGCGGTCTTCAAACGCAGACTGAAGACCACCATCTCTTTGTAAAGCACTTTTAAACACTAATACTAAAGTACTGGTATAAACTGTTTATGTTCTAGGAACACTGGCTAAGTATTGCACTTGTACTGTATGTAGTCTTGTATTTGTTCTCTTCTCGGTAGGTGTTCCAGTCTTGCTAGGTATTGCATTGTCTTTTTTCTAGGTATCAGCACTGGCCCTGTGTTTAGGGCAGTGTTTGAGTTTAAGAGTAGTTTGGACTTAAATCTGTTTGTACTAGATAGAGATTCATACTCTAACTGAACACTAAGCACTTTTGTAAGTCGTTCTGGATAACAGCGTCTGCTAAATGCCGTAAATGTAAATGTAAATGTAATAATGAAGACATCAACATTATGATCCAACTCACAGCAGTCTAATGATGTGTTACGTCCGGCTATATTTTCATCGTTCGCAATGTTCGATGTGTCTGGTTAGACAATCCTAGTGCCATAAATTCTTGCCCTCTCTGTACTGATGTTTGACACTGACCGATCATCATTCACGTCCTTGGGTGAGTTCATGGGTCATCGGGGCGAGGAGAACGGAGGGTCGAGAATCTGTCAATCACAGCTATAGAAGCGTTGAGCGTGATGCTGGTTGTTTTATGTTTTGAAAAGAAAAAGAAAAGAAAGAGTAAAATGAATTGTTAACCTGTTCCCGGGGGTCCTGAAGAGGACAGTATGGGCTACATAACCTAAGCGGATGTTATTGTGATAGATGTGATCTGTGGCTGTGACAGCTGTAACAACAACAACATCACCATCTCTCTCTGCTTCATTTTACATATGACCACCAGGGGGCCCTCTGTCTATCTACTGGTGTGCCTTAAGGAACACATCGTAAGAAGCATCAAACTACAGTAAATGTAGGAATAGTACTACAGGCGTATGACAGGAAGTGTTAGTTGCCTACATGTAACCAATCGAGTAAATTCAGTACACCATTTTAGGATGTTTGAACCAAAAGATAAAAAAGAAATCTCCAAATTTGTTTTAATTTGGTTTAAATTGGTTTAAATTACTGAATTCAGAAGCTGAACTTTCAGAGACTGACTCCAATCAAAATGTCTATTAAGTACAAGCTGTTCATTCCTAAGGAGATTAGATATAACATAATCAAGTCTACAGTGAAAATGTGACTTCTAACAATCACCTGGAAGACCTTGTAGACCCACCAAAACTTAAGAGAGAGCAGTATTACAAGCTCCACTCTTGCTTCTACTCTGAGAACATCCACAGGTGTTTCTATCCATCCTTCTACTGCGAGAAGACACCTCAGCTTTAGGGGTCTGAAAGGATGTGCAGCTGTAACGAAGTGCTTCTACGATGGAGGTTTGAAGAGACTTCAGTGCAGAGTTCTCTGAACATCTGAAAGTGATTCTGTTGAAAAGAATAGAAGGTAAAGTGTAGACATGATACCAACACCTGCAAAGCCTAATTCATTACAAACACTGTCCATAATTACAACTTCTAGCAGTTTTAATTAAAAATTGAAATAAATGAAGGGTCGTCACGTCCTAACAAACCAGCTGATGAATTACAAGGAAAGGCATTAACACGACTAGTCGGTAGGTAGTAAACCAGAACATGGAGAAGCTTCAGAAACTGGCAGCTGAAGATGTTTGCATGGAGATGTTTGGTGCTCATTGTTCATAACTCTGACGTGTTTCATTTGTTTGTCCATGTTGTGATTTATAAAAGTGACTAATCAGCATAGCACAGCCAAGATGTCAATACACCATGAAACAAATGGACATTGCTATTAGCTCTCGGGCTAACAGTCCTGAAAGATTATTATTATTCTTGTGGTCAGCCAGAATATTCCATGGCAATATGACATTTCAGAGAGTATAGCTTTATGGGCTGGTGAGATTTTTCCTAATTTAAGTATTTGGCTTCACATAAATAACATTGTAATAGAATTTAAAACTATTGGCCACACTGAGGATCTGCATCTCAGCATTGAACCCATCCGTGCAGTAAAACACCCACACTAGTGAACACACACACACACAATATGAGGTGAGTACACCTGCCTGTGGGATGGTGGGCACCTGAGGAGCAGCTGGGTGGGGTTAGGTGTTTTGCTCAAGGGCATCTCAGTCGTGTTCTATTGCTTCAGGGAATCAAACCAGCGACCTTCCCATCACAAGGCTGGTTCCTGGACCTTTGTTGTCGTTGAGTGTTTCTCAGCTTTAGTCTCTCGAGAGTCACCAGTAGTGTTTTTGTCCTCTTGACGAGGACCATCTGGGTTGGTTTGACCATTGGTGTTGCAGCAGGGAGTTGTGGGTAGAGAAGATCACAAACAGTGGTGAGTCTTGCTTAATACATTAGTGCAGACAAAAACAGGCCCTTTATTTCCCTCTCCCCCCTCCAGCCCCCACCGGCAACATTCCCCTCTATAAATAATTACGGGTACAATCATCTAATTACTTCTAAGACCATCCATCGGCCTACTTAATGTCCGTGTCATAACTATAATGGGCGCTGCTGATACTCCGAAAGATTAGCGCCGTCTGATATCATAAAGCCCGCACTCTTTTTAATAAATAATGAAATAAAGAAATAAATAAACAAGGCAGCTCTAGTCTAAAGACTTCTGCAAATCCCCGTCGCAGCGTACCCGCACATACAGCACCGGCACGCGGTCCGACAGGTTTTAGGCTGAATGAGGAATAGCCGTTACATCTCCCCATTTTAATTATCCTTATTGATTCCCTTGGTGCTTGCACCCTGTTTACTCCTGGGCAATAATGCATTATGTCCGCTGCTGAATTGATGAATGCATTTTAATCTTAATCTATCAGAGTAATGCAACTCTGGAATAAATCAGAGCGCCGAGCTGCCGCCAGCTGTCCCCGTCCGCAATCATCCGCCAGGCGGAAATGGACTCGTCACTCCGACTCGTCCCCCCTTTGCTAATTTCTTTCTCCTCTTTTTTTTTTCCTCCCTCTTCAT
This sequence comes from Megaleporinus macrocephalus, assembly GCA_021613375.1. Lineage (NCBI taxonomy): Eukaryota > Metazoa > Chordata > Actinopteri > Characiformes > Anostomidae > Megaleporinus > Megaleporinus macrocephalus. The sequence goes on from CM038713.1 coordinate 41,754,626, forward strand.
CGCTCTCCCAGGAGCTTTGTGAACAGAAGGGAATGGCTTAGGAGGCTCAGTTTAACTGGAGATGATCCCCTTTGGGGAAACAATAGAAACTGGAGGCTGATTATCAGGACTGGTGGAACGTGTAACCACTCGACTCTAAAGTTTTGTGGTCTTAGCGTCATATGAATGCTGTAATGAGTTGATTTGCATTGAGGATTCTCCATATCCATATACTATACTGTAGATATATGCATAATATAAGTATCCTAGTGAACTCTTAAGGATCTTCAGAAATGGAGATAGGGTAGGAAAGGATCATGCCAATGTACTTTGGGCTATGCTGAGTATGGAAACCACATAAGCAAGTCTATAACATTTAAACTCAAAACATACTAAATTTTTTGTCCCCTTATAGAATTGATGTGGTTTTTATATATACCAAAAATAGATCAGATCGATTTTTACACAACCATCTCTAAACTCTATATACTTTCTAATAGAACAAGAACAACAAGTATCTCCAAAAATGGCCCACAGCTACTGTACGTTCAATGTAAGTCAACGGAACCTGAATACCAGAGAAAGGAGCGCATTGATTGGTGGCAGCCAAACAGTGACATCATAAATGTTTGTAATTATTGTTTGTATTTATTGTTCATTTCCATTATGGTCCAATATCTGAATTACTGTGGGGTCATGGACCACGCTGGGCAAGCCATACTTTGTGCCATGCTGTTTCATTTCTGCTGAACATAACAGGAGGGATAAACCTCGTTCAGGATAGACCCCCGGCGTGAACAGGAGTCTCTGGGGGGTTTGAAACTTTGCCGCTCTCGAAATTTCACCGCGATTACGTGTTGTTGGGTGGGGTTAGGTGTTTTGCTCAAGTGCACCGCAGTGGTGTCCTATTGCTTCAGGGAATCGAACTAGCGACCTTCCGATCACAAGGCTGGTTCCTGGACCTTTGTTGTTGTTGGGTGTTTCTCAGCTTTAGTCTCTTGAGAGTCACCAACAGTGTTTTTGTCCTCTTGATGAGGACCATCTTGGTTGGTTTGACCATTGGTGTTGCAGCAGGGAGTTGTGGGTCGAGAAGATCACAAACAGTGGTGAGTCTTGCTTAATACATTAGTGCAGACAAAAACAGGCCCTTTGTTTTCCTTAACCCCCATCCTGCCCCCACCGGCAACATTCCCCTCTATAAATAATTATGGGTCCAATCATCTAATTACTTCTAAGACCATCCATCGGCCTACTTAATGTCCGTGTCATAACTGTAATGGGTGGGGTACACCATGGAAAGGTCGCCAGTCCATCCCATGGCCATATTAATAATAATAATAATACATTATAAATAAGACATAAAATCCTGAACAGCTGACAAATCATACAACAGCCTTTATTTCTAACGCTATTCGTGTCTTAACGCAGCCACGTTACTGATCCAGAATGGACCCCCTCATTTAAGATAGACCCCCAACGTGAACAGAAGTCACCGGAGGGGTTTGAAACTTTGCTGCTCTCGAAATTTCACCGCGATTACGTGTTGTTGGGTGGAGTTAGGTGTTTTGCTCAAGTGCACCGCAGTGGTGTCCTATTGCTTCAAGGAATCGAACCAGCGACATTCCAGTCATTGGGTGTTTCTCAGCTTTAGGCTCTTGAGAGACACCAGCAGTGTTTTAGTCCTCTTGACGAGGACCATCTTGGTTGGTTTGACCATTGGTGTTGCAGCAGGGAGTTGTGGGTCGAGAAGATCACAAACAGTGGTGAGTCTTGCTTAATACATTAGTCCAGACAAAAACAGGCCCTTTGTTTTCCTTAACCCCCATCCCGCCCCCACCGGCAACATTCCCCTCTATAAATAATTATGGGTCCAATCATCTAATTACTTCTAAGACCATCCATCGGCCTACTTAATGTCCGTGTCATAACTATAATGGGCGGGGTACACCATGGACAGGTCACCAGTCCATCCCATGGCCATATTAATAATAATAATAATAATAATAATAATAATAATAATAATAATAATAATAATAATAATACATTATAAATAATACATAAAATCCTGAACAGCTGACGAATAATACAACAGGCTTTATCTCTAACGCTATTCGTGTCTTAACGCAGCCATGTTACTGATCCAGAATGGACCCCCTCTTTCAGGATAGACCCCCGGCGTGAACAGGAGTCTCCGGAGGGGTTTGAAACTTTGCCGCTCTCGAAATTTCACCGCGATTACGTGTTGTTGGGTGGAGTTAGGTGTTTCCCTCAAGTGCACCGCAGTCGAACCAGCAACCTTCCAGTCACAAGGTTCTTGGACCTTTGTTGTCTTTGAGTGTTTCTCAGCTTTAGTCTCTCTCGAGAGTCACCAGCAGTGTTTTTGTCCTCTTGACAAGGACCATCTGGGTTGGTTTGACAATAATATTAATAATAATAATAATAAATAATACATAAAATCCTGAACAGCTGATGAATCATACAACAGCCTCGACACAGCCATGTTACTGATCCAGAATGGAGCCCCTCGTTCAGGATAGACCCCCGGCGTGAACAGGAGTCTCTGGAGGGGTTTGAAACTTTGCCGCTCTCGAAATTTCACCGCGATTACGTGTTGTGTTGAAAAGGTTGAGTGACTGCCACCTTTTGTTTCCACGTAAGCTGCTTAGCACTGCGGCCTATTAAAGTGGAGGAAACTTCATCGGCTGGCGCTGCGTTCCGCTTTCTTTCTGAGAACTTTCCTCGGCGTTGCCGCGCCTCGCCATTGTCTCCCCCCCCCCCGCCGAACACGCGGGCTTAGCCCGCCACTCGTCACAGTGTGTGAGCACGGCAGCCAAACTGTCCCCACGAAGACAAAAGGGAGCGATAGTTTGTCATTATTTATGTCTTTCAAGTCAGGACAGCAGGGGGAAGTCCAACAAGATTAGAGCGTCGCAGGCGTCTGTGTTCGGGGTATATTTTGTTCTCTTCAATTACTTACAACTCCCCTGAGTGTCGGAACGAAACATCAAGCGTGTCCTAACGTTAAAATTCCGTCTCGTTGTCTTTCCCGCGGAAAGAAAAAGATAAAAAAACAAACCGAATACGACGCGGAATTTGTAGAGGAGAGCTGAGGGATTTGTCAAAATGATGTAGCGATGAGCTTGGCTCTGCACCGTGCTATGGATGGGCCTGTTGTGGGATGGCAGAAGGAGTGGGAAGTGGGGGTGGTTGAGCGGGGACGGTGGGGGGGGGGGCTGCTTGAAACGATGGTGTGATGCTAATTAGCATCGTCAGAGACGCCTGATCTTTCCACACCAGAGGTTTGGCATAACACCTCGCGCTCGGCAGCCAGCGGAGAGTAATTAGTTTTTTAGAGGAAGCTTCTGTGCTCTGTATTCGGAGCATGAGCGCCCGAGAGGGAAGCGCCGGGGCCGGCTTCGCTGCCGGAGTGGAAGCTGACGTTCTCTTTCCCCCAAAGAAGCCCCCAGGCACGTTCCAGATGAGTCACCCCGGCTCCGCGTCCTGACAGCCTTTAATTCCATCAAGACTTAATGATACACACCAAGGCCGAGGAGCGCGACGGCTCCCCCTGCCAACTCGGAGTCTGCTCGCCATCACTCCGCCAATGCCCATGCGGCGCATCATCTCCAACATCTCTCGGAAGAGCGCGGGAGCAGGGCCCGGCAGCTCATTAAAAAGGCGAACCTCCTTCTTTCCTCCCTCTCGGCTCCTTCTCCGGCCTCCGTGCGCTCTCCTCCTCTCTCTCAGGTTAAATGCGCTTTGCGGAGGAATCTATGGAGCGCCGTTATAAAACATTCACTCCACTTGTTAAGCTTTGAGCACCGCGCATATGGTAGCCTGTTGACCCTCGCGTTCGATATGCCGTGTGTGAGTGTGTGTGTGCGAGTCAGTGAGGGTGTGTGTGCCTCGAGGTGTAGTTATGCCCGGTTTAAGGTCCCGGGTCTGCAGTGGACATATGCTGAGCTTGTGATCTCTCTGACTCAAGGGCGAAAAGCCTCTCATCCATAAAATATGCAGGTCAAGCAAAGGAAATCTCTCCTGCACCGGGATGTGTAACATATGCCGAGTGTATGAAAGGCAAACAGTGATGCATTAATATGCTGGGCAGGCGGTGCAGCCGTAAACACCACACACATAAAGACTTTTACATTGTTTCCATGATGTTGCAGGTCACTACTGGGAGAGCTAGTGATGAGACTGACTGTAGTAGTGTATTATTAGAGCAGCACTGGCAGGCTTAGTTGGTGCTCAGACTTTATTTGATTTTAAAGGAATCATTTTAAATACAGTCAGACAGTGCTATGTCTGGCAGTGAGGGCAATGGTAACATATGACTCAATAGATAATCCCATAGCATGAATTATTAAGAATGGTACATATACTGGACAGGCAGAGAAATAATAATTTAGATCATCAGTTAGGATGTCAACATTAAAACCTGGCATCTCATTAGTTAGAGGCATGATAGTAAGACAATAAGTTATGAGTACCAGTAATAATAACAGTAATGATAATATTAAGTTTTAATGATAACAGTAACAGTAATCATAAAAGTAATGGTAATATTAAGTTTTATGATAACAGTAACAGCAATAATAACAGTAATGATAATATTAAGTGTTATGATAACAGTAACAGCAATGATAAAAGTAATGGTATTATTAAGTTTTATGATAACAGTAACAGTAATGATAACAGTAATGATAATATTAAGTTTTATGATAACAGTAACAGCAATGATAACAGTAATGATAATATTACGTTTTAATGATAACAGTAACAGTAATGATAACAGTAATGATAATATTAAGTTTTATGATAACAGTATCAGCAATAATAACAGTAATGATAATATTAAGTTTTATGATAACAGTAACAGTAATGATAACAGTAATGGTATTATTAAGTTTTATGATAACAGTAACAGTAATGATAACAGTAATGATAATATTAAGCTTTATGATAACAGTAACAGTAATGATAACAGTAATGGTAATATTAAGTTTTATGATAACAGTAACAGTAATGATAACAGTAATGGTATTATTAAGTTTTATGATAACAGTAACAGTAATGATAACAGTAATGGTAATATTAAGTTTTATGATAACAGTAACAGCAATAATAACAGTAATGGTAATATTAAGTTTTATGATAACAGTAACAGCAATGATAACAGTAATGATAATATTACGTTTTAATGATAACAGTAACAGTATTGATAACAGTAATGGTAATATTAAGTTTTATGATAACAGTAACAGTAATGATAACAGTAATGGTAATATTAAGTTTTATGATAACAGTAACAGTAATGATAACAGTAATGATAATATTACGTTTTAATGATAACAGTAACAGTATTGATAACAGTAATGATAATATTAAGTTTTATGATAACAGTATCAGCAATAATAACAGTAATGATAATATTAAGTTTTATGATAACAGTTACAGTAATGATAAAAGTAATGGTATTATTAAGTTTTATGATAACAGTAACAGTAATGGTAACAGTAATGATAATATTAAGTTTTATGATAACAGTAACAGCAATGATAACAGTAATGATAATATTACGTTTTAATGATAACAGTAACAGTAATGATAACAGTAATGATAATGTTAAGTTTTATGATAACAGTATCAGCAATAATAACAGTAATGATAATATTAAGTTTTATGATAACAGTAACAGTAATGATAACAGTAATGGTATTATTAAGTTTTATGATAACAGTAACAGTAATGATAACAGTAATGATAATATTACGTTTTAATGATAACAGTAACAGTAATGATAACAGTAATGATAATATTAAGTTTTATGATAACAGTATCAGCAATAATAACAGTAATGATAATATTAAGTTTTATGATAACAGTAACAGCAATGATAAAAGTAATGGTATTATTAAGTTTTATGATAACAGTAACAGTAATGATAACAGTAATGATAATACTAAGTTTTATGATAACAGTAACAGCAATAATAACATTAATGATAATATTAAGTTTTATGATAACAGTTACAGTAATGATAACAGTAATGGTATTATTAAGTTTTATGATAACAGTAACAGTAATGATAACAGTAATGATAATATTAAGTTTTATGATAACAGTAACAGCAATAAAAACAGTAATGATAATATTAAGTTTTATGATAACAGTTACAGTAATGATAACAGTAATGGTATTATTAAGTTTTATGATAACAGTAACAGTAATGATAACAGTAATGATAATATTAAGTTTTATGATAACAGTAACAGCAATAAAAACAGTAATGATAATATTAAGTTTTATGATAACAATTACAGTAATGATAAAAGTAATGGTATTATTAAATTTTATGATAACAGTAACAGTAATGATAACAGTAATGGTATTATTAAGTTTTATGATAACAGTTACAGCAATGAAAACATTATTGGTCAAATTAAGTTTTATGATAACATTGATAGTAAAGTTGACATTAAAGGTAATGGTTATGCTAACAGTTACTAATAATAAGAGTAATAAGAGTAACATTCAAGCTAGAGAAGAGTAACAGTATTTGAGTGACAGTAATCAAAATAATGAGAATGAGAAGGTGTGATACTTTTTATCACAATAATGTTGGTAATAAATGTAATCATACCCGTACCAGTAATGATAACAATAAAAGTGTTGATAATATGGTAATGAGAAGTCTTATGATAATATTATAAATATGGCAATAACATACATTTGGATATCTGTAACACTAATGATAGCAATAACAGTAATGATAACAATACCAGTAGAAAAATTAGTAATAGTAACTGTAACGATAAAGGTAATATTAATTATAACTGTAACAGTAATAATAGCAATAACAATAATGATAACAATACCAGTTGTAATAATAGTAATAGTAACAGTAACAATCATGTTAATATTGATGAAAACATTAACAGTAATGATGGCAATAATGGCAATGCTTGCGGTAATGATAATTAGAGTAATGATACAGGTAGTGATAACTGCAACAATAATGAGTAACAGTAATGGGTATGATGAGTTTTATTTACAGCAATGAAATAATTGCTGTAATGATAGTAATGATATAAATAATAGTCCTGAAACAGGCAATGATAGAAGTATTATAAAGAGTAACAGTAATGATAACTGTAACAGCAATAATAATAATAATGATAATGAGATGTTCTATGGTAATAGTGACAGTAGTAGTTACAATAATGGCAATAATAAAGGTAATGATATCAGTAACAGTAATGATAATGGTAATGCCAAGTTCATAGCTAACAATGACAGTAATGGTGATGGTAGTGATAACAGTAACAGTAATAACATTGGTGATGATAGATGTAACAGTAATAATAATAATAATAATAATAATAATAATAATAATAATAATAATAATAATAATAATACCAGTAATGGTAATGGTAATAGTAAAAGAAATGGTAATGATATCAATATTATATTGATAAGTTTAATGATAACAGAAATTATATATTTAATGTAACAGTAATGCTAACAATTATGATAATAAGAGTAATAATATCCATACCAATAGTGGCTTTATAGAAATAAGCATTGGACTGTATGTTAATTGATTATTAATAGTGAGCAGATTGAATAGTACTGCTACTAATATGTAAGGATATTAAAACCACAATATCTCAATAAAAGGAAAACTATGGGGTGATAATGTGCTAAGCAGTGGGTGCAATAGTAAACTAGTCATTTACATAGTTTTTGACATATTTGCTAATATTGCGCTCATAAATCTGTGAAACTGGAGCATAAATTATAGGTTACATGTGACACGACTGTCAGTAATGACAGTGAGGGCTATTGGGGTGGTACAAATTGCTGCAGTATGAGAACTTCATTTTCTTTTTGTCAGATTTAAATGAATAGCTCAATGAAAGGCAACGCGTGAGACATAAACATGCTGGGCAGCGAGCACGGTGGCAAACACTGGAGAATCTTTAATGTTGTCTTCAACATATTTGATCTCCCTAGGCAGAGACATAATGATAACAGTAACAGTAATCACAAGAGTATCTGTGAAAAGGAACTAGCAGATTTGTAGCTGGCAACTTTCGACTACAGTTAAAGGAAAAGCTCAATCGAAGGAGAACAGCTGGGTGCTGGGCTGGTGGTGAGACAACTAATGCATTGTTTACTCATTTTTCAATATGTTTGATCTCAGTTATAAGAGTCACAATGATAGCAATAATATTTCTTTATAACTTACAGTTTACATATAAATATATTGGCAACAGTGTACTGATTGGAATAGTACTGGCTATTTTAGTTATCAAGTTTTTTAGTCAGAATTCAATTTTGGCAGAGCCTCTTTTGGACCTACTGAGAGTCTGTTTTCTCTCCATGCAGTTTAAATAGTCGGAGCTTAAAGGCTAAACACCAGCTAATATGAAAATGTTAAGCACATAACTACAACAGAGTTTAAAATGCTGACTTGTGATTATTAAAAGTCAGAATTTTTTTAAGTCTATAAGTATGGCTTAAAAGACTGTTTAGCTCCACCCACTGTTCTGCCATATGCAGTGAAAAAACAGAAAAAACTACAGATAACACAAAATAACGCAGCAAAGAGCCTTTATGATCAGCTAGAACAAATAAAAGAGAGAGAAACTAATATGACAAGATATTCAACTAAGAATTATTTTAAATTACCGAGAGCTAAAACTAACCTCATGTGCAGAACAGTGATTTACAAAGCTATTAAAGAGTGGAACTCCTTACCTGACTCATTGCTCAAAAGTAATAATAAAATATGGTTTAAAAAAGTACTTAAAAAAACACTACTTAACTGATTTCTGATTATAAAACTAAAAAAATATAATAAAAGTTAAAAGTAGATTAGGGAAATTAGTTTCAAGTGGAATAGTGAGGTTATTGGGATTATAATGACACATTTTTTGTACTTCTTACTTGTTTTTTCTTATCTATTTTTGTTTCTTTTTCTTTTGTATACATTTGAAATGTACATAGAGTATGTTTTTTCTTTTTTGTTTTGTATGTATAATGTTTATTTATGTTTTATGTCTGGTGGAGCCCAGGAAGAATAGCTGCTATCAGTATAGGAGCAAATGGGGAACCCAAAAACAAATAATAAACAAATAAATAGGTGTTACATGTGTGGCATAGATGGTGGAGATCAATGCTAGAGCACGCACTTATGGTAATACACAATAACAGAAAGGTGTTGTTGTTTCTGGCTGCAGTAATGGGATGTATAGTGGACCCCCGAGCACAAACGGCCCAAAGACCCCCAAATATCCAGAAAGTGGACTAAACTTAAGTTTAAACAGGCACACTGGAAACCACTATCCTCTCACTCTGTCATCTGTAGACCATTTCACACCTGTAGATCATCACGACTATGGGACGTAGACTTACACGACGACTGGATCTTAAGACTGACGCTGTTCAACAATATGGGCGTGTAGGAAACCAGTGAGAGGAGTTCAAGAGCCTCCGTGTATGTGGAGGTAAACCAGGTAAGCTCAGTTACTGAGCCTGCTTTAGCTGATGTTAGCTAACATTAGCTTCACTTGCTAAGCTCAGTGGCTCAAGTTATGCTAAGCTAACGTAGTTGAATTATGATTTATAGAGTCGTATGAGAGAGAGTTCCACTTTAATCACATTTACTACAATAACTGTACATCTATATCTGAGTTTAGCTGGTTGCTAGGCTGTTGTCATGAATAATGTTGGTTGGTTATTTAGCTAGATACTGTTTACACTCAGGATGAGCTGCTGTTGGGGGTGTGGTTTGAATAAAAGTCTCAGGACTAAGTGATATGGTGGTCTAAAAGTCTCAGGACTAAGTGATGTGGTGGTCTAAAAGTCTCAGGACTAAGTGATGTGGTGGTCTATTTCTACATTACAGCTCTTTCAGATTCAAATTCAGAAATATCATCAGAATCTGAAGAAGCAGTGCTGAAACATTCTCAGTCCCAGTCAGTCAGAATGCTGTTCACTGTTGTCCTCCAGTGATGTCACACGGTAGCGTTCAGGAATTTCTGTAGTGAGTGGGTTTTTCCATCAATTTAATTAAAATTGTCTATTTTAAAGCAAATTAAGCAGCAAATTTCATTTTAAGTCATGTTTATATATTTTCAGTATCCTCAGCTACCCCCCAAAAAAAGTTCAATAATGACTAACACCTAAACTGATACAAATACTGTCTCATAGCCCACACAGATTATAAAGATAGCCTTATAAAGGCTTATTATAAAGACACCCAAATACTCAGAAGTGGTGATTAGAAATTCTACAGTGAGTGTCACATGTACCTCAAAGCCAGTACAGACCACTGTTTATCTCAGCAAATGGGAGATCACACCAGGGTCACCTTCTGTAGCATTTCTGAATGACAAGAGCTAAAACACAAATGTAATATTTCTGCTCTCGCCTCATATATCTGTCGATCAAATCCAAGCTGTAATTTGGAAATGCTGAGAACAGATTTGTTTTTGGGCTGTTTGTGCAGATTTGCTGATGACCAACTGCATTTGTTTGCACTAAAAACATCCATACTCGCTCTAATAGACTCATATATTGCAATCTTTTATAGCCCCAAAGGTGATGAATCACCAAATCTATGTCTATCAGCTTTCGATAAAACCTGCTTGCTCATTTCACAGCTGTCAATTAATCACATATTAATAATTAAAGTGTTGGAATCAACATTTTCAGTAATATAAAAGCAATTTGTTTTCACAGAAACATATGTAATGAACTCAGTACGGTTGTTACAGGTACTGAATAATTTATATGAACGCTGTAAAGAATGTGTCCATAGGTGACATAGGGGTCCAACCAGGGTGGACGAGGCGTGGTGGCTAGTATAGTAAAACAAAACCCACCCAACTAGATGACTATAATATGACTGTAATAGCATTAGACCATTGGCCAGACAGGCCACCCCTACAGAACAGCTCATGCAAAAAATAAATAAATAAATAAATATATATATATATATATATATATATATATATATATATATATATATATATATATATATATATATATTGCTTACTATGTCACTACTACAGCTAACTAAATGTTAATTAGCATTTTCAGCGTATACAGGCATATATATATATATATATATATATATATATATATATATATATATATATATATATATATATATATATATATATATATATATATATATATACATGCCTGCCAACTATTTGAAGCAAACAATATAAAACCTTGTATTTACATGAGCTGTAATACATCTGTAACAGTGAACTGTAGTAACATTGCTATTGCATTTTTTGTTAAGGTGTACTTACAAATGAATAGAGACTATATAATGTAGGGGTGTGTAAACATGTGTAAATTAATGGAAACAAAATTAGCATAGCAATACATATATATATATATATATATATATATATATATATATATATATATATATATATATATATATATATATATATATATATATTAGTTATATTATGCATATTGGTTACTATGTCACTACTACAGCTAGCTAAATGCTAGTAGTAACTGTAGTAACATTGCTATTGCATTTGTTGTTAAGGTGTAAATACAAATTACAAATTATTAGAGACTATATATATATATATATATATATATATATATATATATATATATATATATATATATATATATATATATATATATATACTTCAGATTTATTTGGCATCAGTAGGTACATTGGCAGTACGGTTATTTTCATGCTTCTGTAATTAATTATACATGTGAAAAGGTCTTTGTCAGTACAACCTTTAAAAATTACTACTGAAATAACTGTTCATTAAAACCACATTTTTTAGGTTGAATTAAACTAGTTTAATTATTTAATTCCATAAGTATGTCTTTTAGGTTGTACCGGTGAAGCACTTTTGACAGTGTAAGAAGGAAACCATAACCAGGCAATGAGCTAGAAGGCCAATACCTGCCAACTATTTGAAGCAAACAAAATGAAACCTTGGAAGATTAATTGATTGGTTGGTGAGTGGAGCATTCATTCATTTATTCGTTTATTCTTTAAAATAAAATGGCAAAAACTGTATTATTAGCAACAGCATTGATCTGCTAAATAATGGTAGCAGTAAACAAGTAAACCAGTTAAAAGAGAGGTTCCTGAAAGAACATGATTAATTGTTGGACTTTCTGCGCATAAAAGATGTTAAACAAATTCAGAAATTCACAGAAACTTCACGGGTCATACTGTTGCTCTCTGGCTCCTTCCGGGCATTTTCACTTCGGTTGAACAATTATGTGGAAGAGAGGGAGAAGCAAATGATAGGGGCTACAACGTCCTAACTTTTAATGGACCACGGATCTTCAAACACAGATCAGCTAATTAGGGCAGTTTATGAACACCAAAGACAATGAATTATGGACTATTTCCCCATGATGGCACTGGAGATGCCCCAGCCAATCTTTAATGGTGCCTTTGAATTAGTGAGTATTCAATATTTTCAGTTGTTCTATGATGTTTTGCATAGAAGGCAGAAGAAATGATCCAATGCTGTTTTACACGTTCATTTACACCCTATCATCTGGTCCTAGAATGAAATCACACAGACGCAACAAGTCGAAATAGACTAAATATTAGGGCTGGGTATCCCAATTCACAAGGTCCCAGTTCAATTCAATTTCCAATTCGATTCGATTTGATTCAATATCAATTAATTTAGGGATATTTCAGTTACAATAATATGTTTTGTTTGAATATGAAAAGAGATTTTCAGAGAACTAATGTGGTTAAACGTACAAGGAACACTCAACCTACTATTACTAAAAACATTAGTGTTTATATACCGTCACGGTTTCTGAATCCAAAATGTAGCTAGACATCTGCTTTCAAGTTCTGGGGCGCCTTTACTTATGCTCGAGCCATGCTTAAATGATGTGCACCCCCAGTCAGATCTTGTTACACGAAAAACAATGGGTGATCACGCGAGACTGAGGGTCGGGGGGGCTGGAATGCTAACTTTAACGATCGATCTTGGGTTTATACAAATCGATATAGGATTATTCAAATGAAGAACGATTTGAATTGAAAAATCTATTTTTTAAATACACCCCTACTAAATAAGCTGAAACTCCATGTAAATAAACTACGCCCACATACTATTTAGCTAGGTATACTAATTACTTGTAGATTTCTAGTGGGAAACATTACGTATACTAGTCTTAAGGAGGAATGTCAGTTCCATGTGCTGAACTCTCCTTATTCAAGTACATGTTACAATGTAAATGTATGCAATGCAAGCAATGCAAATTTTATATTTGAGGACACCATTAAAAGATAATTTTTTTCAGAATCCAAATCCTCCTATATAACTTCGAAACAGATATGATAATAAATAAAAAAAAAAAAAAATAAAAAGCTATATATATATTTATTTGTGTTTTATTTATTGACATATCTATTTTGAAGTTATATAGGAGGATATATATACTACCGCTCAAAAGTTTAGGATCACTTTCAAATTTTATTTCATGCAGGGGGGGCTTTTTTTTATGCAATTCACAAACAATATTGTCCATTTCACAATTAATGTAAGTGTATCAGATGATTTTTAAAGAATAAAAATGTTTGTATTAAAGCCTATTTTTGTATAGAGGCTTATTTTGCATATAGTCCTATTATCAGTAATTCTCAGTCCTATGTCTAAATCTCCTGGTACGGCCACCAATACAAGTTAAGGATGTTATTGGACTAATTGGTTGTTAGGACACTCTTGCTCAATTGTGATGCACAGCTGAAAAACATTCTACTAATAAGTGAGTATAAAAGGGAACAACATTCTAGGTTAGTTTAGTATCTGAAGCATCAGCAGTTGATGGCTTGCTGACCGACTTACAATGACCAGAAAGAAACAGCTTTCTTTAGAGACCCGTCAGTCCATTGTTGTGTTAAGGAAGAAGATACTCCATTAAAACAAGAACATTTCACTGTGATCCCAAACTTTTGATAGTATATATATATATATATATATATACACACTGTATGTACATTTCATGATGAACTGACCGAAAGAAATGACCCAGAATTATTTGAGGTCTGGTTACCTTGACTTACATTGATAATCTTGATATTTACTCTTTTACCTTGTACTCAAACGCACTACATTTGCCACAACTCTATTACACTAATCTAATTTATTTAGTTGAATGTATTTACACTGGAAAGCAATTTTGGTTCAGGCAATGACACATATGTTTCCATCTATTTACAAAACTTATCAGCTGAGCAGGTGAGGAAGGTGAATACACATACAATTTCTTTTCATTAGACTTCAACCTGACATTGCATGAAGCCAGAGATGGCTAGAACAAGAGAGTCCAAGATTAACAAACACTGAGAATTAGACATTCACACATATACTGCTATGCAAAAGGTGCCTGAGCTGATTGTTTAAAAACCTTTATTTTAGTAATAAGTGTATTTTTACCAAACAACTACACCACCGTACTAACAACTACACCACCGTACTAACAACTACACCACCGTACTAACCACTACACCACCATACTAACAACTACACCACCATACTAACCACTACACCACCATACTAACCACTACACCACCATACTAAACACTACACCACCATACTAACAACTACACCACCGTACTAACCACTACACCACCATACTAACCACTACACCACCATACTAACCACTACACCACCATACTAACTACTACACCACCATACTAGCCACTACACCACCGTACTAAACACTACACCACCATACTAAACACTACACCACCGTACTAACCACTACACCACCGTACTAACACCTACACCACCGTAGTAACAACTACACCACCATACTAACCACTACACCACCATACTAACCACTACACCATCAAACTAACCACTACACCACCGTACTAACCACTACACCACCGTACTAACCACTACACCATCATACTAACACTACACCACCTTACTAACCACTACACCACCGTACTAACCACTACACCACCATACTAACCACTACACCACCATACTAACCACTACACCACCATACTAACTACTACACCACCATACTAGCCACTACACCACCGTACTAAACACTACACCACCATACTAAACACTACACCACCGTACTAACCACTACACCACCGTACTAACACCTACACCACCGTAGTAACAACTACACCACCATACTAACCACTACACCACCATACTAACCACTACACCATCAAACTAACCACTACACCACCGTACTAACCACTACACCACCGTACTAACCACTACACCATCATACTAACACTACACCACCTTACTAACCACTACACCACCGTACTAACCACTACACCACCATACTAACCACTACACCACCATACTAACCACTACACCACCGTGCTAACCACTACACCACCATACCAACCACTACACCACCATACTAACCACTACACCACCATACTAACCACTACACCACCGTACTAACCACTACACCACCTTACTAACCACTACACCACCGTACTAACCACTACACCACCGTACTAACCACTACACCACCATACTAACCACTACACCACCGTACTAACACTACACCACCGTACTAACCACTACACCACCGTACTAACCACTACACCACCATACTAACCACTACACCACCGTACTAACCACTACACCACCATACTAACCACTACACCACCGTACTAACCACTACACCACCATACTAACCACTACACCACCATACTAACCACTACACCACCGTACTAACACTACACCACCTTACTAACCACTACACCACCGTACTAACCACTACACCACCGTACTAACCACTACACCACCATACTAACCACTACACCACCATACTGACCACTACACCACCATACTAACCACTACACCACCATACTAACCACTACACCACCATACTGACCACTACACCACCATACTAACCACTACACCACCGTACTAACCACTACACCACCATACTAACCACTACACCACCATACTAACCACTACACCACCATACTAACTACTACACCACCATACTAGCCACTACACCACCGTACTAAACACTACACCACCATACTAAACACTACACCACCGTACTAACCACTACACCACCGTACTAACACCTACACCACCGTACTAACAACTACACCACCATACTAACCACTACACCACCATACTAACCACTACACCATCAAACTAACCACTACACCACCGTACTAACCACTACACCACCGTACTAACCACTACACCATCATACTAACACTACACCACCTTACTAACCACTACACCACCGTACTAACCACTACACCACCATACTAACCACTACACCACCATACTAACCACTACACCACCGTGCTAACCACTACACCACCATACCAACCACTACACCACCATACTAACCACTACACCACCATACTAACCACTACACCACCGTACTAACCACTACACCACCTTACTAACCACTACACCACCGTACTAACCACTACACCACCGTACTAACCACTACACCACCTTACTAACCACTACACCACCATACTAACCACTACACCACCATACCAACCACTACACCACCATACCAACCACTACACCACCGTGTTTTAAAACAGTTCTGAAACGTTTGGCCCAGATTTATTTGACATCTGGTTACCTTGATTTTTTTCTTCTCCTGTAATCACTTTATTTACCACCAGCATTATTTTATCATCTTTCTATTTTCTTGAATGCTTTTACTTTAGAAAGCTGTTCTGGTTCAAGCGACAGTACATGTGTTTTTATTATATTAACATCAATGTCATGCCTTCATTGCAGTTAATTGTCTTCTCAGCTGTCATAGCATTTAACTACACTAGCCAGTGTGACTCGGTAACATTGTGACATTTATTACAACAACTTCTGGTGTAGCAGCGAAGTGCTACTGAACTTACTGTCATCTACTGAAAGTGCTTTGTCTTCACAAGCTGGAATCACAAGAAAAAATAATGAAAAATAAACGAATAAGCAGCTAAATATACCTAACGGATGCCTAAATGGATTTCCTGTGTTTTGTTTGGTTGATTAAAGAGGATGAATCTGACTCCACCTGCTCACTTTCCTCTCAGAACGAACGTTCTCTTAGCGTAATTAACGTCTGCGTGTGTTTAACAGTGGGGAGGAGGTGCCGCAATTACCAACCTCAGGTTTATCCGTCTCAATGAGCCGGAATAATGATGCCGACCGGAAAATCACTTTCCAGTTTAAGACCAGAGACGCTTTGTCAACGTCGTGGAGGCTCACACGCGCCCTGAACTCCATCTATTGGCTTGTTTTCCTCTCAAACTCACAGCCTCTCAGTGCTGCCTCTTCATCGGCACTTCAGCTGCATATCCAGACGAAGGACAAGCGAAGAAAAAAAAACTGAGAGTTTAAAAAAAACTTATTTTTTTCTGTTGACACCGCCATCAGTGACTTTGCAACGTCTTTGTAACGGTTTTCATCCTCGCTGTCTGTCACACAATCACCATGACAGGCCGTCTGCCATCCAATCAGCAAGACGTATCGCAGCGCGCCTCTGAAAACAAACTCTGATTGACAGATTACAGCGGGTCGCCCAAGCTGAATCCCAGTTCCAATTTTCGAGCGATTGGGCCGTGATAATGAATCCCACCGTCTAATGCCGTTCTGACAGTCTGAACCCCAACTCGGGCGTTCTCCTTCACGAGAACTCCCAAACAAACATGATGAAAGTCATTTAAGCAATGGGGCGCGTTCCATGTCGCGAGTCTATCCAATGTAGGGACACGGTGAAGGATAAAGGGCTGTAAATGTCTTGGCTTGGATAATAATTGGTGTAGCACCTCTACATGAAAGATCTTGCCTGAAGAACATAGACTTTTACATATATGGCAATTCACCATGAAGGTGCATCTGCAACCAAGGACTCCTGGGTTCTCCTGAGAGAACGTCTATTACCCATGCAGGCCAGTGTGATATGAGTTTGTCATGATGTTTTCAGTCCATGAAGCAGCCACGTTTCAAATTAAGCAATCATGCTACCTCACTTGTGGCACTGGACGCTGATATCTCCCATGGGTTTACAGAAGGACCCGAGATCGGTTCTCTGGATCACTTCCAGACTCTAAAACAGCTTTCTCACTTCACCAAACGTTAGATTAGAAAACACATCCAAGTATGAAAGGACCACATCCTATGATTTCACATTAACGTTGATATCCAACTTAATGGTTCTTCAGGAAATCCCAAATGGTTCTTGCGAGGACCACAGCAAATGGTCCAGGGTCCAGAAAAATAATATATTTATAATTTCATATTAAGCAGGACTATGACCATCCACTGAAAGCTTCTTTTCAGGAACTGGAAATGGTCCTTCTATAGCATCACAAGATATGGCGTGAAGGAATTTCATAATCTTTACATTACAACTGGCTATAATTTATTATTACAGCATCTGTTATAACATGTTCATGACATGGTTATGTACGTGTCATGTAGCAGGGATTTGCCTAATCTTTACATTACTACAGGACATAAGCAGTCCTTACAGAATCTGTTATAACTTGTTTATGGTATTTTTATGTAAGTGTTATTTAGCATGAGTTGCATAACTACATTATTAGTGGACATAATGTTCCATTGCAGCATCTGTTATAACACGTTTATGACATGTTTATGTATGTGTTGTATAGCAAGCGATGCCACCATTATTACTGGGCAAAATTTGTCATTACAGCATCTCTTATAACATGCTCATAACATGTATGTGTTATGTAGTAGGAATTGCATAATATTTACCTTACTACATGACAAACAGTCCTTACAGAAGCTGTTATAACATGTTTATGACATGGTTATGTACATGTTATGTAGCAGGAATCACATAATCTTTACAGCATTACTGGAAATGACGTGTCGCTACAGCATCTGTTATAACATGTTTATGACATGGTTATGTATGTGTTGTATAGCAAGGACGCAATCATTATTACTGGGCATAATTTGTCATCACAGCATCTCTTATAACATGCTCATGAAATGGTTATATACGTGTAATATAACATGAATTGCATTATCTTTACCTTACTACATGACAAACAGTCCTTACAGAATCTGTTATGACATGTTTATGACATGGTTATGTAAGTGTTATATAGCATGAGTTGCATAACCTTTACATTATTAGTGGACATAATGTTTCATTACAGAACCTGTTATAACATGTTTATGACATGGTTCTGTACATGTCACATCATGTCACATCATCTTTACAATATTACTAGATATAATGTGCCACTACAGTATCTGTTATGACATGTTTATGACATGGTTATGTATGTGTTGTATAGTAAGGGATGCAATCATTATTACTGGGCATAAACTGTCATTACAGCATCTCTTATAACATGGTCATAACATGGTTATGTATATGTTATTTAGCATGAGTTGCATAACCTTTACATTATTAGTGGACATAATATTTTATTACAGCATCTGTTATGACATGTTTATGACATGGTTATGTATGTGTTGTATAGCAAGGACGCAATCATTATTACTGGGCATCATTTGTCATCACAGCATCTCTTATAACATGCTCATGAAATGGTTATGTGCGTGTTATATAAGAGGAATTGCATAATTTTTCCCTTACTACATGACAAACAGTCCCTACAGAACTTGTTATAACATGTTTATGACATGGTTATGTAAGTGCTATTTAGCATAAGTTGCATAATTGTTACAATATTACCGGCATAATGTCATCAAACCATTTGTTATAACATTTTTATGACATGGAAATGCATGTGTTATGCAATGGGAACGGCATAATCTTAACCCAATACTGGTCATAATGTGTTATTACAGCATCTGACACAACACATTTATAACATGGTTGTGAACTGCATAACCTTTACATTATTAATGGACGTAATGTAGCCCTACAGTATCCATTATAACATGTTTATGACATGGTTATGTAGGTGTTATGCAGCAGGAACTTAACATTACTATTAATAGTGTTGCAATATGTGCATGCAGTTGTTTTAGGGAAATAACAGATAATAAACTCTTCCTCTGCTTTAGACAGCAACACGTTTTCTAATCACACATTTTTAATCCACAAATCTCTTTTTAATAAGCGCGACATGCAGCATTGGTAGCAATTTAGACATCGCTTTCAAGACTTTATGCAATTATTGCCATGGTAACTGGAGCCGGCGGGGCGTGTTGCGGGTTCACAGTTAACTTGGGTGTTAAACTGGAGAGAAAAAAATAAAAAGCCTACGTTCCTTATTGTCGATTTCCTCCCTTCTCCCTTATTTTTTTTATTATTTATTTTTTTATTATTTTCGTTCCGTGCGTCTTCCCCATTTAAATGAGGGACGGTCATTATCTACCACTCCATCTTCCTAACCTACTTAACAGCTGGAGAGTGAAGCACAGGAAGCTCAAAAACATTCATGTTGACATGTGTGGAGTCTCCTCAGGCAACGCAAGCTGGCACCGTGTGCTCGTATCCTCCAGCAAAACACTTTGGGTCTGGGATACGGGCTGTGTGTGTGTACGTGTGAGTGTGTTTGTGTGTTTGTGTAGGCTGATCCAGAGGGACTCAGGTGTGCGAGTCGACGGAGGGAAATGAAGGATTTGTATCCGCATCGAAAATCATAATTCACAATCTCAACCTGGGCTAAGAGAGAAATAATTGCCTGGTCTGGAGACAAAAAAAAAAAAAAAGAAAAAAACGTGTGGAGATTTATTGGTGCCGTAATAATAAGACGCTTTCCCATTTCATTTTAATTCTTAAAGATAAATTAAAGATGCGTTTGAAGTTAATGCGCTGTATTGTTAAGGGGTCATGTTTCATTTATTTGAAGTTTCGGCCTCGGCGGGAGCACCGTGATTACTTCCAGGCGTGCTTGTTTGGCGAGGGGTTGAAAGGATGAGATTGAAACAGAGCTTTATTAAAGACTCGTCTTCTGTGTTGTTGATTCTCTCTCCTGAGTTTCTGCCGCGCGTCCCGCTTTGAGCCCTCGCCGCGTTCCCTCCTGTGATGAGACTCGAGAGCAGCTGTCAGCCAGTTCCTTCATCGATTCAGATTATATGATATTTCTTTTTCCTCTCCTTCCCTAATATCTGTGATAGATCACAATTACAGCTGGAGGTGCCCTCTCAAAATTGAGGAGCCCAATTTGCAACCATGCACAACTTTTACAGAATAGTATTCACAGCGATGGACTGTTTCCACATGCTGTTGTGTTACAGTCTTAATCCAAAAAGAATTAAATTCAAATTTTCCCTCAAAGTTCTACACACAAAACCCCATAATGACAAAGTGAAAAAAAGTTTGAACTCTTAAAAATGTATTTAAAATAAAACCAAAATAATCACATCAAGTCAAGTCAAGTTTATTTATATAGAGCTTTTTACAACGATGTTGTCTCAAAGCAGCTTTACAGAGTTTTAAAACTAGACAGTTACAACATATATCCTCCAGTGAGCAAGCCAGAGGCAACAGTGGCAAGAACACCTCCCTCAGACTGGAGGAAGAAACTTTGGGAGGAACCAAAACTCACAAGGGGAGACCCATCCTCCTCTGATCAAACAGGGTTTACAGTTTAATAAACACCAAAGAAAAGAGTCTCTGTTTGAAATCTCGATAGCAAAGCTTTAGAAGCTGCACAGGTAGAGGCAGTCTCTGACTGAGGCAGTCTCTGACTAAGGCAGTCTCTGACTGAGGCTTTATATAAAGTGGGCATGAGCTGAAACAGTCCCATCCTATCTCAGTGCTGGTGCATCTGGATGGTGTACAGTGATGTAACTGAAGGTGTAGAAGTTGACACAGATGGACAGGTGAGCTGGCTGGTGATGGTGGGGAGGAGGCCCTGATGGTCAGTCTTTCAACAGGGTTCAACAGACGGGAGGACAGTCATAACCTCAGGAAGAGTAAAGAGAGAGAGTTAGTTGGGCTCGGGAGTAAGACTGTATATGAATATTCAGAATCTTAGAGTGTGGCTGGTGACTCCGGCAGATCTAACTATAACAGCCTAAACTAAAAGGAGAGAACCAGAAGATAACATGGACATGAGAGCCCCCTGAGACACTGGGACCCCCCACTCCACCATCAACAAACCTGTGTGATCGCGTGAAGTGGTGGAACAACAGCACCAACATCTCAGTTTACCATAAACCTCTGTGTCCAAGATCTCATTTTTTATATATATATATATATATATATATATATATATATATATATATATATATATAGATATATATATATAGATATATATATATATAGGAAATTTACAACAATTCATTACAGTGTATGTACTGCTGAGTATCTCTTTGGTTTGTTGGTTGAAATCAGATGTTTCATTATTTAATGTTCCAAGTGTTCATAAAAGTCTTGTTTTGATCTTAAATCATCATTTTAATCCTTATTTATTTACTTCATGAACAAAAATATGTAAATATGTTCCCGACTTCAAATGTTTACAAATGTCAACAGTTCCTATGAAATTCCATAGTGAACACATAAGGATTAATTCTGACCCATGTTGTGTGTTAGAAGGGCAGAGATACAAATATGTTTTTTTTTATTATTAACAAAGTAATAAATTAAACTAAAATATGGATTTATGATGATCAAAAAAAGGTAAATTAAAGAATTATTGGAAGCTTGAATGACGAAATTAATCTGTTGCAAAGATATAGAATATAAGATCTTGGTCACTTTTGACCTGGGTTGTGCATCAAAGGGTTAAACTCACTAAACTATTTTTCAAACATGGACACATTCACCAAAATCCCCCAATAAAATCCTTCCTTTAGAGAAAAAGAGAGATTAACCTGGTATAAGAGCATGTGCCCAGAGCTCAATCCTACCCTTTAGCTAATTTCACTGCTTGAAAATTAATTATCAGCAACATGATTACAGACATATCAGTGGTCATATGAAGGATGTGGCTTATTAGTGTAGATCATCAGATTTCCTGTACTGGAGAGGCAGATGCGGCTCCCCGTGTCACGATGGAGGTCGGGGGGCACAGATAAGCTAATAAGCGAGTAATAAGGACAGACACACAGCGTCTCTTTGTGCTTCAATAGAGCCTCATTGTGTCCAGCTATTAGGTCCTTCCCTCTCCGGGGCGGAAAAGGGATGGTATCTGGAAGGGTTGAGGCCAGGCCACTGGCGCTGTGTGCTTATTATTCACCATCATACAAATTTTCTTTGATCTTCCATATGGCAGACACTAAGCAGGACATCTGAGAGGATGGATGGTCATGAAAGAGACCAAAAAAAAAAGAACAGGAAACACTCATCAGCAAAAGAGTCCATGTAGTTCAATTGCTGAAGAGCTGGAATCTCTATTAGGGAAAGTCTCAATCCAGCATGAGAGGTCGATATGAGGAGTATATCATCGCTGTTCTAGGAAAAAAAAAAATAAACCATGTTAATCTTTTTTTTTCCATTGGTTTCTATGTTACTGCATCATTTACACTGAGTGAAAATACACTATATTGCCAGAAGCCTTCATTCCACCATCCAAATCATCGAATTTAGGTGTTCCAATCACTTCCATGGCCACAGCTGTATGAAACCAAGTACCTAGTCATGCAGACTGCTTCTACACACATTAGTAAAGAATGGGTTTCTCTCAGGAGCTCAGTGAACTCCAGCGTGGTACCGTGATAGGACGCCACCTGTGAAGTCCAGTCGTGAAGTTTCCTCACTATTAAATATTCCACAGTGGACTGTCAGTGGAATCACTAAGACACTAAACAGACCAGAGTCTGGTCCAACACGACCAGACTCTGCAACAGCTTCTTCCCCCAAGCCATCAGACTTCTCAACACAACTCAACGTCTGAACTGATATCTTTCTCCAACCATTTACCCCAGATAAAAAAAAAAGGGAAGCATTTTTGCACAAAGCATTGCACTAATAACTTTACTACCTCACTGGACTCTATTTATTACACATTGCACAATTTGCACACTGCCGGCAATTATTTATTATTCTCTGTCTGTACTGTGTTGTGTTGTGTTGTCTGTCCGCACTTGTTTGTTTGTGTTGCACTTGTGTCTGTATGCACTGTCTATGTTGCACCATGGTCCTGGAGGAACGTTGTTTCGTTTCACTGTGTACTCTGTATGTAGTTGAAATGACAATAAAAACCCACTTGACTTGACTTGACTTGACTTGGAAGTGATTGGGAACAACAGAAACTCAGACACCAAGTGGTAGAACATGTACAATGACAGAGCGGGTCAGCGGATGCTGAGGAGCATAGTGCACAGAGATCACCAACATTCTACAGTCACTCACTACAGACCTCCAAACTTCATGTGGCCTTCAGATCAGCTCAAGAACAAAGTGTAGAGAGCTTCATGGAATGTGTCTCCATGGCCGAGCAGCTGCATCCAAGCCTTACATCACCAAGAACAATGCAGAGTGTTGGATGTAGTGGTGTAAAGCACGTCATCACTGGACACTAGAACAGTCTTGTGTAAAGACTGGGGTTTGTAGTCTTGTGTAAAGACTGTATTTTGTAGTCTTGTGTAAAGACGGGATGTTGTAGACTTTTGTAAAGACTGTATTTTTTAGTCTTCTGTAAAGACTGTATTTTGTAGTCTTCTGTAAAGACTGTATTTTGTAGTCTTGTGTAAAGACTGGATTTTGTAGTCTTGTGTAAAGACTGGATTTTGTAGTCTTGTGTAAAGACAGGATGTTGTAGACTTTTTTTTAAAGACTGTATTTTATAGTCTTGTGTAGAGACTGGATTTTGTAGTCTTGTGTAAAGACAGGAGGTTGTAGACTTTTTTAAAGACTGTATTTTATAGTCTTGTGTAGAGACTGGATTTTGTAGTCTTGTGTAAAGACTGGATTTTGTAGTCTTGTGTAAAGACTGGATTTTGTGGTCTTGTGTAAAGACTGTATTTTGTAGTCTTGTGTAAAGACAGGATGTTGTAGACTTTTTAAAGACTATTTTATAGTCTTGTATAGAGACTGTATTTTGTAGTCTTGTGTAAAGACAGGATGTTGTAGACTTTTTTAAAGACTGTATTTTATAGTCTTGTGTAGAGACTGTATTTTGTAGTCTTGTGTAAAGACTGTTTTGTAATGACCAAAAATATGTGTTTGGAAGTCTTTATATAAAGACCAGATGTTGTAGACTTTTAGTCAGGATCCAGTTTTACTGTAGTTTATAAAGACTGAGTTGTTTTTTTTGTAAAGACTGAATGTTATGAGACTCTTGCTGTGAAGCTGTATTTTTACTGGGATGAGCAGGCAGGCAGGTTGACCTTTGTACCCCCCATGTGAGTGTCACTTACTGGGCCACAGAGTTGGTGTCTGGGGTCACATACCGGGTGAATAGCCCCTGAAGGCCTGTCCAACTAAACTGAACCTTGACAGCTTTGAAAAAAACCCTAACAAACAAGCAAACAAACAAACAAGTGGAGTGACTTTTTAAGGCTTTATCCAAGCGTGCAAACTCACAAACTTCCATTTGTCAGAAGACATGACGTTGCCAAAGCACGCTGAAAGGAAGGTCTAAGATAAACAACATGCATGCCACGCTGGCGATCAAAGCAATTTGGATAGCAAAAAAAAACAAAACAACAAAAATCAGAACAAACGCCGAGCCCGTGCTTTAACAGATCACCTGGGCGAGAAGAGCACAATAATAATAATTTGACGTGAATGATAACTCCCTGCTTGGCTGAGCCATTGGTCTGTCACACTCCAGAGATCGTCCTTGATACGATCTGACAAGCAAGAAGCGATGAAGAATAGAACATATAAACAAACAGTCTTCTTAAGATTTGTTTTCACATCTGTCAGCGTCAGCGTGGCTACGCCGGCTCCCGCGCTGGCTGGGAGCCAATTGGGCATGAAAAGCCTCCCCTCTCCGCCACGTTAATAAAACATGGCCGATCCTGAGCGACAAAACGCTACTTCCTGTCGACTTGAGGAGCGCGGCTGGGGGATTGTTGTGGAAAACAGGAGCGGAGGGGAGTGAGGAGGGGTGCAACTCCCCCACAGGGTTTTACCTTGTTAACACAAGGGGTGTAAATTGAAACTGGCGAAGCAGTCACAAGATTTATAGATCCAAACAAAACACACTGACTTAACTACCACACAAGCAGAAGCAGCTCTCTCTCTCTCTATAGAAAAAAAAAAAAATATATATATATATATATATATATATATATGCATATGCTGTCTAAAGAAAAACATGCATTATTTAAACTGCTGCTCTTTACATATTCAACGGACCAATGGAAATGCTTCAGAATAAAATGGAAATAATTCTGGGTTCCATTGACCTACATTGAAAGTAAAGTAAGTTGTTGCCTCCCCTGTTAAGTTACTATTTTAGAGATACTTGTTTTTCTATGAAAAAAAAAAAAATTATATATATATATATATATATATATATATATACAGAGAGTGAGAGAGAGAGAAAGAGCGGGACTGATATATAACTACCACTAATTCAAAAAACATTGTTTTCCAGGGTTTTTTGATAATTAATTGAACATTGAAATGATTTGTCAGATTAATAGAGAATACATATATGTATATATATTTTTTTTCTCTTTTTATACACTATATTTATGTATATATGTATATTAGTGTAGTGTATTTAATATTGTATTGTTAATTGTAGCGTTTTATGTTCATTTGATCTGGTTCTTACCTCTACATATTTATTTCTGTCATCCTATCTTTACACTATGTTATCTTGTTGTTTCATGTGAGCAGCAACTTGTCAAAGCATGTCACTACTAGATGTATTTTGTATGACTATGTACGTGACAAATAGACTTTCAATTATACTGGACCTAAAAAAGATCATACTGTTGTTATAATGTCATAATGTCAATCTTGTAATACATATATATGTTTTTTTATGGCATGTACAGCCAACGTCTAATTACTGTCACTGCTCAGAGATAAACAAATACCTCTAAAATGACAGTTACTTTAAGAGGACAAACATTCTCCTTACTTTCAACGTTAGAGGAAACTAGAGTTGAAATTATGTTGGAAATTGCACAATATATATATATATATATATATATATATATATATATATATATATATATATATATATATATATATATATATAGAGCGACAATATATATAGACTGATACTTTTGATTCTGGTCTGAACGGTCTATATATATATTACATTGTGTGAGAAATTAATGGACCGATAGAAATACTACAAAATAACTTTCTTTCTAAAATAACCAGAAAAATTCTGGTTCCATTGACTTACATTAAGAGTAAAGACTGTTTTTGTCTCTCCTGCAAAGTTAAAGTATTAGAGATACTTGTTTTTCTTTGGACAGCCACTAGATATATAAATATATTGCTGCTGTTGCTGCTGCTGTGGGTAAGAGGTCTGATTACATAGACTTACATGTAAAGTAATTTATTAAAAGTAGTTTCTTCCTTCTTTCCTAAAGTTATCATTTGGGAGAAACAGGGTTTGTTCCCACAGCAGTGATATATACATATATACACTGACACCTTTCAGTTTAGCTGAAATAAGAAAGAGGAAAACACATCACTGACACGTCTAAGCTCTAACAAAGGTCAGATACTGACCACAAAGCTTTGAAATTTGACGTAGACCTGTGGCCACTCTCTTCTTCATAGTCTGATCAAACGCACTGTGGGTCAAATGGGTCTATTTTCTGGTTTTGTGTGTGATAAAGTAGAAACACATCAGCTCCAGTTGTTACTAAGCAACTGGTGGTCAGTGGAATGATAGAGTAATTGTGAAAAAAACAAATAGAATGCTCATCAGCCAATCACGATGTGTCAGACACACACACACACACACACACATAAAAAAAAAAAAAATATATATATATATATATATATATATATATATATATATATATATATATATGTATATATATATATATATATATATATATATATATATATATATATATATATATATATATATATCCATCAACACTATTATCAGTCTCATCATAGTCTTCAGCCATACATAACATATATAATTTATATAATGTTATCATCTCTATCTATGTATCTATCTATCTATCTATCTATCTATCTATCTATCTATCTATCTATCTATCTATCTATCTATCTATCTAGCCAATCACAATGTGTCAGACACACACACATCAACACTACCATCAATATCATCATAGTACTCAGCCATACATAACATATATAATTTATATAATGTTATCATATCTATCAATCTATCTATCAATCTATCTATCTATCTATCTATCTATCTATCTATCTATCTATCTATCTATCTACACACACATATATAAATATATAGATACACATAAATATATATATATATATATATATATATATATATATATATATATATATATATATATATATATATATATATATAAACACATATATACACATACATATAAATATATTCCTGTCTTTATGATCCAAATATATATATATATATATATATATATATATATATATATATATATATATATATATATATATATATATATATATTTGGATCATAAAGACAGGAATATATTTATGTGTATATATGTGTTTATGTATATATGTGGTGCTAGTATATACTGCAGCAATATTACTGTTACTAGTTACTATTACTGTTGTTATACATTTTATTATATATATATATATATATATATATATATATATATATATATATATATATATATATATATATATATATATATATATATATATACCCACAAGTCATTATTATTATTATTGCTGTCTTCAACACCATCATCATCATTGTCGTCCCTCACTTGTTTACTCTCCAAATTCCCGACTATATGATGTTCCGTTCTTGTCTTTTAAATCCTTGTCATTAGCCAGAAAGCTGTTCGGATCACACAGGAACTCGTCACTACAGTAAACGATGTTTTTTTCTCTCTTCTTTTCCTTTTCAGGGCAATTTAGCGATGTTGTCATGTTCTGTTTAATATGAATGAACAATCTTACTGACAGATAATCTGTGCTAAGCTCCACGTAGCCTACTTTCCCCTTGCCTCTCTCTCGCCCTTTCTCTCTCTCTCTCTCTCTCTCTCTCTCTCTCTCTCTCTCTCTCTCTCTCTCTCTCGTGTGTTTTTCTTCTCTCCCGTGTGTCATTTCACCTCGCACCTCATATTCATCACAGCGCTTACGCAAAGCCCTCTATTTCTCTCCATCCGTTCGGATCGTCTTTGTGCGATATCCCTCATTTTGCCCATGACTTTGTAAACAAATCTGCTATTATGGTAATGAATCCTGTAATTCCTTATAAATACTTTCCTGTTCACAGCTGACAAATAGGCAGAGCGGGGCTTTTCTGCAGCGTATAGGAGACATGTCTCACCTCAGCCATGATTCATTCCAGGTTTACTGACATTTGTCTCAGTGTTTGTCTCAAAAAGATTGTTATTCATTGGTACACGTGGGATTTTTAACCTCTCTGTATTCTACGTAATGAAACAACCCATTTCTGTTGCTGCACCTTTAAGAAAATGAAAGGTTTACAGGAGAGACCAAAACCTACTCTACTTTTAATGTAAGTCAATGGAACCAGAATTCTTTCCAAGCTAGTTTGGAGCATTTCTGTTGGTTCATTCATTATTAAATTTTAGGACAGTGTAAATGGCAGCTCATGGGTTCGAAAGATGTAGAAAAAAAAATTGAGATGTTTTTCTTTGGATAGCGATGATATGCAAATTACCTCAACTCTAACTGCTCAGCTTTTTTGTGTTTGTGTCTCATTTCAAAAGTCTGGGATGAAACGTCAACATGAATGGGTGGAGCTAAACTGCAGTATATAAAAGCGGACATTAGTTCATTTTCATGATGTCACATAAACAGTGTTTTATAAACAAGCAGCTTAGTTCACAAATATGGACTGAGGTGTTGTTTAGATCTTTAAAAATCTTTAAATATCTATACAAACACTTTCGCTCATATAAAACGTAAAAAAAAAAAAAAAAAAAGTATGACCCCTTTAAAGTCCGCCGAATTGAGGACCTAACTCATGTCAGGTTGGGAATAACAGGCCGGCTCATGTAAGAAGCAGGATTAGGACTGTCCCAGATTGCCTGTTCCCATCGTCCAGATGGAATTACACAGTCTCCGTAATCCAATAGTTTGGTGGCATCCCACCACCCCCCCCCATGTAAACAGCCCCCTACACACAAACGCACGCTGTCTTTCAGACTGACCGAAGGCAGCAGCGCAGACAGGCTCATTAAAGATGCATTACTGTGACTGAGGCTTTGTGCGCACATGCGGCTGGACTGACGGGCTCTGGTCGCAGGCAAGAGTGCAGATGCCGCGTTAAAAATTAACACAACCGTTTGGCAAAAATCTAAATTTAGTTCATTCTGCGCTGCGAAAAATAGATTATCAGATCATCAACTTGTGGTGAGAAGTGAATGAACTAGTTTTATTTAATTTACATATTGGAACAAAACCTACTTTGTTATTGTTTTTCAGTTTTTAACATGATTTTAAAAAATGCCTCTGAATTCGAATACACACCTGTGAACTAACTGGTTTACGTGCCATTAAGAAAGTAAATTGTATTTATATGAACTTGAGTGACGTCCCATTCTTAATCCATAGGGTTTAATATGATGTCGGCCCAACCTTTGCAGCTATAACAGATTCAACTCCTCTGGGAAGAAGGATGTCCACACGGTTTAGGAGTGTGTTTATGGGAATGTTTGACCGTTCTTCCAGAAGACCATTAGTGAGGTCAGACACTGATGTTGGATGAGAAGGTCTGGCTCGCAGTCTCCACTCTAATTCATCCCAAAGGTGTTCTATCTGGTTGAGGTCAGGACTCTGTGCAGGCCAGTCAAGTTCTTCCACACCAAACTCCTCCTCCATGGAACTGCTTTGTGCACTGATGGGCAGTCATGTTGGAACAGCAAGGGCTCGTCCCAAAAATGTCTCCACAAAGTTGAGAGCTTGAAATTGTCCAAAGTTTCTTGGTCTGCTGAAGCATTAAGAGTTCCTTTCACTAGAACAAAGTGGTCGAGCCCAACTTCTGAATAACAACTCCAGACCATAATCCCACATCCACCAAACTTTACACACAGCACAATGCAGTAAGACAAGTACCATTCTCCTGGCAACTGCCAAACCCAGACTTGAGTTGCCAGACATAGAAGCATGATTGGTCACTCCAGAGAACACGTCTCCACTGCTCGGCGTGCTCTACACCACTGCATCTGACGCTCTGCATTGTGCTTGGATATGTTAGGCTTTGAAGCAGCTGCACGGCCATGGAAACCCATTCCATGAAGCTCTCTATGCTCTGTTCTTGAGCTGATCTGAAGACCACATGAAGTTTGGAGGTCTGTAGTGATGGACTCTGCAGAAAGTTGGTGACCTCTGTGCTCTATGCTCCTCAGCATCTGCTGACCCGCTCTGTCATTGTACATGTTCTACCACTTGGTGGCTGAGTTTCTGTTGTTCCCAATCACTTCCACTTTGTTAGAAAACCACTGACAGTCCACTGTGGAATATTTAGTAGTGAGGAAACTTGGCGTCCTATCACGGTACCACGCTGGAGTTCACTGAGCTCCTGAGAGCAACCCACTCTTTCACTAATGTGTGTAAAAGTAGTCTGGATGTGTAGGTGCTTAGTTTTATACAGCTGTGGCCATGGAAGTGATTGAAACTGTGAATACTATTGTCAATATAGTGTATATCATATATTATATATTTATATTACATTATGTGAAAATTTCATGATAATCAGAAATTATTCAAGGTTACTTGGGAAAACGTTCCATTTGCTTGCATTGAAAGAGTAAAGTATGTTCACTTTCTCCTGTAAATTTAATAATAAACTGAATATTGTATTGATCATTACTTTAATCAAACTATTTATTAAAGTTTCAAAAAAAATTAAACAGTTTTTACAGTGTGTCTTCAATCAGCCAATACATGTTTGGTGCCTCAAAGGTGGATTTAGTTTAACACTGGAATTATGAGGCTAATGTATCTAACAAGATATCAGTATTAGTCTACACTTCCCATTTGCCCCCCATTTCAATACCAATTTTAACAAGCTCTCGACCACTTGCCCTCGTCATTTCCCCTCGGAGGACCCTCCAGCGCCATATCAAGGGCTGTTCCATTACTGCATTAACTCAAGTGCGGGGTGTTAGACGAGCTCTCGGAAGGGCGAGGGATGAGTGAACGCCAGTGTCAACTTCAGCAGCAGAAATCATTGTGATCTGCCGCCAATCTCAAAAATAATGGTGAACTATAATCATTAGCAGTAAACTACGTTACAATGTTCAGAAGTGTCATAGAATGTAAAACTGTACTTAAATAGTACATAGTAGGATAAGAAGGTTTAGTACATAGAACTGTAGATATCATGAACCTCAAGCACTCTTCTTATTCCTTTAAATACAAATCCTGCTTTTACAAAAGAGGGACCAGAAAACAGGCCGAACTCAAAATCCTAGCATCACAGAGCCGATACCAGCATCATCAGGCAAAGGCGGTGTACACCATAGACAGGTCGCCAGTCCATCACACTCTTAGTCACTCACACCTAAAGGCAGTTTAGAGTGAGCGATAAACCTAACATGCATGTGTTTGAACTGTGGGAGGAACCCACTCAAGCACGGAGAGAACATACACACTCCACACAGAACCACCCAGACCGGAAATCCAACCCAGAACATCTTACTGTGAGGAGACAGTGCTGACCACTACACCACCATACTGACCACTACACCACCATACTAACCACTACACCACCATACTAACCACTACACCACCATACTAACCACTACACCACCATACTGACCACTACACCACCATACTAACCACTTCACCACCGTACTAACCACTACACCACCGTACTAACCACTACACCACCATACTAACCACTACACCACCATACTAACCACTACACCACCATACTAACCACTACACCACCGTACTAACCACTACACCACCGTACTAACCACTACACCACCATACTGACCACTACACCACCGTACTAACCACTACACCACCGTACTAACCACTACACCACCGTACTAACCACTACACCACCGTACTAACCACTACACCACCATACTAACCACTACACCACCATACTAACCACTACACCACCGTACTAACCACTACACCACCATACTAACCACTACACCACCATACTAACCACTACACCACCGTACTAACCACTACACCACCGTACTAACCACTACACCATCATACTAACCACTACACCACCATACTAACCACTACACCACCATACTAACCACTACACCATCATACTAACCACTACACCACCATACTAACCACTACACCATCATACTAACCACTACACCACCATACTAACCACTACACCACCATACTAACCACTACACCACCGTACTAACCACTACACCACCATACTAACCACTACACCACCGTACTAACCACTACACCACCATACTAAACACTATACTAACCACTACACCACCATTCTAACCACTACACCACCATACTAACCACTACACCACAGTACTAACCACTACACCACCATACTAACCACTACACCACCATACTAACCACTATACCACCATACTAACCACTACACCACCATACTAACCACTACACCACCATACTAACAACTACACCACCATACTAACCACTACACCACCGTACTAACCACTACACCTCCATAGTAACCACTACACCACCATACTAACCACTACACCACCATACTAACCACTACACCACCGTACTAACCACTACACCACCATACTAACCACTACACCACCATACTAACCACTACACCACCGTACTAACCACTACACCACCATACTAACCACTACACCACCATACTAACTACTACACCACCGTACTAACCACTA
The DNA here is from genome assembly GCA_021613375.1 of Megaleporinus macrocephalus. Classification (NCBI taxonomy): domain Eukaryota; kingdom Metazoa; phylum Chordata; class Actinopteri; order Characiformes; family Anostomidae; genus Megaleporinus; species Megaleporinus macrocephalus. The sequence continues at coordinate 41,788,492 of CM038713.1, forward strand.
CACCACCATACTAACCACTACACCACCATACTGACCACTACACCACCTTATTCGAGATTTCCCTGTATTGACTCAGAATCTCAAGACTTGAGACTTACTTGTTACTTGCAACTTAGTGACTTGGTCCCATGTCTGCCTCACTCAACTGTCTCTTATATCTTTTCCTCTATATCCTTTGTTTCAATATTTATTTTTCTTCCTTGCTCTTACTAACACTTCCTCTTTCTTATCTTTGCTTTCTCTGTTCTCTTGCCTTTTCTCTTTTCTTCTCTATCTTTCTCTCTCCCTTTCTCTTTATCTCTTATTCTCGCAATCTTCTATTATCACTCACAATCTCTCTTTACTGTCCTTCATTCTATTTATCTCTCTCTCTCTTTCATTTTCCCTATCTCCTTCCTGCCTATTACTCTCTCTCTCTTTTTCTCTCCTTTATTCTCTTTCTTTTTTCTCTTTCCCTCTTTCATTTCTGTATTTTACTCTCTCTCTCTCTCTCTCTCTCTCTCTCTCTCTCTCTCTCTCTCTCTCTCTCTCTCTCTCTCTCTCTCTCTCTGGTGTCTTGTAGAACGGTCAGTTCTATGTCCTGCTACACCGAGCCTGACTTGACTAGGACTCAAAGTTTAAGACTTGGGACTTGACTCGAGACTTCCTTGTATTGACTCAGGACTTGATTGTCAAGACTTGAGACTTACTTGTTACTTGCAACTTAGTGACTTGGTCCCATGTCTGCCTCTACCAGTGCACTTTCTAAGGCTTCTACCATCCAGACTTCAAACAGAGACTCTCTCAGATTCTATTCGGGACTTGGCTCAATAAACTATAAAAATTGTTTGACCTTGAGAGTCTTGGTTCTTCTCAAGGTTTCTTCCTCCAGTCTTTCTTGCCACCGTGGCCTCTGGCTGGCTTTCTTTGGGATAGATGTTGTAACAGTACATCTTTAAACTTCTGTAAAGCTGCTTTGTGACAAGACCGTTGTGAAAAAGTGCTACACAAATAAACTCCAACTCTAACTTAAAGAATGCGTTGAATAACTTTCCTTAGTCTTTTCATCAGGAGCGCTGGAACCGTGTGACTGTAGGCAAAGACTCTACACTGCATGACCGCATGACAATGTATGTGACTGAATGGGAATTGAACGAGAATGACAGGATTGTATGTGATTGAATCGGAATTAAATTGCTATGATGGGAATGTGTGTGATTGAATAGGAATCAAATGGGAATGATGGGAATGTGCATGATTAAATGGGAATTGAATAAGAATGACGGGAATGTGCATGATTGAATAGGAATTGAATGGGAATGACGGGAATGTGTATGATTGAATAGGAATTGAATGGGGATGAAGGGAATGTGTGTTTGCACACATCAAATTGGGAATTTTTGGTTTACCACAGCAGTCCGTGAAAATATCTCATTCAGTTCATCCCACTGAGGTACATGTCTCAGACCTGGAGTTCGTATATGTTTGATGTGTGTAAGGTTGTGTTTGTGTGTTCTTCTCTGTGTGGCTATAAAAAACAAGATGATGAGTGTGTGTGTGTGTGTGTGTGTGTGTGTGTGTGTGTGTGTGTGTGTGTGTGTGGCGACACAGTGAAAGGCGACTGTGCCCGGAGAACAACCCTGCGCATATGGCTGGCAGTGTGCCAGGCCTGTTTCCATATGTGGAAGTGCTACTTCATAACACGGTCAAACGCGTGTGAGGTATGAGCCCATCTGTTGCTCAGTTTGTGTTCCTCGTCTTCTAGGTCTTCATCAGTGGACAGTTTCTGACCACAAGTCTGTTTATAGATGTGTTTGGGAGGATCCTGATGAACAGAGCAGCGGGGCACTGAAGCTTGTTTCTTGTCTGGGATGTACAATCAGATTGTAGACCAGTTAAAGACTGCCTGTGAACCCTGAATGTAGTTTTAAGGTGGAACTCTAAAGAACTCTTTAAAGCACCTTTAATTTTAAGAGTGTAATAACACAGTGTGCTCAGTGAGTGAGAATAAAGAGTAAGTGTTTCTAATGAAGTGAATGTAAAACATGTAATGAGAGACCGAATTCTCTCTCTCTCTCTCTCTGTAACACTCAACTCTCATAATAAATCTTCCTCTATTTCCTTTCTTACTCTGTTTCATATTGCTATATTCTCTCTTTCTTTCTTTCTTTCTTTCTTTCTTTCTTTCTTTCTTTCTTTCTTTATTCTCTGTTTCATATTGCTATAGTCTTTCTTTCTTTCTTTCTTTCTTTCTTTCTTTCTTTCTTTCTTTCTGTTTATTATTGCTATATTCTCTCTTTCCCTCTTTCTCTGTTTCATATTGCTATATTCTTTCTTTCTTTCTTTCTTTCTTTCTTTCTTTCTTTCTTTCTTTCTTTCTTTCTTTCTTTAATTCTTTTTTTATTCTTTCTTATCTCTCATTCTCACTCTTCTATTATTACTCTCTCTTTCTCTCCATCTCTCTCTACCAATCTTTTTCTGTCACCTTCCTGTTGTCTATTATTCTCTCTCTCTCTCTCTCTCTCTCTCTCTCTCTCTCTATCTCTCTCTCTCTCTCTCTCTCTCTCTCTCTCTCTCTCTCTCTGGTGTCTTGTAGTTGGTCAGTTCTATGTCCTGCTTCATCGAGCCTGGTCATGTTCACTGACCCCTCTATTCTCTCTGGTGTGTGTATTAGCTGTTCACAGCTACGTGCTCGTTATCTTGTTTAGTACTAAAGCTGTGTGTATGTGTGTGTTTGTGTGTGTGAGTGTGTGTGTGTTTGTGTATGTGTGTTTGTGTGTGTGTGAGTGTGTTTGTGTGTGTGTTTGTGTGTGTGTGAGTGTGAGTGTGTGTGTTTGTGTGTGTGTGAGTGTGTGTGTGAGTGTGTGTGTGTGTGTGTGTGTGTGTGTGTGTGTGTGTGTGTGTGTGTGTGTGAGTGTGTGTGTGTGTGTGTGTGTGTGTGTGTGTGTGTGTGTGAGTGTGTGTGTGAGTGTGTGTGTGTGTGCTCTCACTGGGGGAAATATCTGCTTCAGACTCACCAGAGACTTTATTTCTTTTTATCTCTTTCTTCTGTGTGACTGGTGAAGACATGATTCTGATAAATGTGTTAACATGTGTTTGATACCAGTGTTAGTGTCAGTATTAGTGTTAGTGTCAGTATTAGTGTGAGTGTCAGTGTTAGTGTTAGTGTCAGTATTACTGTTAGTGTCAGTGTCAGTGTCAGTGTTAGTATTAGTGTTAGTGTTAGTTTCAGTATTAGTGTTAGAGTCAGTATTAGTGTTAGTGTCAGTATTAGTGTTAGAGTCAGTATTAGTGTTAGTGTCAGTATTAGTGTAAGTATTAGTGTTAGAGTCAGTATTAGTGTTAGTGTTATTGTTAGAGTCAGTATTAGTGTTATTGTTAGTTTCAGTATTAGTGTTAGTGTTATTGTTAGTGTTTGTCAGTATTAGTGTTAGTGTTATTGTTAGTGTCAGTATTAGTGCTATTGTTAGTGTCAGTATTAGTGTTAGTTTCAGTATTAGTGTTAGTGTCAGTATTAGTGTTAGTGTGTCAGTATTAGTGTTAGTTTCAGTATTAATGTTAGTGTTTGTGTCAGTATTTTGTGTGATAGTTTTAGCAGTAGCGTTAGTCTGTCAGTGTTAGTGTTAGTGTCAGTGTTAGTGTCAGTGTTAGTGTTAGTGTTAGAGTCAGTATTGGTGTTAGTGTCAGTGTTAGTGTTAGTGTCAGTATTGGTGTTAGTGTCAGTGTTAGTGTTAGTGTCAGTATTAGTGTTAGTTTCAGTATTAGTGTTAGAGTCAGTATTAGTGTTAGTTTCAGTATTAGTGTTAGTGTTAGTGTTAGTGTTAGTGTCAGTGTTAGTGTTAGTGTTAGTGTTAGTGTTAGTGTTAGTGTTAGTGTCAGTATTAGTGTTAGTGTTAGTGTCAGTATTAGTGTTAGTGTTAGAGTCAGTATTGGTGTTAGTGTCAGTGTTAGTGTTAGTGTCAGTATTGGTGTTAGTGTCAGTGTTAGTGTTAGTGTCAGTATTAGTGTTAGTTTCAGTATTAGTGTTAGTGTTAGTTTCAGTGTTAGTGTTAGTGTCAGTATTAGTGTTATTGTTAGTGTCAGTATTAGTGTTTGTGTTAGTATCAGTGTTAGTGTCAGTATTAGTGTTTGTGTTATTGTTAGTGTCAGCATTAGTGTTGGTGTCAGTGTTAGTGTTTGTGTCAGTATTAGTGTTAGTGTTTGTGTCAGTATTAGTGTTATTGTTAGTGTCAGTATTAGTGTTTGTGTTTGTGTTAGTGTTTGTGTCAGTATTAGTGTTGGTGTCAGTGTTAGTGTTTGTGTCAGTATTAGTGTTAGTGTTTGTGTCAGTATTAGTGTTATTGTTAGTGTCAGTATTAGTGTTTGTGTTAGTATCAGTGTTAGTGTCAGTATTAGTGTTTGTGTTATTGTTAGTGTCAGCATTAGTGTTAGTGTCAGTATTAGTGTTAGTTTCAGTATTAGTGTTAGTCTGTCAGTGTTAGTGTTAGTTTTAACGTTTGTATTAGTGTTAGTGTCAGAATTAGTGTTAGTGTCAGTATTAGTGTTAGTGTGTCAGTATTAGTGTTTATGTCAGAATTAGTGTTAGTGTTTGTGTTGAGTTCAATATATACTGATACCACATCCGTATCAGCACCACAACATAAGCCATCCTCTGTGGTGGTCCTGTGGGGGTCCTGACCATTGAGGATCAGTGTGGCAAAGTATACAGAGTGCACAAAGTGGAGCTGATAGAATTCACACTGAGTGCAGATATAAGGAGCTGTACCTAATAAAGTGTCCAGTGAGTGTAAAGCAGATGAATAAGTAATGGAGTGGAGTTTACTGGTCGACCCGTGTGTTGATCTGTGTGCAGCTTAATAGAGCATCCCAGCAGCTCATTCATCAAAACACAGGTCACCTTATAGACAAGCCCTCACTCCTTCCCCTGTCCGAGACCACCATCACCACCACCACCACCTCGCAATGAATGAAACTCCCATCTCAGAGTAATTTAATAAAAGTTAATGTGTGTATTTACTGTGTGTGTGTGTGTGTGTGGGTATAAGGTCAAGTGGTGATTGTGCGCTGAAGAGTAGAGAGACTTTTCATGCTCTCTTTATTGACAAAGTGTCAGCAGGGTGGCCTCACTGATATGAGCTGCACACAAGCAATCAAGAGCAATCACACACACACACACACACACACACACACTAGAGGCTGTGGTTTATGGCTGGGGCTCGTTCGGCCGGGCGTAATGGCTGCGCTGTTAAGAGTTTATCAGACAACCATCACTGGCTTTTCTTTAGAGGCAGAAAGAAACTGACAGTCAACAGAAAGAAAGAACAGCAGGGCTGACAGTGTTTACACACACACACACACACAAACACACGTCCAGCGTCTTTCAAAGCCCGCTGTGTTTGCAGTGCACTGCTTTTGTCCACTGTATAATCCCGAGCCGTGCGTGTGTAATGATGGTTAACAGAACGTAACGCAGATCTGAAGTGAAAACAGAGGCGTGTTTGTGCAGCACTCAAACACAAGCGCGAGTGAGAGCAAGACAAACACCATCAGCCTTGATTGGTTTGTTATCTTCAGCGGGAGAAATGTGTGTGTGTGTGTTGTATCAAATGTTTCAAAGTGTTTGTTTCAGACACCGCACCTCGCAGCCTGGACTCCAGCGTCAGTAGTTAAACAGTAACAGTGTAAACGTTTTAAGAGGGGCAGCTCGCGCTGGTTATTAATGAAGGTTTTTGTGCTTTTACTTAATCATTTCCAATTTCGTCCACGTTTATTTTTCTATATCGTTCAAACACAATAGCTGTTCTTTAGATCCTGTGAAGGTCTCGTAATGAATGGACCAATAGAAATGTGACAAAATCATTTTTCATTGACTCACGTTTTCATTCACTGCTCTTTTATACTCTGCGCTGCATTGTGAGGACTTTCCTGTGATTAAATCACAGTAACTCACAGCCTTAAGTGGGTTATAGCTTTGTTATAACACCTTTATTAAGTGTTTCAATATATGCAAATGATTTAATCACTTTACAACACCAATATTTAATATGAAAATGCTTCAATACATATGTATAACACCACTATTTGATTTGTTTTACTATTTATAACACAATATTTTGGTGTTTTACTTTTTATAATACCATTATTAAGTGTTTTAATAGCTATTTATAACATATTAAGTGTTTTAATAGCTATTTATAACATATTGAGTGTTTTTGTTGCTATTTATTATCCCATTATTAAATGTTTTAATACATATATAACATCATTATTAGAGTTTTTGGTAACTATGTATAACAACATTTTTTAGCTGTAATAAGTGCTGACCAGGTTGAGTTGAATTCAGAGATTTTTCTATTTTAATCACGTCTTGGTGATGATTTGTGTTATAGTAAGAGCTGGCTGTTTATCTTGTTTATCTTTGTTAAGCTGGCTGGTGATGCATTTCCCAGTAGACAGTGTGTTGGGGACAGAGTGATAGGGACAGTGTGATGGGGAGAGAGTGATACGGACAGAGCGATGGAGCCAGTGTGATTGGGACTGTGTGATTGGGACAGAGTGATGGCGACGGAGTAAAGGGGACACAGTGATGAAGACAGTGTGGTTGGGACAGAGAAAAGAGGACACAGTGATGGAGACAGTGTGATGGGGCAGTGTGACACGAAACAGCGATGGAGACAGTGTGATGGGGACAGTGTGATGGAGACGGAGTAAAGGGGACACAGTGATGAAGACAGTGTAATGGAGACAGTGTGGTTGGGACAGAGAAAAGAGGACACAGTGATGGAGACAGTGTGATGGGGCAGTGTGATGGGAAAGAGTGATGGGGACAGTGATGGAGACAGTATGATGGGAAAGAGTGATGGGGACAGTGATGGAGACAGTATGATGGTGACAGTGTGATTGGGACAGAATGACGGAGACACTGTGATTGGAACAGAGTGATGGAGACAGAGTGATGGGGACAGAGTGATAGGGATATTGTGATGGGGCAGTGTGATTGGGACAAAGTGATGGGGCAGTGTGATGGGAAAGACTGATGGGGACACAGTGATGGAGATAGTGTGATGGAGACAGAGTAAAGGGGACACAGTGATGGAGACAGTGTGATGGCAACAGTGTGATTAGGGCAGTGTGATGGAGACAGTGTGATGGGAAAGAGTGATGGGGACAGTGTGATGGAGACAGTGTGATTGGGGCAGTGTGATGGGGACAGTGTGATGGGGACACAGTGATGGATTGGGTTAGCAGGAGGGTGTACAGGGCCATGTGTGGTCTGGTCTGGGGGGGTTAGTGAGCAGTGTGAACTAAAGCCCACAATAAAAAGCCCTCTGAGAAAACTTGTGCAGCTGGTGTGCTACTTCAGTGAAGAACTTCAGAAGGATAAGGTGTAGGCTGGTGCTATTAGTCATGGTGGATGTGTTTCTGAGAACCTGTGTCCAGACGTCAGCAGTGGGAGTATGTGAGAGATCTTCTTCCTGCTTTGTGGACGGTGCAGACGTTACCGGGTCTGATTTAATAGTCAGTCTATACATTTTGGACATGAGTTTGTTTGAAGCTCAACAAGCTCAATGTTAACAAAGTCTAAACTTTATAAAGTGGGTATGTATTTTCCTTCTGTTTGATCTGTGAACATGAAGTAGATCAGCTGAAGATACTGTGAACATTATTTATTTAAAGTGATGATTTGGAAGGCGCTGGTTTCTTATATATCTCTACGCTGTACAAAGAAAAACGAGTGGCTCCAAAAAAGAAACAACTTTAGAGGAGAGAACATAAACAGTCTTTAATTTTAATGTAAGCCAATGGAACCAGAATATTTTTCCAAGTGATTCTGAAGCATTTCTATTGGTCCACTACAATTTTCGTAGAAAACAGCAGCTAATGTACACCCGTTATGTATCTGATTTTTAAAATCTAAACCCTTATATTCTGTAACAAACCTCATTAGAATTCTACAAATACAATACTTAATATAAATTCTGAAGGCTTTTTATTATGATATATATATATATATATATATATATATATATATATATATATATATATATATATATATATTGTCGCTGTCCAATGAAAAACATTGGATTTTTCATTGGACAGTCGATTTTGGGTTTTGTTTGAACACGCCAATGGTTGTTTATATTATGTGAAAATTTCATGATGAATGGACCAATAGAAGTGCTCCAAAACAGCTTGAAAATAATTCTGGTTCCATTGACTTCCATTAAAAGTAAAGTAAATTTTTGGTCTCTCCTGTAAAGTTGTAATTTTGGAAATACTTGTTTTTCATTGGACAGCGATATATATATATATATATATATATATATATATATATATATATATATATATATATATATATATATATATATATATATGTATATATACTTACCAGCCACATACTAATCAGACACAGCAGTGCTGCTAGAGTGTGTAAACACTGTGTCCACTCACTGTCCACTCTTTAAGACACTCTTACTACTTACTGGTCCACCTTGTAGATGTAAAGTCAGAGACAGTAGCTCATGTGCTGCTGCACAGTTTGTGTTCCTCTAGTCCTTCATCAGTGGACACAGTATGCTGCCCTCAGGACACTGTTGTCTAGTGGACGATTCTCAGTGGATTATCTTCTTCAGTCCTGTTAGAGGAGCAGCTCATGTGGCTCCTCATGAAGCTGCTGGTCAGAATGTTCAAAGTATGTAAACCTGCATCAGAGCAAATGAGCTCATTTCTAAAAGACCCTCTAAACATTCTTTAAACACAACCAGATGTTTAATTCTGCTCCAGGAATAATTCCATACCGACTATTCTATAGTTTTTTACTATAGTATTCTATAGTAATCACTCTCTGACCATTTGCCAGCTTACATCTCTTCTCTGATTTCAATAAATAACAATAATTATCAGACTCGCTCTAGTGGCTGGATCACCTGTCCGGTACCGAGAGTTTTTAGTGAACTGGGAAAATCTGCTTTTAGCTACAGTGCACCAGCGAGCTGGAACTCTCTACAGGAAACTCTGAAGCTCAGCTCGCTGGATCACTGAACCATTTCAAACTTTACTTTCTAGTCACCATCAGAAAACCTGTGATTGTTTTAAATGAGTTTATCTTATTATTAGGACTTTACTTTTTATCTTATTTGTTTGTTTTCATGTATTTTATGTTTATTTTATTTTATTTTTTATTGTGATTGTTTTAATGAGTATATTTTTAGTACTTAATTTTTTTTTATTATATTGTTTGTTTATTTGTATGTATTTTATGTTTTTTTTATTTTATTTTATTACATTTTTCTACACATTTTTTTTATTATATTTTATGCATCTATTTTAAATGTGTATTTAAACGATTTTATTTTATATATTATTATTATTTTGCTCATTATGCTTTCAATCCCTTAAAATGTAAATGCTCAGCTGCATTGAAAATGAGGGTCACACCTCAATGTATTTCCGAAATAATATAAAGGTTGATTGAATGATTGATTGATAGTTTTAATCTCTTCTCTATTATTCACTAATATTATTATTATTTTTATTATTGACACTGTATGAAAAGCTTTAAATGAGGTTTTTAAATGTGGTTGGAAAGTAGAGAATAAAATAAATAAGGTTTATAAGATTTTGATATGACAGTAAATATATATCTATATATATATATATATATATATATATATGTGTGTGTGTGTGTGAGTGAGAATGAGAGAGGGAGTGAGAGAGAGATGTCAGTCAGGCGTGACTATGTGTAAATTGTGTTATTATATACCCAAAACATCAGGTGTGTCGCGCTGCTGGGTCTGAACGTGAGGCGAAATTTCCCATCGGACCTCGACGCGTCTCTGGTCACACAGTCCCTGCGGAGCAAACCGGAGCTGTCATAACACACACACACATGCCCCTCATTGTCTGGCACTCAGCCAAACACACCTCCACGCTCTCCCTCTCTCGCTCTCTCTCTCCCTCCCTGCTGCCAACAAGCCCACTCACACACAATGAACGGGGTTTGAAGGTTGGCTGACCCAAGCCATCAATGATTAATGACCCAAGCCAAGCCTGAAGCTCGACCACTACGGAGGCTACCGGGGGTCAAAGCGAGCCGCTCCAAGCCCCGGCAAACATCAACAATATTAATACCGCCCAGCGTCTGCTCCGCGGATTAATATCAGAGTTATTACCTCAGCGAGGAGCCCGCCCTAAAAACACAAATAGTGTTACCCCCGCAGTGCCCTGAGGGAGGGTCCTTAAACATTAATTCCACTGAAAACAAACCCCCCGCACTCCAGCCCCATACAACAGACAGTGGAGGTTTTTTTTGTTGTTGTTGCAACTGTAGCTTCTTTCATTTGGAAAGCTCAGCATGTAGAACCGGAGAGTCTGTTTTATTAGACTATCACAAATATTACATAATCACTTAATCACGATTACTCAGTTACCACAACAACCTTCGTTACACTGGGGCAACAAGCGGAATGCTAATTGGGGGGCTGTTGAGCATATTGCTGCAATATGTATCTCCATTCCTGTATATCATTTGAACACGACATCTGTTCTTTATATACCATAAAAAATTTCCCAACGAATGGACCAATAGAAATGCTCCAAAGTGCTCCAACCACCGGGTACTGTTCAGCAGCTGAAAGCAAGCAAACCCTCGCAGATATTAAAGTAGAGGTACATTTAATATTGAAGACCAAATCCAAGAGAATGGTCTCATAGACAGTCAGAGACAAAACCAACACTGTACTTTCTACTCCTTACATTTACACTCCATTATCTGTACATTCTACTCCTTACATTTACACTCCATTATCTGTACATTCTACTCCTTACATTTACACTCCATTATCAGTACTTTCTACTCCTTACATTTACACTCCATTATCTGTACATTCTACTCCTTACATTTACACTCCATTATCAGTACTTTCTACTCCTTACATTTACACTCCATTATCAGTACTTTCTACTCCTTACATTTACACTCCATTATCTGTACTTGTACTCCTTACATTTACACTCCATTATCAGTACTTTCTACTCCTTACATTTACACTCCATTATCAGAACTTTCTACTCCTTACATTTACACTCCATTATCAGTACTTTCTACTCCTTACATTTTAAACATAGTCTCGTTACTACTATTTCATTTCAGCTTGTTTTCATTCATGTACATTTACATTCCAGTAAAGATTATTTATAATATGCCTTTGAAGTTTGACTTCATTACAATACTTATAGACAACTAGTCATCATATCTTCTGCTCCATGAAACACATGTTAATGTTCAGTAGTAACAGATATGCTTCTTTAATATATTTACATTGAACTAAACTACATTCATGTTTAATGGGCGTTTATGCGGCTAAAAACAGGAAGCCTAGCACATCCCAAATTTATCAACATTAACATTTTAATATAACATTATAGTCATTATGGCTTTTAAAAGAATGGGGTTTTTGGGGGAGATGGGCTAGAGCACTATAGACCCCTGTGGTAAGCTTTTGACCATAATGGCATTTATTTCCTTACAGTACTTTTACTTTTATACTTTAAGTAGTTCTGAAAGCAGTACTTTTACACTTTTACTGGAGTAAAAAGCTTGAGTTGATACTTCAGCTTCTACAGAAGTATCTTTAAATCCTAGTATCTATACTTCTAGCTGAGTAATGAATGTGAATACTTTTGACACCTTTGCTAGGGGTACGTCCAAAATCGCCTACATGCCTGCTACTCAGGAGGCAAAATCAGTACGCAAGGACGGCTAGTATGTCCGAATACTTAGTAGTCGGACGTGAATGGTAACCAGATGACTGGGAGCTATTTTTATGTACGCGACTGCAAAAACTTGTGCCAACCCATCTTTCAACTGGAGCCGCGGATGAGTTCAAAGCAGAGGAAAGAAAACGGTGGAAAGCAGACGTGGGCTGAACTGCTGCTACAGAAGTTAGAGCTACTTCTGAGATAAGAACTTATTAAGTTTCTCCTGATTCATCTTCGCAACACAAACAGGATTTACATCTGCCAGTAAACATGGCATTTAAATGAATAGTGGGACGTTTACAGTGGTGGTCTGACGTCCTGCATCACAGGACGTTAGTAAGATGGCGGACGTAGTGTGGATACTGAGTACTCATGGACTGACACTGCCTACTAGTCTATCGCTTGATCAGAACGTACTGGCTCCCATCTAAAGTAGTACCTACCCGATTTTTAATCAAAATATGTGATCGGTGATCGCCTGATCGATGACATTAAACAAATGAGCCTAATTTCTGTATTTCCAGCTAGCCTTTCGTTGAAACCCCCTCCGTCCAGATCCTTGCAATTCCTATCTGAACCACTAGGTGGAAATACATACCCTTTTATTTTCCACAGACTGACTTAAGTAGTGTGCCTCGCACGAACAGTTTGCATTTGTGTAGCGTTGCGTTGTATTGTGTCGCGTCCATCTGGCAGTTTGTTGCCGTATGTGAGACAGACTCATCCAGGACATTTTGTAAAATTAGTAAAATCAGCGTGTCTCGTTGAGGAACCAAAATAAAGAAATTTAACACTACTAATCTGATACGAATACAGTGAGTATCAGTAAACAGCAGAGCTAGCACACACAGCTAGCACAAAACAAATAACCCAGAACACCTACAGACCAGATCTGACCGGTACGAACAGAACAGCAGCAACAATTCAAGATCTACATTTAATGATTACAGATTTAGTTTAAAATAACAGAGTCTGTGTTTAATGACGGCAGTTTTTACTGCATTTATTTAATTATCTTTTTTAGTTTTAAATTAAGGGCCTAAATGTAATGATTACAGTATTGGTGATATTTGTTTGATTTACTTTGTTCATTTACTGTTAATATTATGCTGTTTGATATGAGCTCTTTAAAAATAGTAATAAACCAGTTTAGACCATGTTTCATGCCTTGCTTGCGCTAATAACTACATGTAGCCCTGCCATGGCATATAGCCCCGCCCTTGATCGGTATCGACTATCGGCCGAACATACTAAAAGGTGATTGGCGATCAGAATCAGCCTCAAAAGCGCTGATCGGTCCATCTCTAGCTACTGACTTTAGGATTAGTACTCTGGTGAAGGGCTTTTGTGATTGGTTGTAGGTGGGCAAGTGATGGTGGCAGGTGCATAAGGGGTATTCAAACACAGCCAGCAAGCAGTTTAGCTAAATTCCATTTAATTGTTAATTGAAAATATTTAAAAGACAATTAATTGTCAACTACAATAAACAACAATAAACTCATGATTCTATGATGATAATCAGCCATAACATTAAAACTACCTCCCTATATCTCCACACCTTGTCCACTATATCAGCTCCACTGACCATACAGGACCTACACTTACAGCCTGTAGTTCATCTGATTCTCTGTATACTTTATTACTCTGTTCTTTAATGATCAGGACCCCCACAGGACCACCTCAGAGCAGGTATTATTTGGGTGGTGGGTCATTCTCAGCACTGCAGTGGCACAGTCCACTCTATTACACACTCCTACTACTTGCTGGTCCATCTTTTAGATGTAAAGTCAGAGACAGTAGCTCATCTGCTGCTGCACAGTCTGTGTTCTCTAGTTCTTCATCAGTGGACACAGGACGCCACCCACAGGACACTGCTGTCTGGATAGTTTTGGTTGGTGGACGATGATTCTCAGTCCAGCAGTGACACTGAGGTGTTCAAACACTCTAGCAGCAGCACTGCTGGGTCTGATTCACTCACACCAGCACCGCACATACTAACCCACCACCACCATGTCAGTGTCACTGCAGTGCTGGGAATGAGCCACCTCCCTAATACAGTAATACCTACTCAGTGGCGGTCCAGCGAGGGCCCTGACCATTAAAAACTGGGTAAAAGAGGGTACACAGTGTATGCAGTCTGTAAGTGTAGCTCCTATATAGTAAGTGTAGCTGATACAATGAACAATATGTGTAAATACATTCTAAAAAAAATTAATTCTGATTATATCATTTCTCAAGCGTATCTTGATAGTAGTGAAGGCTGCTGTAGTATCAGATATACGCTCTCCGCACTCACACTGACAGCAATCGTTAAAGCCCACAGTTGAAAACAATTCTAACAGCTGCCTGTGCTCTGTTGGTAAAATCTCCATTCTGAATAGATAAAGGACTTCCAGCGGTTCGTGTGTGTGTGTGTGTGTGTGTGTGTGTGTGAGTGTGTGTGTGTGTGCGTGTGTGTGTAGGTGCGTGATAGCTTATGACTGGTTGGCACCCAAGGGAAGAGCTAGCAGGATAAACAACAGCGAAAAGTAATTTTAGTCACTAAATAACACAAAGGCACAACAGTGGGTTTGAATTAATTTCTCTCTTTAAGGCTGAACGAGTGGGGCGAACGGAGGGAACATTTGTCTCCAAACCACTCTGGAGACGCAGGGAGGAGCATTTGAACCGGATTTGCTGTACAAATATACACAATTTGAGTGTTATGAAAAAGGCTGACAATCATCCCACTTCATATCCAGCGTCCTGGTGGTACGACAGCGACTAGCTCCGGTTTATAAACAGCCAGGTTGGCATTAAGATGCATGGCACCACTTAAGAATAACACTAGCCTTATACAGCGTTTATAAATGGGTTCCAATGAGTCTGATAGTGATTATAGTTTGTTATAAACTCTTTAGTAATGTCTTATTTTGTAATGCTTAATAACACTTTATTAAAGGGAACCAAGGCTGGTAACACTTGTAAGCCTTAATATTGTGTAAAGACTCTAAATTGTTAAGACGTGTTGTAAAAAATCACAAAAGTATCAGATTTATTTATAAATTAAGGCTTTTATTCTAAATATTTAACATATGGATGCAGTCATTATTCCTGACGCGCAATGCCTGCTGGGTAGATGAGGTCAGATGGTTTCAGGTCTAAACTTGGCTGTGGTGTGAAGGAGTGAGTGTTAGTTACTAACCTAGCTTAAAGAAAACCATGTACATTGTGTTGTTGATGTTGTTTCAGTGAAAGGCAGTGGAGAGACTGATATTAGTCTAAACAGCTTCACAAACA
Source organism: Megaleporinus macrocephalus (assembly GCA_021613375.1). NCBI lineage: Eukaryota > Metazoa > Chordata > Actinopteri > Characiformes > Anostomidae > Megaleporinus > Megaleporinus macrocephalus. The sequence continues at coordinate 41,803,510 of CM038713.1, forward strand.
TAAACAAGGAGAATAGTTAGTGAAGCAACGTGTGGACCAACACAACTACCCAAAGACCCCCGCTCTGCTCTCCTCGCTTCAGTCTGGATGAGTTTGAGTGGTTCAGTAGACCACCACTGGTGAGAGACTTGACGGAGGCTGTTGGTTTTAAGCGTAGACTAAAACACAATGCAGTGCCACAGTTTCCCCACACAGGAAGTCCAAAAGCTCCAGATTATGGAGAACCACGAGAAGAACTGTGAATGTGAACATGCGCTGGATTCTCTCCTGAGAACGTTTAGCGTTAGCGTCAGCTGCTTCTCCTCGTTTGTGGATCCTGAAGGTGAAAGTACAGTCTTAGTAGTGAACATACTACTTCACTAATAAAGGAGTGTGAAGCTCAGAGACACTCCCGTTCAGTGTATCTAGCTGTTTACTGAGCGTGAATGTTTCCTGCTAGAAAGCGGAGCTCCTTTAACAGACACTCTCCTTCTCCGTCAACACCGACACACAGCTTCACAACAACTCCAGCACTGTGTCCACTCTCTCCTCCACGCCTCTCTGTTCACCATTTACACTAACGTGGTGTGTGATGTCACCGCTGATGTCAGAAATGTTGAGTTCTAGCTCAAACTGCAAAGACTGAACATTAGCATGTTTAGCTAGCTAGCTGTGCTCAAGCGCGACGGCCGGTTTCTGCAATCATTTGACGTCACTACCCGCTGATCACGTCAGTAGATACAACAATGGAGACCCACGTGCAGCGGATTTTATAGAAAATCAAATAAATCTGATACTTTTAGTGATTTTTTACAACATATCTCAATAATTTACAGTCATTTGACCATATTAAGGCTTATATGAGTTACCAGCCAGGGTTCCCTTTAAAAAAGCCAAGCTGACAGGGTTAATGCTGACTTATCCAGAGCGACTCAGGTAAGTGCTTTGTGTTTGGTTTAGAGTATGTTACTCTAGCCAGTACAAACAAGTCCAACTACACTTGAGCTTACACTGCCAGAAACAAGGGCCAGTGCTGATACCTATGAAGAAGACAAGAAAATACAAGGTTAAATACAGTGCAAGTGCAGTATCTAGTAATACCTATAGTAAGACAGTAGTACCTACAGAGAAGAGAATAAAATAAAGGGTTACATACAGTATATATGTAATATATACCCAGCCAGTGTTCCTACCTAGAAGATAAAGCAGTTAAGTGCAGCTGCATATATTATTTATTTCAATAACACAGTAGATTATGGCTTCAAGGTGAGTACAGTTTGAAGACCATGAAAGATTCTGCTGTTGTTCGGACAGCCAATGGAAGTTCATTCCACCATCTGGGTGCCCAGACGGACAAGAGTCTTGCCACTCTTGAGGATCAGTTAAGATCAAAATCTCAGATGTAGCAGTTTAGTCACATGCGAGGGTTTATATATATGGTGTAACTGAAATAGTAACCATTAATGAACTCATTTTAACTATAAATAAACACTTTATGAGGATATTTTGAAACTGAAGTGATACCGACTGCATTCGCCAACTTTGATGACAGGTTGATGCAACACCCGTGTGAGGCAGTGTTGTGTTTTTTTCCTGACATTAAGCTGTCATGATACTTCCTGGGGTGAAATGACAGACTTGGTGGCTCAGAGCTGATAATATAACATATTAGGTCAGACTGCTTGAACAAATGTAGGACTGTCAGGTAATGTGTTATCTCTCTTTCTGTATATATATATATATATATATATATATATATATATATATATATATATATATATATATATATATATATATATATATATATATATATACAAGTTCCAAGTTGGATGTTATTGGACTAATTGGTTGTTCTTGCTCAATTGGACACTCTTGCTCAATTGTGATGCACAGCTGAAAAACATTCTACTAATAAGTGAGTATAAAAGGGAACAACATTCTAGGTTAGTTTAGTATCTGAAGCATCAGCAGTTGATGGCGGTATGTTAGTTTGTGTTGTGCTGGTGTAAGTGAATCAGACACAACAGTGCTGCTGCTGGAGTGTTAAAACATTGTGTCCACTGACTGTCCACTCTATTAGACACTCCTACTACTGGCTGGTCCACCTTGTAGATGTAAAGTCAGAGACAGTAGCTCACTGTCACGCCCTGCCCTGTTCTATGTCTTGTTTACGTGTCCTCTGTCATTCCCACGTGCTTCTGTTTATGTTTTTGTCATGTGCTCCTCCATGTATCCACCCCTGCCTCGTCTCTCTCACCCCTAGTCATGTATCCATTTCCATCAGCTGTGATTCTCTTGTTAGCCTCTGTATGTATATATATAATCACTTGTTTCCCTGTTGTCTTTGGAGTATTTTCTGATTATACCAATCATTGGTTTCTCTCATTGCAGAGCGATATATATATATATAGAGAGAGAGAAAGAGAGAGAGAGAGAAAGAGAGAGAGAGAGATATTGAGCATGGTGATACACAGAAAGGCACAAGGTCAATTATTATTACTGTTAGTAAATAAAAAACTTTTATTATGTAGGTTTCACTTATTGTTCATTGTGAGCTTATGTAGGTGGTGTGTTGCTCTATAAATACTGGCCTACAGTCATTTATCAGTGTCTTTAAGATACAAACAATCGTAACTTTTATCATAAAGATGACTGTTTTGAAGAATTTTTCTCAATTTTGACACAAAAGAATTTAAATTTTAATTATGATTATAATAATAAATGTCAGCTGGCATTTCCAAAATATGCAAAAAGGTAAATTCATGAAATTAATTAATGAAAATGTTTTAATCAATTTTGATTATAGAATTTCTCAAGCGTAGTTGCGAAAGCTGATTTTCTCTTATGTTACATCACATATACTATCTAGACACACGAGTGAAGTCAGATGAGTTAATACTGGAACATCTAAGCTGTGTTCTTAATATGTAACTACAGAGTTATTGAAGTTATTAAAGACACAGTCATATGAAGTAATCAAGTTAACTCTCTGAAGAAAAACAATAAATATGAACATTATACATTATATTGTTCATATATATTATATTATACAACAGCACAACGTTTCAAAGCTTCTTTACTGGAAGAAAGCAATAGTGACTCATTAGGCTGTTAAATATAGTGCTATAGAAACAACATGTAGCGTCCTTCAAAGGCGTCCTTCACAAGATTTTCTACTCATCACGCCTGCCCACAGTGACCTGGGACACATTTACCAGCGAAGTCCTTCTCAGTTTTCCCCAGACTGTCCGAATCCTTTTACCATCAGACTCACGGAATGATCACTTTTACATTTCTCTTTGCTGATGGTCCTTTTTAGAAGTTACTGTTTCCCTCAGGATGTTCTTTAATAACAGCAGTAAAGCTGAAGGAGAACACCAGGCAGGAGGTCTTTCAGTGTTTAAGCCATCATAAACATTTAATGCCGCCATAAAACAGGACTGCAGCTCAACAACATTACAAGAGAAACAATAGGAGGGAATACAGGAGAGCAATCATATGTACACGCCATCCAGCACTGCTATGTAGTACTTGGTTACCCTGTTAACTAATGATCAGGACCCCCACAGGACCCCCATACTAACCACTACACCACCATACTAACCACTACACCACCATACTAACCACTACACCACCATACTAACCACTACACCACCATACTAACTACTACACCACCATACTAACCACTACACCACCGTACTAACCACTACACCACCATACTAACCACTACACCACCATACTAACTACTACACCACCATACTAACCACTACACCACCATACTAACCACTACACCACCGTACTAACCACTACACCACCATACTAACCACTACACCACCTACTAAACACTACACCACCATACTAAACACTACACCACCATACTAACCACTACACCACCGTACTAAACACTACACCACCGTACTAAACACTACACCACCGTATTAACCACTACACCACCATACTAACCAATACACCACCATACTAACCACTACACCACCATACTGACCACTACACCACCATACTGACCACTACACCACAGTACTAACCAATACACCACCATACTAACCACTACACCACCATACTAACCACTACACCACCATACTAACCACTACACCACCTAATAAACACTACACCACCATACTGACCACTACACCACAGTACTAACCAATACACCACCATACTAACCACTACACCACCATACTAACCACTACACCACCGTACTAAACACTACACCACCGTACTAAACACTACACCTCCATACTAACCACTACACCACCATACTAACCACTACACCACCATACTAACTACTACACCACCATACTAACTACTACACCACCATACTAACCACTACACCACCGTACTAAACACTACACCACCGTACTAACCACTACACCACCGTATTAAACACTACACCACCATACTGACCACCACACCACAGTACTAACCACTACACCACCATACTAACCACTACACCACCATACTAACCACTACACCACCATACTAACCACTACACCACCGTACTAACCACTACACCACCATACTAACCACTACACCACCATACTAACTACTACACCACCATACTAACCACTACACCACCATACTAACCACTACACCACCGTACTAACCACTACACCACCATACTAACCACTACACCACCTACTAAACACTACACCACCATACTAAACACTACACCACCATACTAACCACTACACCACCGTACTAAACACTACACCACCATACTAACCACTACACCACCATATTAACCACTACACCACCATACTAACCACTACACCACCGTACCGACCACTACACCACCGTAATAAACACTACACCACCATACTGACCACTACACCACAGTACTAACCAATACACCACCATACTAACCACTCCACCACTGTACTAACCACTACACCACCGTACAAACCACTACACCACCATACTGACCACTACACAACCATACTAACCACTACACCACCGTACTAACCACTACACCTCCGTACTAACCACTACACCACCATATTAACCACAACACCACCGTACCGACTACTACACCACCGTACTAAACACTACACCACCATACTGACCACTACACCTCCGTACTAACCACTACACCACCATACTGACCACTACACCACAGTACTAACCAATACACCACCATACTAACCACTACACCACCGTACTAACCACTACACCACCATACTGACCATTACACCACAGTACTAACCAATACACCACTGTGCCGCCTAGTATATATATATATATATATATATATATATATATATATATATATATATATATATATATATATATATATATATATACTGATCCACTCACACCAGTACAACACACAGTAACACACAACCATGTCAATGTCACTGCAGTGGTGAGAATGATCCACCTCCCTAATAATACCTTCTCTGTGGTGGTCCTGTAGGAGTCCTGACCTTATATATATAAATATATCAGATGAGTAGTTGCTACTGAACTGAAATAAGAGGAGTCACATCAGTTCTCTGATCAGTTCTCTGATCAGACCCATACTGAGCAGCAGTTATTGAGCGAACGTTGTAGGATTTCAATAACAAACATAAACAGCTGCTTCAGTGAGCAATAATCCCGCTCCTGAAATCCCACATAAGATGTTTTTCATATATGATTATCCTGCAGCTCTCATCGAAAGAGTGCAGATATTGTTTAATGAACTACAGAAAAGAAGATCCGGGAATTCAGTCATTTCCACAAACTGGAGAGTTAGAATAAATTATGCAGCATCCAGGACTCAGTTCTGCTGTAAACATGCTTTATGCCAAAAAATGCTGCATACATTTCTATGAAACTGAGCAAAAGTTCACTTATTTCATTTCCACCCAAAGCAGCAGCTGAGCTTGAAGTTCAGGAGGTGTTTCTGAGGAGAGCTGAGACAATACAATCCCCTTGCATGAGGAGGAGAGAGTTAAAGAAAGTAAGTGAAAGGAGTTGTAATTGTGATTAAAAGCTACAAAGAAAATAAACCTGTATTATATCTTGCTGAGGTGTTGCAACCACATGCCAATTTTTCGAAAGCCTCCTCCACCCTGACATGGTTGTATACAACTTTTAGTACTTGATAAAATCTCAATGTGGTTCTCAGTTAAACTGATTTTTCCTTTATTAATATATTCATTAAAAGGTTTTATATAGAGTTTCTACGTAAGTCCCTCCTGTATAATTTGTGTATCTTTCTTTAGTATATGTATACTTAATATGTATATTTAATATATTTATCATACATTTATTGATCCATTGGCTGGAGCCAATCCCAGCATCTACACTACACCACCGTACTAACCACTACACCACCCTACTAACTAGTACACCACCATACTAACCACTACACCACTGTACTGACCACTACACCACCATACTGACCACTACACCACCGTACTAACCACTACACCACTGTACTAACCACTACACCACCGCGCTAACCACTACACCACCATACTAACTACACCACCGTACTAACCACTACACCACCGTACTAACCACTACACCACCATACTAACCACTACACCACCGCGCTAACCACTACACCACCATATTAACCACTACACCACCGTACTAACCACTACACCACCATACTAACCACTACACCTCCATACTAACCACTACACCACCGTAATAACCACTACACCACCATACTAACCACTACACCACCATACTAACCACTACACCACCGCGCTAACCACTACACCACCGTACTAACCAATACACCACCATACTAACCACTACACCACCATACTAACCACTACACCACCGTACTAACCACTACACCACCATACTAACCACTACACCACCGTACTAACCACTACACCACCATACTGACCACTACACCACCATCCTAACCACTACACCACCGTAATAACCACTATACCACCATACTAACCACTACACCACCATACTAACCACTACACCACCATACTAACCACTACACCACCGTAATAACCACTACACCACCATACTAACCACTACACCACCATACTAACCACTACACCACCATACTAACCACTACACCACCGCGCTAACCACTACACCACCATACTAACCACTACACCACCGTACTAACCACTACACCACCATACGAACCACTACACCACCATACTAACCACTACACCACCGTACTAACCACTACACCACCATACTAACCACTACACCACCGTACTTACCACTACACCACCATACTAACCACTACACCACCATACTAACCACTACACCACCATACTAACCACTACACCACCGTACTAACCACTACACCACCGTACTCACCACTACACCATCATACTAACCACTACACCACCGTACTAACCACTACACCACCGTACTAACCACTACACCACCATACTAACCACTACACCACCGTACTAACCACACAATATATATATATATATATATTGTTTTTTGCCACTGTTAATAGTATAAATAACAAAAATTTACAGGAGAGGCCAAAAACTTTCTTTACTTTCAGTGTAAGTCAATAATACCAGATTTTTTTCCAAGCTATTTTGGAGAATTTCTATTGGTCCATTCATCATTATATATATATATATATATATATATATATATATATATATATATATATATATATATATATATATATATAATGCTGTTTTGCAGAATTTAGAGAATACTTCATTACAGCTGTTAACCACCAGTGTTCACCCACAGATCACCCTTACACACTACAATTCTCACTCCTACTGACCACCAGTACCATCAGCTCAGCTTCTCATTCACCAGTTCTCCTATTTCCACCTTGGAGGTGCAGGTACGTTCTGGCTTCTGCTGCACTGTTTAAGGTGGAATAGGAAAACAAGTGAATGAGCTGCTTCACCCTCGTGTGCTCGGTAGGAGTTAGTAGTGTAGAGTGAACAGTTGGTCTGTGGATGATGTGACTGGTCACTGGTGAGAGGTTTAAAACCACAGCTACGAGCTACTCTTGGCACTCACTTGAAAAGCTCCTCAAACTTATTTTGACTGACTGCAAACCACAGACATTGCAAGAGTTTGTGATAGCGCCCCCTATGTGTAAAATCACTTCTATCCTGCCATCTGCAGTTCACACAGTAGAAATGCAGTGGCGTGACGTCACTTACAAACAACCTATCACAGATTAGGCCTGTGGGTCACTTACAAAGTCAAAGCGAGGCGTCCAGTCAGAAGGATCAGACACAGATCTGAGTAAAAGTCTTATAGAGTGAATTTAACATCATCCCTAAACACTGACGCACCAAAACATCACAGAGACGTACACATGGGTGACTTTCCGGGGTGTAATGGCCAATGTTTGACCATAAGGCCTTGGCAGGGTGGACGTGCGTGTTTTGATATGAGCTCGGAAACAACTTTCATTTTCAGTGTTAATCAGCTCCAATCTCTTCCACCCAGGCAGAGCCTCTAATTAGCAGAGCCGCGTTGCTCCCTTCCAGTTGACCGTAACCTGCGTGTGTGTGTGTTTGTGTGTGTGTGTGTGTGTGTGTGTGTGTCTCAGTGCCAGTCCTGCCTGAGTGAGTTTAATTGATGCAGGTAGTCACACTTGGTGAACCCCGCCGTGCACCTCCCTGCCCCGCCTACACACATTACCACTAATTGTCTGTGATGTCTCTCTCCCTGCGTGCCCGACTCTCTTCTTCTCTTCCGCCCACATCTCTCCGTCCATCTTTATCCATCTTTTCATACCTCCCCTCTCTCAGCTGCTTCCTGATCCTTTATCTCTGTTTTCATCAGCGTTTTCATTTTAATAGCTCGCGTTACATATCAGCGCTTGGAAAAGTGATGAGGCTTTAAATGCCAATCATCGTCTCTGCAAACGAGAAACGAAGAAATTAATGGCTGAACAAATCAGTCATGATAATATAAGAGAGAAAAAAATTAAAGAATAGAGGTAAATATATATATATATATATATATATATATATATATATATATATATATATATATATATATATATATATATATATATATATATATTTAATGGTCAGTGCAAGTATTGCTAGGGATGGCGGTAAGTTAGTGTTTGTGGTGCTGGTGTGAGTGGATCAGACACAACAGTGCTGCTGAATGAGTGTTTAAACACTGTGTCCACTCGCTGTCCACTCTATTAGACACTCCTACTACTTGCTGGTCCACCTTGTAGAGGTACAGTCAGAGACAAGCGCTCATCTCTCATTCTCTAGTCCTTCATCAATGGAGACAGGACGCCGCCCACAGGACACTGCTGTCTGGATAGTTTTGGTTGGTGGACGATTCTCAGTCCAGCAGTGACACTGAGGAGTTTAAATACTCCCGCAACAGCACTGCTGTATCTGATCCACTCAAACCAGCACAACACACACAGTAACACACCACCACCACGTCACTGCCACTACAGTGCTGAGAATGAGTCACCTTCCTAATAGTATCTGCTCTGTGGTGGTCCTGTGGGGGTCCTGATCATTAAAGAACAGAGTAATAAAGTATACAGAGAATCAAATGAACTACAGTCTGTAAGTGGAGCTCCTGTATGGTCAGTGGAGCTGATACAGTGGACAGTGTGTGTAGATACAGTAGATACCCTACTGTGTTTGTGTATATATATATATATATATCACATGCCCGGAAGTGACAGTGTTGCTCAGTGGTAATCCCGACACGCTCCTCTGGGCTCCTGTGTTCATTACGGAGGTAAACTGGTCCGCTGTGGCGTGTCGATTGCTCTGTTCCACTCGCCAGAGTCGTCGTTCCCCTCTGGTATCAATGGCCCGTGAGGCACCACTGTTATGCCGTCGGGAAGCACTCAGTGTGCAAGAAGTTTATTCCCAGTACACTGTCAATACAATGGCTCTGCAACAGAACGTAATGGCTTCTGAGACAATAGCAGCCTTTGTCCAGTGTCCTGTTGTAATAATTTTTGACTTTCAGTCTAATACGTGTCCTTTGCCCATGGCCATCGTTTGGCACTCTGCTAGAACTGTCTGATATACTTGTTTTTATATACTTGTTTGATATACTTGCAGCAAATCCTGCACTGTACACAGGAGTCTATGCTGTCTTAAATATTTTAATTTAATTGAAAGTTATTTGAATTTTAAATGTGTGTTTTATGCCTGGAAACTTTTTTTTTATTTTTAACGTAGGTCATGTAGCATCTGGGGCATCCCGGGCTAAGTTCATTCCATACCAGGGTTGGTCATCTTGGATCTTCTGTTATGACTGTGTATGTTGTCGGTGTGTAGGTAAGTGTGTTTGACTGGTTTGAGGTTTGAATTACAGATCAAATCTAAAATTAAGACTACTTTTACTTGAGTTTATTTTCTGTTCTTTATTTAATTTTTCTTTGTTTTACATTTTTTTGGTAAATTCTTTTTTCTCCCCATATGAAATGAACAGAAGAATATTAAAGTGTACCAATTACGCTCATATTAATTGTTTATTTTTAATAATTGTGTGTTTGGGTTGTACTAGAATATAATTTCATACTCAGTTTTCCTCAAACACCATATTTCTGTAATCACTTTCTGACTGAAATGCTTTGTTAGAGTTCCTGTGTCTTTAAGCTCCGCCTCCAAATGAGCCAAGTGTGCTCCATATGGTCAGCTCGCATTCTCTGAGTGGTCAATAGCCTTAGCGGCTGCATGTTTTATCTCTGTCTTGCAGTCTGCAGGACCTTCTCTCATCATTTTAATCTAACTACTACTACTACTACTAATAATAATAATAATAATTATAATAATAATAATAGCACTGTCTATCTCACCCCAAGGCTTTGCTTTACTTTACAGTACTGACATTACATTCAGTCTCACAAGTTCATATACAAATTTTCCCCTTTTCAGCTTCTACTCCTTTACAAACTTCAACAACATCAAAACTATGAAACGACTCATATGGACTTTTGCTGGGACCAGAACTTGTTAAGCAATCCCATATTTTTAGTTTAGATTTTTCAAAGCGGCTCCCATTCGTGTTACATTACTCTTGCTCTCTTCCAAGCAGCCACATGAGAGAGGACTTTCCACCAGGCTCGAAAAACATACACTTGTACTCGCTTCTCACTGAGACGTTTAAAATGAAATATTCATACACGTATGAGTGCCAGCTATAGGGGGCTACTGGGTTATTGACTACCCCCAAAATAATTAATGAAGTGCAAAGCTAGAGTAGAGGTAAACAGAGATGTGTAGAATAGTTAAAATACAATAGGCCAACAGGTGTAAGGTTCTAGGTGGGTAAGTGTGTGTTATTGTAAATTGTTCTGGGTGGTTATTTGGTGTACAATCAGTTTTAGATACATGTAGATGTATATTTTATTATTACCATTTATTTCAGGAAATTTCAGGAAAGAACCCCTGTCCAGCTCAGTAGAGATGCAGACCCGGACGCCTTTATAAGTGGACGGAAGTTGCAAAAACGTAAAGAAGGACATGACGGTGAAAATGGTTGTGGTTTAGTTTTGGGACCGGAAATGACTCTCACGTCTAGTGGATCTGGAAATTATGCTCATGTCAAGTGGATCTGGAAATGTGTCTTGTGTCTAGAGGATCTGGAAATGACTCTCATGTCAAAGTGGTGAGGACAGCAGAGCGCATCATCAGGTCCTCACTTCCACCTGTACAAGATCTGTACCCATCACGGTGCCACAGCAGAGCCACCAAGATGGTCCCACCCACCCAGCTCATGGACTGTTCAGACTGCTGCCCTCTGGAAAACACTACCGCAGCATGCGGTGCAGGACTTCCAGACTGAGCAAAAGTTTCTTTCCACAAGCCATCAGACTGCTCAACACTTCCTGATGAGCAGATTCATCAGATCTGTTAAACTCTTGAACATATACCTACTTCATACTCAGGTGGTCCTCCACTTAATGCTGCTAATTTTGTGTAATAGACTGATTGTTTCTTTCTAAACCTAAGACCTCTTACACCTTAAAATGTTTAAAATTACAGTCTTATGTTTACATTGTTAGTGTGCAATATTTTGTCAGTACTGTGCAATATTTATACTTTTTTTACAGTATATCTATCTATTTAGAGTATATCTCACTATTTATCACACACACTCTTTCTATATTCTCCACTGCACTGTCATGTTGTTATTTATTTGTCATGTTGTTATTTATTTGTCATGTTGTTGTTTGTCATGTTAGTTGTATGTCTTGTATTTTTGTATATCTGCACATTGGAGTTTGGAGAAACGCAATCTCGTTCAGCTATGCACTCAGTTGTAAAGTCTGAATGACAATAAAGTTCACTTTGACTTTGACTTTGACTTTGAAATGGATCTGAAAATGAATCTCACCTCTAGTGGATCTGGAAATGACTCTCACCTCTAGTGGATCTGGAAATGACTCTCATGTCTAGTGGATCTGGAAATGACTCTCACCTCTAGTGGATCTGGAAATGACTCTCATGTCAAGTGGATCTGGAAATGACTCTCATGTCAAATGGATCTGGAAATTAATCTCACGTCTAGTGGATCTGGAAATGACTCTCATGTCAAGTGGATCTGGAAATGACTCTCATGTCAAGTGGATCTGGAAATGACTCTCACCTCTAGTGGATCTGGAAATGACTCCCATGTCTAGTGGATCTGGAAATGACTCTCATGTCTAGTGGATCTGGAAATGACTCTCACCTCTAGTGGATCTGGAAATGACTCTCACGTCTAGTGGATCTGGAAATGACTCTCATGTCTAGTGGATCTGGAAATGACTCTCACCTCTAGTGGATCTGGAAATGACTCTCATGTCAAGTGGATCTGGAAATGACTCTCACCTCTAGTGGATCTGGAAATGACTCTCATGTCAAGTGGATCTGGAAATGACTCTCACCTCTAGTGGATCTGGAAATGACTCTCATGTCAAGTGGATCTGGAAATGACTCTCATGTCAAGTGGATCTGGAAATGACTCTCATGTCTAGTGGATCTGGAAATGACTCTCATGTCTAGTGGATCTGGAAATGACTCTCATGTCTAGTGGATCTGGAAATGACTCTCACCTCTAGTGGATCTGGAAATGACTCTCATGTCTAGTGGATCTGGAAATGACTCTCACCTCTAGTGGATCTGGAAATGACTCTCATGTCAAGTGGATCTGGAAATGACTCTCACCTCTAGTGGATCTGGAAATGACTCTCATGTCAAGTGGATCTGGAAATGACTCTCACGTGTAGTGGTTCTGGAAATTACTTTCACGTCTAGTGGATCTGGAATTGACTCTCATGTCAAGTGGATCTGGAAATGACCTACACGTCTAGTTGATCTGGAATTGACTCTCATGTCAAGTGGATCTGGAAATGACCTACATGTCTAGTGGATCTGGAAATGACTCTCATGCCTAGTGGATCCGACTCTCATGTCAAGTTGATCTTGAAATTAATCTCGCATCTAGTGGTTCTGGAAATCACTCTCATGTCAGTTGGATCTAGAAAGGAATCTCATGTCTAGTGGATCTGGAAATTAATCTTATGTCTAGTGGATCTGGAAATGACTCTCATGTCAAGTGGATCTGGAAAGTGGACTGGAGTTGCAAGAACTGCAATGAAAGTAAAGAAGGACATGACGGTGAATAGTGTTGCCACTTGTGGTTCAATTTCTGGATCTGAAGGAATGTTTAGACCTGAAAATGACTCTCATGTCAAGTGCATTAAGACATGCAATGCAGCAATGCTGAGAGGACGAGACCCCCAGACCGCCAGCTCAGTGGAGACTCAGCGATTTAGTTTTGGGATCTGGAAATGACTCTCATGTCAAGTGGATCTGGAAATGACTCTCATGTCAAAGTGGATCTGGAAGTGACTCTTCCTGCTTAAACCTCTGAAACTCTGCTTTTAAAGTTTAGTGTATTTGTACAATAAGCCACGTCACCTAAAACCACTCCGAACCACTTTATTTACATCTTAACCACTGAATTAAACACAAGTGGTCAAACCGTTGGAAAACACATCCACTGGATCAGACTTTTAACTGATACTCTACAATCACTGGCAAATGAAACGTTGCGTTCTCCTCGGAGAGCCGGCTGTGTAATTTATTTCTCCCAGCGAGAGATGCTCTATTATTTAATTGCACTCGAGCTTTCTAAACGCGCATCTAGATATTCAACCAGTCCTCTTATCCTTCATCTTGATCCCTATTCCGCAGAGAAAACCCCCAAACCCACACTTCCCTCTCATCTCTCCTGCATCCATCTCTCCTTCTCTCTCTCCCCAGCTCCAGACAGATGTGGTGTATTATGGGGATAATATGGATAGAGGAGGATCGGCCGAGTCTGCTTTAGAGGAATTCGCTCCTATTCTGAGACGCCAAACTGCTGTTTCTCACCGAGACTTATCCTCAGACTTCCACTGATAAACACTTTTACAGATTTATCCCTACATTACTGTATTTCATACCCACAGACTAAAACCCTCTTAGGAAACAGATGGAAAGAAAGTAGGAGCCGTAAGTGAAACAATCCGTGATGGGATTTTTTTTCCTTCTTTTTTTTTTTTTTGGTTGGTTGATGGTGTGTGTTAATCCACCGTCCAGAAGATTTAATCTGGACTCTCTGGTGAATGTCGTGTTGCTCTCACAGTCGTGTTTTCATGCATGTAAGGGACTAAACAAAAAGACATTATAAACATCTACCCTTACAGTTCAACACACACGCTGTTCATCAGTAGAGAGAGAGAGGGGAGAGAGAGAGAGAGAGAGAGAGAGAGAGAGAAATAGAGACGAAAGGAAACCATAGATTGATTTATAGATGTAGAGAAACAGAAAATATATATTCTACACCACCAGTCAAAAGTTTGGGTGCACCTAACTCTCTCTCTCTCTCTCTCTCTCTCTCTCTCTCTCTCTCTCTCTATATATATATATATATATATATATATATATATATATATATATGATAATTATAAATGCATTTTGATCTTGATGCAGTGGTGATTGTGTGGTGGAAGTTGGTGTTTATATAAACCCCCAAACCTGTTTATCAGAACAAGATCCAAGATCCATAGTTCTGATCTCCTCACACTTATTCACTAATATTATTACTATTAATATAGTACAAATAAGATAAACCTGAGTAGATGTGCCCAAACTTGTGTGTGTGTGTGTGTGTGTGTGTATATATATACATATATATATATATATATATATATATATATATATATATATATATATATATATATATATACAGCAACTGCCATTTATATTGTGTTCATGATCAGTGGATCAATATATATATATATATATATATATATATATATATATATATAGAGAGAGAGAGAGAGAGAGAGAGAGAGAGAGAGAGAGAGAGAGTAAATGACATGATTGACAGCTTTGCATACAGAGCAACAAATAACCAGGTTGAGAAAGAGAGGCTGTAGAAAGAACAGAGAGATTGAGAGAATGAATGTAAGTTATAGGTGATAGATATCTCTGCATACAGACAATACAACAGGTAAGAGAGAGAGAGAGAGAGGGAGAGAGAGAATACAAAGAGTGATAGAGAGAGTTAAAAGCCCGACCCCATAATTCACACTTGCGGCTCACACCCCTCTTTTGCCTTTGCTCACTTAGGCGTGCAAGCTTTATGGAAGAAACCTTCTTAAAGTAAAGGTAGAATCATTTTTGCTTCATGAAGATTGATGTGGTTTTAAATTCTGAAGGTAAGTGTATGTACAGTATATATGCTGTGTATATGCTGTAGTGATATAAACGTAGGACAAAACTGAAGACTTGTATGATCAACATCACACTGCTTTAACACGAATACTGTAAATATTCATCAAAACAGATGTAATCTATTGCGGCTCTCCAAAGAGAAAGTTCTCTTCACAATCACAACAGGAGAGAACCAAAACCCTCTTTACTGTCAGTGTAAATCAATGAAAGCAGAATTATTTTCAAGCTATTGTGGAGCATTTCTATTGGTCCATTCATCATGAAATTCATTCATTTGAACTGGGAAAATCTGCTTTTAGCTACAGTGCACCAGCGAGCTGGACTCTACTACAGGAAACTCTGAAGCTCAGCTCGCTGGGATCACTGAACCATTTCAAACTTTAAGTTTCTAGTCACCATCAGAAAACCTGTGATGGTTTTAAATGAGTTTATCTTACTATTAGGATTTTACTTTTTATCTCATTTGTTTACTTTTATGTATTTTAAGTTTATTTTATTTTATTTTATTATAGATATTTTTTATCATGATTGTTTTAAATGAGATTATTTATTTATTAGTATTTAATTTTTTATTATCTTATTTGTTTATTTTTATGTATTTTATGTTTATTTTATATTCTTTTATTACATTTTTCTAAAAAAAATTACATTATAATTTATGCATCTATCTTAAATGTTTATTTTAAATTTGTATTTAATTTATTTTTATTTTTTTTGTTTATTTTGCTTTCAGTCCCTTAAAATGTAAATGCTCGGCTGCATTGAAAATGAGGGTCACCCCTCAATGTATTTCCGAGATAATATAAAGGTTGATTGATTGATGAAATTGTTACTTAATGCAAAGAGCAGCTAAAAATAGACATGATCAGAAATGGAGAATGCACAATTTTCTTGGATATAAAAACAGGACATCACTTAAAATGTTTGAATTTATATATTAATCACTGTTTTTACCCAATATGACTGATAAAATGTATATGGTAATATAAGTAAGCTTCTTTTAATGTATATAAAAAATAGAATTGCTATTTCAAGTTTAAAAATCATCTTTGCGTAGCAGAAAGGTGTTTACAGTCAAACGTGTCTATTATAGGATCAGATGAGATCAGATGTTATAATGTTATATATTGCATACAAAGCAGAGACTGAAGGATGGGTCACAGAAATGCTTCCACACTGGGGTGTCTCGTTTAGTGAAACAATTAAATCTGGCCCTCATCCCTCGCTTACGAGAGACAGAGAAAAGAGAAAAAAGGGTGAGAATGAGACAGAGGGAATAGGAAGTGTGTATGAGTGAGAGGGAGAACGAGAGAATACGATTAGAAAGGGGAAAAGAAAAAGAGAACAGAAATGGGTGAGAGAGAGATAGAGAGAAAGAGAGACCAAGAGAATGAGGGAGAGAGAATAACAGAGGTGAGAATGAGAGACAGAGAGAATAGAAAGGGTGAGAGAGAGAATAGCAGGGGTGACAAAAAGGGTGAGACCATAGCAGACCTGATAACGTGAGAGTAGGAGAGCTGAGAGAGAGAGAGAGAGAGAGAGAGAGAGAGAGAGAACTAATAGAGACACAGAGAGAACAGCAGGGCTGACAACATGAGAGAGAGAGCTGATAGAGAGAAAGAGAAAAAATAGCAGAACTGATAAAGTGAGAGAGAAAGAGGGAGTAGGAGAGGTGATGGAGTGAGTGAGTGTGAGAGGGAGGGAGAGCTGATAGAGACCGGAAGGATAGCAATGCTGATAGAGTGAGTGAGAGAAAAAGGTAGAGGAAGTAGGTGAGCTAATATAGTAAGAGAGAGAGAGAGAGTGATCGTGAGTGAGTGAGTGAGTGAGTGAGTGAGTGAGTGAGAGAGAGACACAGAGAGAGAGAGAGCTGATAGTGAGTGTGTGAGAGAGAGACCTAAAGAGAGAGCTGGTATCGAGTGAGAGAGAGAGAGCTGGTATTGAGAGAGAGAGAGAGAGAGAGAGCTGGTGGTGAGTGAGAGATTGAGAGAGAGCTGGTATTGAGAGAGAGAGAGAGTGAGCTGGTGGTGAGTGAGAGAGTGAGAGAAAGCTGGTAGTGAGTGAGAGAGAGACAGAGAGAGAGAGAGGGATGGTAGTGAGTGAGAGAGAGCAAGAGAGAGAGAGAGAGAGAGAGAGAGAGATGGTAGTGAGTGATAGAGAGAGCGAGAGAGAGAGAGAGAGGGAGAGAGAGAGAGAGAGAGATGGTAGTGAGTGAGAGGGAGAGAGAGAGAGAGAGAGAGAGAGA
Organism: Megaleporinus macrocephalus; assembly: GCA_021613375.1. Classification (NCBI taxonomy): domain Eukaryota; kingdom Metazoa; phylum Chordata; class Actinopteri; order Characiformes; family Anostomidae; genus Megaleporinus; species Megaleporinus macrocephalus. Next base: position 41,821,414 of record CM038713.1, read on the forward strand.
GAGAGAGAGAGAGAGAGAGAGAGAGAAAGAGATGGTAGTGAGTGAGAGAGAGAGATGGTAGTGAGTGAGAGGGAGAGCGAGAGAGAGAGAGAGCGAGAGAGAGAGAAAGAGAGAGAGAAAGAGGCAGAGAAAGAGACAGAGAAAGAGACAGAGAAAGAGGCAGAGAAAGATGGTAGTGAGTGAGAGAGAGAGAGATGGTAGTGAGAGAGAGAGAGAGAGAGATAGAGAGAGAGAGAAAGAGAGAGAGAAAGATGGTAGTGAGTGAGAGAGAGAGATGGTAGTGAGTGAGAGAGCGAGCGAGAGAGAGAGAGAGAGAGAGAGAGAGAGAGAGCTGGTAGTGAGTAAGAGAGAGAGTGAGAGAGAGAGAGAGAGAGAGAGAGAGAGAGAGAGAGCTGGTAGTGAGTAAGAGAGAGAGAGAGAGAGAGAGAGAGCTGGTAGTGAGTAAGAGAGAGAGTGAGAGAGAGAGAGAGAGAGAGAGAGAGAGAGCTGGTAGTGAGTAAGAGAGAGAGAGAGAGAGAGAGAGAGAGAGCTGGTAGTGAGTAAGAGAGAGAGTGAGAGAGAGAGCGAGAGAGAGAGAGAGAGAGAGAGAGAGAGAGAGAGAGAGAGAGATGGTAGTGAGTGAGAGAAAGATGGTAGTGAGAGAGAGAGCGAGAGAGAGAGAGAGAGAGAGAGAGAGAGAGAGAGAGCTGGTAGCGAGTGAGTGAGAGAAAGACAGAGAGAGAGAGAGAGAGAGAGAGAGAGCTGGTAGTGAGTAAGAGAGAGAGAGAGAGAGAGAGCTGGTAGTGAGTAAGAGAGAGAGTGAGAGAGAGAGAGAGAGAGAGAGAGCTGGTAGTGAGTAAGAGAGAGAGAGAGAGAGAGAGAGAGAGAGCTGGTAGTGAGTAAGAGAGAGAGTGAGAGAGAGAGCGAGAGAGAGAGAGAGAGAGATGGTAGTGAGTGAGAGAAAGATGGTAGTGAGAGAGAGAGCGAGAGAGCGAGAGAGAGAGAGAGAGCTGGTAGCGAGTGAGTGAGAGAAAGACAGAGAGAGAGAGAGAATAGAAGGAGTGTTGTGGTCTGAGCTGAACTGCTGAGGTTAAAGGTCGCCTCACTTTCTGTATTAAAGTGCAGCTTAAGCTGATTTTCTGGAGCGACTCTCCAGCACTCAGACTCACCGGCCACGTCCAGCACAGCGTCCACTGCATAACAAACTCACTCCAACACACACACACACTCTCACACACACACACACACACACAGACTGGGGTAAACAGCGAGGTGTCTGAGAGCTGCAGCGCTGCTTACTGATGCAAATATGTTTTTCTACAGATGAACAATCAAACACGCAGCAGCCGACAGTTCAGTCTTTAACTCTTACTGAACAACAGTCACCATTATATTAGCATAGCAATCAGACGCAGCACGCAAGCAATAGACCCCCAGAAAGACGAGGATCCTGAGTGGCACCCCCGTCCAGGCGCTGCCGCTATCAGCTGGAGACTACAAACTCATTCCACAATCAATCCAGAGTCCGAGAGAGCATAACTGTCCCCTCTGTCTGGGGCGTCGGAGTTGATGCTGTGGTGCCTCAGAAAGCACAGATGTATGTATGTTACTGTTTGATAGTATGTTAGGTGTCTGATAGAACAAATATGAGCAAATAAATAATATATAAGTATAAATACATAGATTTAAAATAAATAAATAATAAATATGTCAATCAATTTTAATTTAATGTATTTAATTTACTTACATTAAGAGTCTGTGGAGCATATAATTATATCTATAAAGAATCCTCTGAATAACACAACTAATATATGTGTCACTACTATGTGTGTTGTAATTAAATATCATGACTACAAATGTACACAGCTAGTCAAAGCCATGTACTGAAATAAATATTGTTTGTAACTACTGTACTAAATTAAGTTGTTTGTAACTATTTTAATATTTTTATATAACTTTTTTAATAAAACTATTTTTATGTAACTTTTTTTTTAACCTGTCAATGGTGATACGAGAACAGCTCTATAGGTTATCTATAGCCTATTCTTGTTGATGTTTGTATTTTTATTTATTTATTTATTTATTTATCTATTATATTTTTTTAAATGTAGCTATATATGCCAAAAAAAGATAGAAAAAAACTA